>JWIU01000092.1:2767118-3077750 GCA_000966885.1 Xylaria sp. JS573
ATGTCTCTCGGGAATATCGGGGACAGCTAGCAACATACCAGAATACAAGACCGCGAGGTTCTTCTCGTCCGTCGCCTGGTTGATCAGGTCGTTGACGGTGGCCGTGACGCTCAGCGTCTTGCTCAGCTTCTTGCGGACGACCTCGAGGGCGCGGTCGGCCTCGCTGGGCTCGTTGGCGACGCCGACGGTGCCGGCGGCGGCGCCCTTCTTCCTGCCGGCATCGATGTCCGCCGCTGCCGCCGCCGCCGCGGGCTCCTCGACGACATCGCGCCGCGTGTCCTGCAGCTTGGCCATGCGCAAGGGGCTGATGGACCACGAGTACAGCGGGTCGTAGCGCAGCACGTCGAGGATGGTCATGATGGAGTACGTCTCCTCGCGCAGCGCGTCGAGCGTGAACTCGCAGCACCGCCGGAACACGCCCTCGGTCCGCGTCGTGCCCATGCCGTCGACGATGTCGCGCGTGAGCCGGAACGGCACGAGCTCCGGCACCGGCAGCACGCGGCCCATCTCGAACGCCACGCCGAGGTCGATGTGCACCACCTCGCCGTTCTTGGAGTCGAGGAGGATGTTGTGCCCGTGGCGGTCGCCGAGGCCGAGGACGTGGCCCAGTATCGAGATGGCCGCCGTGGTCCGCGTGTATGCCGTTCGCTTGGCGAACCACTCGTCCGGGTCGACGAAGTGCTCCATGAAGAAGTAGCGCATCACAGGCTGGAACCGGTCGGTCACTTTCTTGTAAGTGGCAATCCGTACCTCAGTGGCCTTGTTCTGCGCTTGGGAAATCTCCTTTCGACATTGCGATCCCTTCAGGTCCTTTGGATGGTATCGCTCATGAGCTGGCATGAGATACTCATGAAGCGGGATGGTATTCGAGACGAATTCGATCAGTCCAGAGGCGGCAGTCAGAGGTAATACCTTGTATGTTCTGATCCCGAGGTTGCGCTGCTGTGTAGCTCGGTGCAGCTTCAAGACGGAGGATACTGCAGCGAATACTTGCTCCATGATTGCGTCCTGACGGAGATCATCGTTTCCGCCTTTGACAAGCTGCTTGAATCGTTCGCCGTTGGTGCCCACCACCGTGATAATCTTTGGAGCACTGACACCAGAAGCAATCGACATATTCGGCTCGACCTTGGAGATAAAAGGGATTTGCGAGTAATCCCGACTGGCAGAGAGCTCTATTTGCATCGTAGGGGGTGGAATGCGCCACTTGGCTAGAACGGCAGCGAGGCTAGAACCAGCGCCGGAGTCTTTGACCGCGACTTTCTGCCCTGCCTTATAGCGCGAAGAGTCCCGTTCCATAGCCAGCACGTGGTATGCCTTGCTTGTCTTATCTATGGCAGCCCATATCGTAGCCACCGATTCTGTTTGGGCAAGCTTCTTGCCCACCCTTTCCGTAGCTTTCTGTCTTAGTACGGCGACATCGTCCTTTGAGTTTGTCCGGGACTTCATCCCTGACCATATTTGGTACATCCCATGGTACGGATGATCGACGCAGATTCGATACACTAGCTCGATAAGAAGCTTTTGAAAGGGGTGGTTTTGGTCGAGCAGCCTCGAAGTGAGCTGATTCATTAGAGGCGCAAATTTCCGGGTGGGCACCTTGTCGATGTACTTTCTAACGGCTTCATTCGTGAGATCCTCGCTCGACCTCTCGAGCCAAAGGGCCGTAAAACGTAACGCGTCATTGTTATGTTCATCAGACGCCACAAGTGAGAGAAGGTAGTTTTCCATGCTCAACCTAACAAACTCGATACGGCTTTGCTCAACTCGACGGAGCTCTTGTTCGTCTAGATCGAGCCACTGCTTAGCTTTGGCAAGATGGCTCTGATATCGAGACTTGAGCTGCGAGTCTTTCGTGTTAGAAATGAGTCCTTTGAGTTGCGACACCTCGTCGCTTTTCCCTTGTCTCAAATGTTGCAAACGAGCCAGGTCTTCGAGTCCATCGGGATTTTGTAACTGTCCGTCGCAAAACATGGCAAACTGGTGATATACCTTGCCAGCCTCCTCACCATCAGTTTTCCCCCTAAGCTCCTTCAGCGCAGGCTGTAAGTAGTTCTTTTGAATGCTCTCAGGGCTTTCAAGTTTCGCTACGGAGATCTGATACCCTGTCTTGGCAAGCAGATCAGGCCGGCTGACAGATATCGTCTGCTTCCTGAGATGTGGATCATCGTCAATGCTCTGGAGCATGCGAATTGAAGATATCATCTCGCCATGATCCCAAAGAGAATCAGCCGCTTCAACCCTTGCCACGGACTCGAACTGCAACCCAAGATCTGCACCAGGCCGGATTAAGTCTGTGAGAGATGTCGCGACGTTTAGCGATTCTTGGGTGGCCCTATGATATCTATAGATGCCGGATGACAACAGCATTGACTTGATATGTGTCAATGTTGCCTCAGGCGGGTTGACCTTAGACATTCCGCGAAGCTGAGAAGTCTGAGCGAGCATGCTCAATGTTGTTTCCCTGCAAGACAAGATCTGGCTGACATCCTCATACCTGGATTGCGTTAACGGTTGGTCGGGCTATGGGCGAGTTTTCCACTTACCTTCCACTCTTCATCCACCTGGACCGCGCTGTGAATGTTGCCAGTAGGCTGTCAAGTTCACTGGAGTCGGCAATTCCAACAACATCGTTGAGCTCTGTCAAGACAGCCAACGCACCTAAATTGTGACGAATGCGTGCGGGGCTTAAGTCTTTCCTGACGACATTTTTCATAGTCTCACTGAAACCATTACAAGTGGCACTTCGTGCCATGGTTATTTCTGTGGCTTGGTTCCAAGCCTGGTAGGCTTTATAAAGGGTGACAGATGGATCCCGGGTTGATGTTGGTGCTGGGAGGTTCCAAATCTCCAGTCGTCTAGCTGTACCGAAGGTACTCTCAACTGTTGCCGAGAAGCTATCTAGACTTTGCTGAGTCTGCAGTAGAGAGTGCGACAAACCCGATAGTCCGAGGTTGCTTAAGGTTTCCACCAGCGACTGGCTATCAACATTGGCGGCTGGGTCCCTTCTGCGGACATGACTATCGTACTGGGCACCGCGAAAAGCTAGGCTCTTGCTGCCGTCCTTCTCGTACTCCAGCCTTGCCAGTACGTTACTCAAACTTGATGTTTGGCTAAGGCCGTAGTAGGCATCGGGGTCGTCTATGCTCTCGAAAATGCCCATAAGAACCTCGGTGGACTCCTGGGTTCGAATAGCAGAGGAACGCCGGGAAGCGCGTGATCCTTCGGCCGAGGCCATTTCTACTAACAACAAGGCTGTCTTGAACATACCACATCTGGTAGCGGCCGAAGCGGCTAAGAAGAGATCAAGGTCGAGCCACTGCGCTCGATCGGCTATGGAATTCTCCCCTGGCAACCGCTGCGTCCTCAGATAAAGAATGGCGTTGATTATAAGACCGATGTTTTCTTTTGCCGTAGATGTATCCAATTTCAGCCAGGTTTTCAATGCGTCTGAAAGACTGCGTTTGGCAAATTGTTGCTTCTCTCGCTCAAATAACAGGACGAGATGAACGACATAGGGGAACGCTTGTTGGGCAAATCCCTTGACATTGGTAAGTATTGGAGGCAAAGCACTGAGTATGATGCTCTCCGGGTATGACTGCGCAAGGTACACAGTGACTGATTGGGCCCATTTTGCGTCCTCAAATGCTTCACTGGACAATGCATGGTCTTCAAGAACAGGAGTGACAGGTAAGTTATCGGACGGTGGGGTTCTATATGGCATCCAATCTGATGCCACAAGTAGCTGGTCCGACAAGACCTTTTGACAAGCCACGAGCAGATAGTTATCGTCTTGGGTTGCAGCCTCCGATACAATCGTTCTGAGAGCAGACTCAGCAAGACTGGCTTCGAAACAATCACTACCAGATGCTAAGGACTGAAGAAGATGCAGCAGGCCGTGCTCCGACTTAAAGTCCCCCGTTGATTGGTCGCGATAATGGGATAGCTTGGATTCTCGAAGCATATCCTGGTCGATATGGCCAGATGCAGCGAATCCTCTACCAACCACCCGACCCGCCCAAGCAAGATACTCGTCACTTAGCGTTTGTGCCTGGCAGCTCCTCCAAACGACAGTTGACAGGGCTCGTGCTTCTTCGTCGGAGTGAACCACGTCAGTGCCAGGTGACGTCGGGATTGCGAAACGATCACAAAGCATTTCTAGCGCCATTTTACGTGACGTTTCGTTGAGAAGCTGTGACCCATCTGCCTCATCCTTTAGTATTTCCAATAGTAGCTTACTCTCATGGGTGCCCTGCTCTGCGTTCCCAGAAGACCGAACATGTGCTGCAGACTGTGTAATGGCTTTGAAGGCACTACGCTGCCGGCCATCTCGAAAGAAAGGCGATTCGTAGTTCTCAAGGTATTTGGTAAACCACGAATGAAACTTGTGTGCCTTGGTCATGGTAGCTTTGAATTGGCTTTCCTGGGTTGTGCTGGATTGGCTAGTTTCCAGGAAGACTCTGAGAGAAGCGAGGGCAGACAAGGCGTATCCCGCTAGGAATGAAGGTGACTGTAACAACGTCTCCGACCCTTTCTCCAGGAGGTATTGGCTCATCCCAAGAGCATCGTCTGCACATTCCGTGTCGACGATGAGGGGACGTATGGACTGTAGGAGCATCTCCAAAGGATACGACTCCCATGCATGACGACCTGCTAACGAAACGAGAACCCGAACTTTTCGAAGGATAGAACATGTGTGCAAAGGGCCCAATGCTTGGTGGACGCTATTGAAAAGTTTCCTGGCGACGGAAACTACAAGGGCGGGTGTCCATAAGTTGGGAAGTTCGTACTCAGTTCGGTTGCATAATAGCGCGATCTCCCTAGTCAGATACTTGGCACGGAACATGGGCTGTTGATTTGGAGATAGTACGATCTCGGAATGACCACACCTCTTGATCTCAGCCATCGCATCAGCGGCGTACAGGAAGCCGTCATCTCTAGCCCACGACTTTTCAATTGGGTCTTCCTGATCGATGAGACTGCAAAATAGACCGACGATGTCAGCGAAGTTGATGTATACGCCTTCAAGGAATGCATCTCGACCAAGGAGCTTGCGTATCCGACTTTCACCGCTTTGCTGTTGTTCTGTCTTGGGCATGCTGATATCATGAGCTATACTATACGCGATTATCTTTGAGAAATTGTGCTGAACGAGATGTACGTGGCTGACGGCGAGGATTGTGGCCAAATCCTTGATTGCGACGTCCTGACCTCGCATCACCATAAGGGCGACAACTTCAGACTGGGCGCGGTAGAGTAGTTCTTTTAGATTTGAAAAGCCGAAAATCTCGAAAGGAATGCCTTCGATGGTGCCGAACTCGAACCAGGTGTAGAGTAGCTGGGGTGCGAACAAGTCAAAAAGTGCTCGTCTATCCCCGAGTTTCAAGGATTCGGAAATGGACTCGAGACAGCGTGCCGCATGTCTCTTAGCAGTGGGTATATGTCCCGGGATTTCAAAGATGTGATAGATGCCGCGCCGCAATAGAGTAGGCCATGTGCGTGATAACTCGGCCAGCACAAAAAGCCGCAAGGCTATGCCCTCGAGAAAATCGTCTTTGCTCGGAAGAACTTCCAGAACGTCAACAAGAACCTCGTCATGAGTCTTCAGGACGTATCGGCCAAACATGCCAGGCAGGCGGGCTCCAATATAAAACTTGACGGGTATTATGCCGTTCTCTAGTATACCAAGGAGTGATGTGCTTGTGGCAGGCATCTTGATGGTCTCTGGGTACTTCTCATTGACTTGCGTCAAGCGGAGAAGCAAACGCGCCAACGACATTTGGGCCTTTGGCGAGAGGATGTTTTTCGAAAGACCCGACTTGAGAAAGTAGTGGTATAGGTCACCTACAAAAGACGACAGGTCGTTCTGTCCATCAGACCACATGGGCATGAGACCCTCCATTAGGTCTAAACAGACACTGAGAGCAACTTCACAGTTTGAAAACGCCGCGCTACCAATCAGATCGCCCATTCGCTCGATCATCCTTTGGGCATCATCAGGGTTGATGATGAGGTCGGAATCAAATAATTCTCGGAGTAGACAACGGCAGAGAATCAGTTCTTCGTTGGATAACTCGAGAAATTGGTCCAGAAACGAAGCAGGGATAAGACCAACTTGGCCGGTGTCTTCATGCAGAGCATGAAGGAAACGAAGTCTCTGAGCTGTATCGATATAGAAAGCATCCGATTGTATGCTGATAGATGACTCGACTCGGGAGACACACAAGGGTTTTGAAAATGAATTCGTCCGATTTTCTTTGGATTCGAAATCGTCGTCTAGATCCATAAAGTCATCGACGTGACCAGGCGATTCCCTGCCAGCTTGTACGCGAAAGGCCTCGGATAGTTCGAAAAAGAACTGGTGGAGGTATTTCAATTCCTTGGCTAATCGGCTCAAATCGGTGCTTGCTAAAGTTGGCATATAAGGCCGAATTGACCTAAGGAAACAGTTATGGAGGACCTGGCTCTCATAAGATTTGGAGGCAACTGATAAGGCGCTCTTGAGTACCTCAAACAAGGAATGCTCGATTTCTTGCGATTGCCGTGAGTTCACTTCTATCATTTCAGGAAGTATAAAAACACCGACAATCAAGTACGAAGTTACGCTATGAAGCTTTTCGGGAGTGACTTGGCTTGAGCCATCTCCCTGTTTACTCCATGATTCGCACAGGGCCCTAATCTCCTCAAGTTTAGGATAGAAACGTTCAGCCACGAGCTTCTTCGTGCCATGGGCACTCGAGGTATCAGTGAGTAAGGTGGCTGGAGCGGCGGAAGGCTGGTGCTCTCTTAAACCGATGGAATGTTCAAAAGGACGAGGATCGAGCAGGAGGAGATATCTCACGAGGCTATCGCGTTCATGAAGTAGACCAAGCGTCTCACCGATTGGGCCTGATATGTTTTGAGACGGTGTTGCTAAAGTCAAATCTCGGTCACCCCAAGCTGCTCTTATCAGGTTCAGAATATCCAGTGGTGTCACGTGGCTAGAGTAAGAAGATGTGAAGACCGTATCAGCTGCAGTGATGGAATAAACAGTCAGTTTGTGATGAATTCAATATTGGTATCTGGGCATACTCACCAGGGTCCCACCTGAAGAACATCCAGCGTACTACGTGATTGCAAGTGGCAAAACTTGCACTTGGGAGCTGGAAGTTTCGAAGATGAAGAAGCGCTGTCATCAGAACGAGTGAAGAGTCCACCACGACCGCTGGCCCATTCACGTCGGCAGTCGTGACCATGCTGTTGATGTCATCGGCGATATCACGGTAGGCTACTAGCTTATGTTGTATGATAGAATGGAGAAGGATGCTCGAGGCACGGCAGGTTCCTGTCATACTGACAGAGCGTGCCGCAATCTGCCATACTTGTTTCCAATATGCCGATAGAGAATCATCTGTGGCAACAGCTTGGGAAGAGAGGCTACTCGTGTGTAAGCGTCAGCATCTATAAGATGCATGGAAAACTCACCTCGCGCAGGCAATCATAGCCCACGTGGAACTCTTGCTGTTTTTGCTAGTAACCAAGCCCATCAGGACGGATAAGAGCTCTGACACCTCGTCGAGATTGACTGCCAATTCAGACACAAAAAAAGGAATAATCTGTAAAGCCGTGCACTGGACGGAACGATCGATGGACCGCAGTTTCTGGCGAAGGCGACTGAAGTCTGCACTTGTTCGCAGCTTTTTCCGTGGCTGCGCATCCTCCGAGATCTTATGCGAGATCCGGTGATCTTTCCATATCAGACATTCGAGAAGAGCAAGCACATGGACTGTCGCCCAGCCTTTCTCCCCATCCATATTGAAAGGCCGCAAAGTAAACAGTTGCACATAAAAGCCATTGTTGCCTTGTGGTGCGGCGGAAAATGTTAAATCGTCCTGTTGAAGTTGAGCACGCTCATCTCTTCGGGAGTATTCACCCCATAATAACTCCGAAAGGCTTTCCACGTTGTCAAGAAGAGAGGGCGTATCTCCCTGCTTGATCAAGAACTCGAGCTGCAAATAGAGATTGAACAGGAGCTTCAGCATTTCTATTCGAACGCCGTTAATGAGTGCGTCATATGTAGAGGCGGTTCGCGTTTGCCACCACTGGGTGACGAGTGTTAGAGAATCCAAAGCCAGAGAATTTGCGAGGTCCGAGTCATCTGTTTGGGCCATCACAAAGAGCTTATTGATCATGGCGAAGGCCAATTGATGCAGCTGGCTTATACCGAGGGAACGCAGCTGTAAGACTTGAACGGCAACGGATGACAACTCTTTTGACCGCTCTAAAAGGGGTGCGTTGGGAGCAGACACAAGATGCAGAAGACACTGCAGGAGATCCGGTAGATTGCTACGGGGAACTGGACCAGCGTTACGCTGAGACGCAGCTGACGACCTGGGAGTTGAGTGCGACAGCGACCCTGTCTGTCCCGTGCCTGGTACTGGTGAAGCACGGGAAGGGCCCGAGTCTTTATCAGTGGCCGCTAGGTATAAGTTCACAATGCCAACCGCAAAGTCAACACAAGTGAACCAACCCTTGCCATCGTTCACAGCAAGGAGTTCCACGTGAGCAGCATGACCGAGGAGAGCGGCTAATGCTTTAATGTAATCCTGTATGAGGGGCGTTACCAGATCCTCGTCGGTGTGTGGCAAAGTCTGAGTGATGTGATCAATAACGGCCATGACGGTTTTCCGTTTTATCGTAGAGGCACCTAGTTCCACCCCCAGGCGGAGTGCCTCAGCACATTTGACAAGCCTACTGGCAGCGGTGGTCTTGCTGCTGTAATAGGCATGTTTCTCGGCCAATGCACAGCGGAAGAGGGCCTCAAAAGTTATATGATAGCTTTTGTCGTCTAGGCTTGAACTGGGGCTCGAACTGGGACCTGTTTAGTCCACATAGCTTGAGGGTGACCTCTTGTTGACTACTCACGAGCTTGATGCCTTTCCTTGCTCTTTGAATATATGTATTAAATCTATGTCACACGCGGAGAGTGTAAGCACCAACTAGACATTCCAACATTCCAATGGACGATATTGGGGTCCTTAGACTTACCATCCAAACCAGTTGAACGGACTGTACTATTACCACTTTCAATCGCAACTGTTACATATTAGCACCAAACGTCTGGCTGTTCTATTGACGTAGCCGACCTACTTCGGGCACCGTCTAGCGTGATTTTCTGTGCTCTTAGTCGGGGAGCCATTTTGTCGTCTGGAGGATCTCATTTGCTACCTAGGTAGGTAGTCAATAGCAGGCGCAGAAACGAGCGATCGCAGGCATTGGCGCAGGTGCGCTTCGCTGTTGAGAATAGACCCCAATGGCCTCGACCAGGGCTCCAATCTATTACGATGCATGCGATTTATCGTCTAGTATGCCTGTGAAGCACATAGCCTCCTTCTAAGACGAGACAGAAAAAGAGTGCATTGGATTGGGAGTCAAATCAGGGTCGTGAATTTCAGCTGAACATCCATAGGTAGGATCCGCCAGGACTTAGAACCTTCGAAAGTCAGTGCGAGAAAAGACCATGGACTTTTTCAAAAATGACAAATCAAATTCGAACCCGGTAGAGGTACCAGCTACTGCCTCCCGCCAACCAGGGCGTTTAGAAGTTGCGAATTATCCATGTTAAACATTGATATGGAAGCTTTTGGTTGCAACTACCTACGTACTATCTGGAAGGCAGCCTTTGGTAGGTTGCCCTTTTATTCCACTGCAGGTCGCGGAGCTCAGACGAGGCTCCATGGCCTCCAAAATGATCCAAGGCATACAGATGTAATCTGTACCTAAGCTTGCGAATACATACAGTCCGTACAACCTAGGCAGCAAGGTTTAGTGGCTACCTGAATTGACGCGGCAGAACCCTCACCGCCCTTGACCGCCCTGCGGATTTGTTGATCCCCCAGTAAACAGTAACTATGCAGCCTATGTACTAGGTACCTAGTAGCCCCAGGCTCGCAGATACTCAGGTACCTAGGTACCTTCCAGTGGGTAGAGATCCTGGAAGTAGACCAATCACTGAAGCTCCCGCTGAAGTGGGTAGCTTGACACGTCCAGCAGCAACCACTGCCTACATCTGGTTTCGTGGATTTTTTTGAGACTGGTGCCCTTTGCGCCCTCTCTCCGTCACAAACACTCTCGCAGAAGCGCATGCGCAACCAGTCCCAGTCTCTGCCTCGCGCATCTCTTTCGATCCCGTCTTCCTCGGCAAGCTGTGCGCAACGATGCGATAGGATTTGACCACGAACAATGGCGGACGAGGGTATTGTGGAGGCTTTACAGGCTCTCCATAGGGAGCTGACTACAGCAGCCGAGGCACTCAAAGACGACCGCGAAAACCATGGCCGAGAACTACTGATACAAGTTACGCAGTCGCCAGTGCTAGAGATAGTGGGGGACAGGTTCAAGAGTTTGCTGGAGAAGCCCCGAAGGAGAAAAGAGAGTCGGGATGCTGTCCTATCGGGTTGGCATTACTCCGTCTTGTTCTAAGTGTTGCGTTTGCTGACGAGCTACCTACAGGCACAATTAAGATTCTCGACGACGAATGGACTTTGAACAGAGACTTCCAAGAGATTGTCTTGCAGGTTGCCGACGAGATCGATTTGGACGAGATCGAAGCAGCCAAGCTCTCACTGCTTGCCGAAGATGACGAGACCACGCTAGGTCGTTCAAGGAAAGAATGCGCCATCATTCGGTTCCACCAGTATAGGAAGTTCTTGCTCAGCTGCATGCTGTTGCTCTTGGAACTATCGAAAGAGGAGGACGAGCTACTGGCTGAAGAGACCGGCGATGACGTTGAGCAGCTTGGGGATCTTGGCCGATATGTCAGCCAGAATATTCTTCGGCAGCCGACTCCTGGCGCCACGAACCCTGCCCCCCAGGCGAGGTTCGTACCAGCATGTGTAGCCGCCATGCACGATATCAGAGTGTGGCTTCACAGGCTATCCGAGCAGGTGACAAGCGCTACAGTGCTGGGCCGTGCCAACGAATTACAGTTTCAGGAAACTATCGAATTCACTCACATAAGCTTGATACAGCAGCACGAACTCCTTTCGGTTATACTCTGTTGCGCGATTGAAAAGCATGTGGCAATTGAGCAAGACTTCGTCGACTTCATACGAACTCTAAGGCAAGCCACTAGATATGATACTTCTATAGGTGTGTTTTTGACAACATTGCGTCATCAGAAATAACTGCGCGTTCGTAGCTAACATCGGCAGTGCACCTCGTGCCTGTGCTCGGCACCTATATCACAATGTTTGGTTCAACGGAAGGCAGTGGGAGTGTGGAACAGGCGAGGGCACTGAACAATATCGTCTGTCAACAATCGGACGATGACGCACAGCCGCTGCCATTCCTTGGTGCTGCTATTAGAGCCTGGTGGGTTGCCGAGTACAGCGGCTGGTACATGGAAGATGCAGCTGGCTCGAGTCTTCCTAATATCGATATTGATGAAGGCAAGAGCCCATTCTATCCCCGTCTTGATCAAGTCAACTAACGATCAAAAAAGAGGATAAGCAAAGATCCAGACAGTTCGCAGAAGCTCTGAAAGACGGTGCTTTCGACTTTCTGCTTGCGGTCGTGACCGATGTCATAGCATCGGAGTGGGAAGATGCTGCTCGGAAGCACTTGAGACGGTGGCTTCGGAAACGGACGCCGACTCTGCCTGCAGACACCCTTCCGTTTACTCCATCATTGCAGGAGCGGCTGGCGGCGAAGCTTGAAACGTTTGTCGATGCCTTCATCTCCAATATGCCTGACGTCCTTCGAAAGTTGAAGATTGAAGAGGACGAGCAACGCCAGACCAACCAAGCCCAAGAGCAAGATTTTGATCTGGAACGCTTCCTTCTCATCATTGCGTATGCTTTCGACGGTAGACCTGAAGCTGCCGATGCCTTCTGGGATGATCCCGAAAACAACTTGGCAGGTTTCCTGCAGTGGGCATCTCGAAGAGCGACCACGCCGGTACAAGCAGCGTTTTGTGAGATGCTCCAATCCCTGTCCGAGGACTCCAAATCAGCAACATCCGCACACGAATTTCTTTTAGATGAAGGGCATCAAATCCGAAAACCGATCTCTATCACGTGGTCTCATATTACCCAAGAACTGGAATATTTCGCACAAAAGGCCAGGGAAAAGCCAACCGCAGCTCAGCTTAACACGCACAGGGCTGCCAAGTTCAGCCATGAGCAGGCCGAAACTGAACCTGAATTCACCACCATGCTGGAGTCCTATCTCCGGCTGGTGGCAAAACTCGCGACGCAGAGCGAGCCCGCGCGGATTTACTTGATTGACGCGAAGTCCACCTTGTTCGATGTTCTATTTCAGATCGTTAGTAGTCTGGTAGTACCTCGGATCAGGGCTTGTGCCTTCAAAGCATTGAGTGCTCTCGCCACTCGAAAGACTCTTGCGCAAAGTTACGGAATGTGGGACTATCTAGAGCAGTGCCTTACAGGACAGTTCATCTCAGCTACCTCAAACAAGGGCATGGTTTCTTCGACTGGCCCCTCGAAGCCGTCTTTTTTCATGGAGGCCCTCTTTCAAGAAATGAGTCCGAACATTGACGAGACCAGCGCCTTCATCCAGTTCCTAGTGGCTTTGGCAACTCTCCCCGACGGATACGGTCCGTTAAACGATATTTTGCCCTACCCCGAAGATCTTGGCGCAGCTACTCGGATGCGTTCCGGCATCGACCCGTACATCGACTTCGCTCTGGGACACATGTTTTCCGTAAGGGCCCAGGACGCCGGGGATGTAGCACAACAGAGAATACTGCGTCTATGCTGCCTGGACCTTGCCCTGACCTGCATTTCCTCTTTCAACGAAGACCTAATTGTCTTTAGCCATGAAACCAACATAGCTGTCGACTCCGTCATTCAAACAAGGAGCCTTGAAAACTATGTTACACTCCATCCATTTGCTAGGGTCATGGAATGGATGTTTGACACCAAGTTCATGAAAGGCCTTCTCGATACGATACACCAAAATCCAGCAGATGTCGGCAAGGCGGCGCCAGACTCGCCCCTCATTCTTAGCATATTACGGGCCACAGAGCTTGTCTCGAAGGCTTTAGATCTTCAAGCTACATATGTCACCCTCATCCGTCCAATCGTGAAGCCCCAGGGTCGCTTACAAGGCAGGCCATACATCCCAACCTCGAACATGGCATACGCTTTAATTGAAGATGGGCTTGTCACCAGCATGGCGTTGATATCCGACCTTGGCAGCTACTGTGGTATAGGACATCCTGATTTGACCTTGGCCAGCTTGAAGCTTTTGGAGAAGATCTCTGCGTCACCTAGGATAATCTCAGCCTGGCACTCCGGCCCTTCCAGGCATTCTCAACGCAACAAGGCCGTCATGGCCCTGGAAGAACATGGCGATTCGGTCGCTATAGCCGGCACTTTCATCTCCGAACTTAGCACTCCTCTCGACGATATTAGAGAGGCCGATTCTCCAGAATACATGATCAAGGTCTACATCCTGGATTTTCTCTACTCCTGCCTGCAAGCCAATCCTAATCAGCCAACCATTGCCCACCTTCTTCTTGGGTTTCGTTGCGAGTCCAACACACTCGAGATCGAACCCGGCAGCGCTTTCGAACGTGGCAAGGCGTTGTTCCACACTTTGTTGTCTCTAATCTTGGAATTCCCTATGACGAGCGGGGAAGATGTTATGCGTCGATGGCTGATCAGCCTCAAATACAAAGTCATGCGGATACTTAAGATTCTTTGGAGCTCCCCATTGTCAGCAGGCATCGTTCTCGACGAGCTTCGAGAAAACGACTTCCTCTTCCATGTCCTAATACAAGGCCTCGTTACTCAACAAGGGGTTATATGGGATGGTTATGAAGCCAACAGCCCCGATTTTCTCACGACAGATGCGGCCCAGGGGTATATCGACTATCTTTCAATAAGGGCCATGGCTCTCGAATACATTACTCGCGAACTCTGCAGCGTCTCCCAGGGCCGGATTCCCGGTCTCAAGCGGCGTATCTTCGACGCTCTTGGGGGACAGATCAAGGTCGAAGGCTTGGAGGCGATGCCGGTTCCCTCAGTGTTCGAGTTTCACGATTCCTTTCCCCAGGAGAGCTTGTTCACCACCCCCCCGCCTGAGGTTGAGAAATACAGAGATCTTGATCTAAGGCCGTGCCTGCAACAGGGCGACGACTCGAACCTGATTTACAACCTAGACAAGGTAAAGGAGATCGTCCTTTTGAAGCGCAGCGAGACCTGTTTGTCGGGCCAACTTGTTTCGCAGCAGGATGCCACGGCTATAGAGACGGAAGAAGAGACTTTACTGCTGTATCTGATCTACCTCAACCAATCTACGCTGGTCAAATCGTACAGTCACAAGGTGCTGAAGGCATGGACAAAACTTTTGACGGTGATGACCGACTGCAACGATTTCAAAGGAACGAACAAGGTTTCGTTCATCCTGCAAACGCTACAGGCGACGCTCCCGAGCCTTGAACTGTGTGGCTCTGAAAACCCTGATGCCGCGCGTGAGCTGGCCAAACTTGCAAGAGTGTTGTTATTCGAATTAGATTTCGCGACAATGACTTCGACGGATAAGCAGAATCGGGCCACCGAGAACTTGATCAGCGACAAGCTTTTCCAGCTCCTACAGATTTGTTTGAGCGCAATTGCAAAGTGGGCAGGCGATCAAGAACTCCGGACTATCTATTACAGCATATGCTACCGTCATCTAACCGGGCTGGTCGATCATGGGCCAGGGGTGTTATCGGGCCTTCGAAAGACGTCTCAGACGATACAAGCGTTCGGCGAAAAGTTGCTGAACGTTGTCTGTGACGATGCGGTTGGCGGAGACCCGGGGTGCCAGTCCGCGGCCTTGATTCTTCTGGGCACGTTGGTCCAACTCGGCAAGCAGGAGGGCGATAACCATGCAGTGGAGACGCTTAACAAACTAAACTTCATCGGTATATTGGTCGATTCTCTGCGCTTCATCCTAGAGGAATGGGAGACGGCCAACCAGTCTGGTGAGTACCCTATATTGTCCGTCGTGATTTCAGACTAGTCACTTAACTGCTGCGTATTTTACAGGAGATCCGGATCAGCAACACTACCTAAACGCGAAACTCGCCCTTCTGCTACAGTTATGCCAGACGCGCAGCGGTGCGAAGCACGTTCTGCATGCGAATCTATTTCGCGCCGTCGAGATGTCGAGACTGTTCAAAGCCGACCCCGAACTACAGGTTGACTCATCGGATAGTAGGGCGCTGGAGAGGCACTATGACCTCTTAGTCAAGGTAGCCCGGATCATTGGTGCTGCAATCGTCAGTCGAGGTTCGCACAATGTGCTCCAAGGCAGACGTTTCTTGACCGAGTACCGAATGCTGGTCATGCACGTCCTCAAACGGTCGGCAGGTATCGGGACAGGAGCCGGAGCGATGAGCGCGATGCTCTCGGAGCGCGTTCAGGAACTGGCCGAGGCGTTCATGATACTGATTGCAGCGACCGAATTTGTAGAGGTAAGATTCCCTCCTGCTCGAAGTGGCACCGGCTGACGTACCGACGTTTGGTGTAGTTCGACAGCTCGGGCCATACTGAAGATGCAAGACCAGCGCCAATGTTGTTCCACTAAAGATAACCAACAAAAAAAAAGCCTGGAAGACAGCCAAGCTGATATCTTAGATTACTGCTACCACGCTTTGGGCTAATGCCCAGAATCGATGCATGTCACCTCGGTGACCATCAACGGCTTGGTCCAACCTAAGGCTGCTGGTGGCGTGACGTGGAATCACATCTTGTACGTGTAGGTGAGCGATGGTTACGTTGAGACCCGTCACGGCGTCCCGCCTAGATTTGATGGTCTCCTGCTTGTGGCGTTGGGGGCTAGGCCAGGGATAAAAATGTTATCTCGACGGATGGAACGAGAAGCTCTAGAGGGATGCAACGGAAGCAAGATAGCTACCGAGGCGAGGTAGTTCAATTCTAGGCTATGTAGTTCAGTGTATGAGCGAAGAAGTCATATGGATGGATGCCTTCTAGAACCCTACGAGATAGACCCTAGTCCCGTCCATTACGTGCCTGCACGCGGCCCTAGCCGCGATCTGCTGTATGGACTTAATCTGGAAGGTTGTGATTGGTAAAGCGTAACCGTGATATGTTGAAAGCTGGGAGGACGTACATAACCTATACCGAGCGACGGCTTCTAGAAGGTTGACGGCTGGACCAATTGGGAGCTGATCGTATGGACCAGATAGATATTGACTTAGGTACCTTTAAGGATGTTATGAGCGTTCTAGCCACCTACCTACCTAACCTTGATGACTTATACATGGTGGGGGCAAGGGGGTAACCACCAAAAATTCCCTGCCTTCAACATCTACATAAGACATAGTAAACAAGCGAGCAAGTACACATGGTAAATAGTGTTATGACAAATAGAAACCTACGTGCCCATGGGGGTTCGGACTGGATCCAGCAGAGGCGAACGGCTTATCAGGACAGATAATACGGGCTAGCTTTAAGCAGGCTGGTCCCCTTCTTTTTTTCCCTTGGCATATCAGCCATATCTGAAGTACCTAGTAGTTTTCACGACCCTTGGAGGTCGTTCCCCGGAATTTCTTGGCCCAGCCATGCCATTCCGCCCATTCCAAGAATACGTGTGCGGGGATACTACTACGCAGCTACGACACACCGGACACGGCGACATGGTGCTATGATCGTAGCTGGTTAGTGGCTCCTATTCCTGGCTTGGCGGAGGAGAGAAGGAGGGGTTCCTTCTGCAACCCCCCCGGGACCCAAACCAAACCAGACCAGACCAGGAAGCTGTAAAGAGAATCCCTTATTATTAGCTTCCCTCCTAACAAGCAGCTGCCAAGCTGCCCTCTCGACCAAAGGTCTAGGTGAGCAGGGTGGCTGATCTAAAAAAGACGACCGGGATTCGCTATCGATCCCTCGCGGCAACCTTCTTTTTCGTAGATAAAGCTAGTGCTCCCGAAAAAGGCAAAAAAGGGCTTCCAGGCAGAAGGTTTGTGGCAGCCTAAGCACGCGAGCGACGCTTTGCGCCGACGCCAATGATTCCGTCAAATCAGATAGCAAGCATGATTCGAAGCTGAGGTTGCGGGAATTGTGGCCACCGATCATCCATTGCTACACCGGTAGGTTAGCTGCCGTACCTGCAGATGAGGCGAAGCAAGGCAGCAGGGAAACGGGATATCGAGAAACGAGCGTGTTGATCAAGCGGTCGCTGAGTGTGTGTGTGTGTCTCTCTCTCTGGACGTGAAAGATATCCTATCCTCGCGGAAGCCGACGGCCGCCGTCTTTCTTGGCCGGCCGTAGTAGGTAGAAGATGCTGGATGGACGGACAATGCTTGTCGCTGCGGGCGGGAGGTGAGCTGATGCCAGCCAAGGCGCCTCGATGTCACCTACTATAGCGCACGCGACCTTCGCTGGTTTCTGGCCTGCCCCGAGCCGGAGAGGGGGGGGGGCAAAAGATGCCAAGGACTTAGGCAAGGGATTCGGTTGATAACAACGCAAAACATGTCATTGGGTCCCCAGAAAGATACGACGGGTAAGCCGTGAGCGGCGACGTTAGCCCATCTCCTTGGCGAACTTATACAATTGGCCCGACCTACCTACACATTAACTGAATGCTTATATGAGCTTGCTCCCCTCTTTCATTTACAAAGTCGGACTTGCATACAAAATATCAATTCGTCTCTTCATACCACTGTAGGCTTTCTCGTTGGCCACTTTTTAACATTTCCCTTACCTTCGCTTGAACCTTGCGCTCGGCATCTCATCGAGGACCTACCTACCTACCTAACTACCTCGCTTCTTAAAAAGCCAAACGACAGCGACAGACAGATTTTGGTTCAGGTGCTAGATAAAAAAAACATGGACCGAGATGGCATGGTCCACCGGGCCTCCTCGTCCCACATGGGGGACAAGGAGAAGGTAGCCTTCACCGACCTGGACCTCGAGGCCGACCGCGTCCGCGGCATCGAGACGTCGGCCGAGACGTCGCTGCAGCGCGGCCTCAAGGCCCGCCACATCACCATGATCGCCATCGGCGGCGCCATCGGCACCGGCCTCATCATCGGCACCGGCAAGGCGCTCGCCCAGGCCGGGCCCGGCTCCATCTTCATCTCCTACTCCGCCGTCGGCTTCATCGTCTTCCTCGTCATGGCCGCCCTGGGCGAGATGGCCGCCTGGCTCCCCATGTCGGCCGGTTTCACCGGCTACGCCTCGCGGTTCTGCGACCCGTCGCTCGGCTTCGCTCTCGGATGGACGTGAGTTGCGCCCCCCGGTTTCTTTTCCCTTTTTAAGTTCGCTTGCCATCTCAAGTCATACTTTATGGTGTGCTACTCTACTTAAGCTCAAAACTCACTATTTATGCTTATTTAGGTACTGGTTTAAATACATCATCGTCACGCCAAATCAGCTTACTGCCGCCGCGCTGGTCATACAGTATTGGGTACCCCGAGACCGGGTCAACCCCGGTGTCTGGATTACCATATTCCTCGTGGCCATTATCTGCATCAACTACTTCGGCATCCGGTTCTTCGGCGAGTTCGAGTTCTGGCTGTCCAGTTTCAAAGTCGTCGTCATCGTCGGTGTCATTATCCTGACCCTGGTCATCGCCGCCGGTGGCGCCGACGGGGACCCGAAGGGCTTCCGGTATTGGAGAGATCCTGGGTGAGTAGTCTCGTGATATGAGCCATCGATACGAACTACCTACTGACTGCGTTCAAACAGTGCGTTCTCGGAGTATCTCACTGATGGGCCGACTGGCAAATTTCTCGGTTTTTGGTCTACTATGGTCACGGCCACGTTCGCCTACCTGGGCACGGAACTTGTCGGAGTGACAGTCGGGGAGGCTCAGAACCCTCGCAAGACGATCCCCCGCGCCATCAGACTCACCTTCTACCGGATTGTGTTCTTCTACTGTATCAGCATCCTCTTGATCGGCATGTGCGTACCGTACAACTCGCCCGACCTCGCCTTTGCGAACGACTCGTCCGGCACCGCCAACGCTTCCCCCTTCGTCGTCGCCATCAAGCTCGCCAACATCCCCGCCCTCCCGCACATCATCAACGCCTGCATCCTGATATTCGTCTTCTCGGCCGCCAACTCCGACCTGTACATCGCGAGCCGGACCCTCTACGGGCTGGCCTCCGACGGCTCGGCGCCGTCCGTCTTCCGCAAGGTCAACGCCAGCGGCGTGCCGCTGTACGCGCTCGGGGCCTCGGCGGCGATCGCGCTGCTGGCCTACCTCAACGTGTCGGACGACTCGAAGAACGTGTTCACGCACTTCGTCAACCTGACGACCATCTTCGGCCTGATGACGTGGATCTCGATCCTGGTGACGCACATCAACTTCGTGCGGGCGCGGCGCGCGCAGGGGCTCGGCAACGAGATGATGCCGTACGCGGCGCCGCTGGGGCTCGCGGGCTCGTACGGCGCGCTGTTCCTGTGCTGCCTGATCGCGCTGACCAAGAACTACGACGTCTTCTTCGGCGACTGGCGCAAGAAGTACCCGACCTTCATCACGGGCTACCTCGGCATCCCGCTCTACCTCGCCCTCATCTTCGGCCACAAGCTGTGGACCCGCAGCCAGCGCGTCTACCCGGGCGAGGTCGACTTCTTCACCGGCAAGGACATCATCGACCGCGAGGAGGACGAGTTCCTCGCCGCCCAGGCCGCCGCCCTCGCCGCCAAGCCCGAGCAGAAGGGCGGCCGCTTCTACCGCGTCTGGCTCTCGTGGCTGTTCTAGATGCCGCGCTGCGCCGCTTACGACCCGTGTCATGTGCAATGTGCAATGTGTGCGGATGGGTATATCATGTATTATGAGGTGTTTTCTGTTTTTTTCCATGTATTACAAACAAAAAATCGCTTACTGGCTTAGACCATAGACCTACTACCTACGTGAGCGCTGCATCTTGCCCTTGCATTTGTGGCGGTTACGAAAGATACCTAGAGATAATCGAATTTTAAGAGAATTCCAATGCCTAACTAGGACTTGTTGTCCATCACGATGTTGTCTCGTAAATCATCAACCACGTAAAACCACGTAGGACGTCGCTACCCACGTGTTACCACCATCTCGTGAGACGGGATCGGGATCTCGCCGTAGTCACGAATCACGATCTGTGCCTGAGTCTAGGCCGTCAGCCTGCGTCCCGGGCCACCTGATTGGTTTCCGGCAGAGCGACGAGCCGAACTGGGCGGGAATCCCAAAGGGATGCCTCCAGATTGCGGCTGAAGGCTACATAGCGGGTAATGGTGTTGAGGGGTACCCAATAATGCCGGTCAAGCACGCCTATGCTGTCTCCTAGGTAAATAGGTACCTATCTACGTTTACTATTCTCAATGCTGATTGAAGATACCACCGGCCCAATGCCGCGGAACAAACTAGCTAGACGGAAGACTACCTAATCGCCTATGTGCGCTACCTATTTACAAGCCGGATGTTACCTATCATCGTGCCTTCAACGCGACGTACGATTGTCACGATATGGTGGTCGACCCCTTATCATTCTCTCTCTTTTTTTTTTTTTTTTTTTTTTTTTTTTTTTTTTTTTTTTTTTTTTTNCTTTTTTCTTCTCCCTTTCTCTCTCAAGGCTCCGATATCGTCTCCGACGAGTCACTCATCGAAATTTTCTACCGGCCCGTCGTGGTGTTCAAATGCGATCGTAACACCTGATTAACACATGGAGAGGTGTTCTAGCCACCGAACTACGGGCACGTGAGATGCATCGCTAACGTTAGCGACCCGATAAGAAGAGAATCCGGAACCTGCTGGGTCGGCCTACTATGAGCATACCCAAAGCGCCGGGTCTTGGCTCTCATGGCTAGTTACTTACTTACTTCAGGAGCTAATCAACTCCTCTTATCAACTCTGGCTGCTTTTTAAAGATTCGGTCCGTTGTACCTTGAATTTACAAAGATATGCATCGCACACGGAAAAAAAACGTACGTGGTATTATTACGAAGATCAGTGGGCCCTCCCGGTTTCATAGAGATAAGAATCCTGACAGCCGTATATACCTACACATATTATGTAGATGCCTAGTGCTGTATACTATTCTTGGATGCGTGGTAGATAAGAATCTACATGGTACTGTAAGGTTAACCGGGTACTAAGTCGATTGCGTGTGTGCATGCGTGCAAGGGGTTATGGGGGTTAGTCTTTATTTCAGCTGAGAGGAACTATTAATATACACAGCCATACTGCCATGGGGGAATCTGGAAAAACCACGTCCAGGGGCTCGGCAAAACAAACCTGAGGCTTTGTGATATGGGTAGCGTCACCTGGTTCTTAACACCAACTCCATCGCTTTTTCCCAGGTATGCCATGCGATACACTGGCTCTGCTTTGGTAGTCTAGTCGTCTCATGCGCCGTGGTCGTGCGCCGGACATGTGCATATGAGAAGTTATTAGGTAGTTACGTGCTAAGTCGATAGCTTTCCCGCCTTCTTCGGACGGTCCCGAGCCATCTACCTATTTGCATCTCCACGAGACAGGCCCATATAGTATTAATACACAGATGCTGCCTTCGGTGAATGAATAAAGATGCATGAATAAACCCGGGCCATGCTCATCATTATTCCGTCTACCAGGTTACCTACTCGACAGCTTTGCGTTGCACTGAAGGAGCATCGAAAATGTTGTGACGTTCGGTGCCCCCGAGCCACATATCTATCCGCATATGATCTGCGAGCCGCATTCAAACTAGCTGGTTCCAGCATAAGGATTCGGGATATTGTGAGTTCGCTTAGCCGTTTCGCGTGTCAGGAAATGCTCAAGGAGAGTAGCAATGATGATCTCATGGGACATATCGTGCCTCCTATCCGAAAGAATGACAAATCTGTTTATATTTAGACGTGCCTTTCAGTCAGTCATACGGATAGACTTCCCGACTGCTATATCTCTTTGAGGTATTATCTCTTTGTATGATTTCTAGCACAGGCTCTGAGTACGATGATATCTTGGAAACTCCGCATTTATCCTTCGGCTTTGCCTCTCTGTCAGCTTTCTAATTCTCTGCTCTCAAGAATTAATCATCTATCAAATGTCGCAGTTAAAACGTCTGTTATAATCATTGGGGTGTGTTTTGGTCACTTTTGTATGTCATCATTAATAGTAACCACATCCCAACCCATTCCAAGTCCTGATGTCGTATTGCTATGAGCTGCGTCTGCAGAATAGAGTTATAGACTCCTACACGTTGAACTATGATGTCTGTGGTCTATCCGGAGAAGTCATGAATTCAAGCTGCTCAGATGATGGAACAGTACGAGTCATGAGGTAACAAATATGGAAGACTGCGGGAATATATGTTAATATATACTGCCTTCTTAGATTCTGTATACCTATCATAAACCTTTAACTCTTCTAAGATATGTAACAGGTAAATCATGGGTTGCCATAGATAAGTTGGGTTCAAAAATTGAAAAAAAGACGAATCCCCTTAATCCTCGAGTACACTTACCTATACTATCAAGTACAATGTAAACCCCTTTTGAAGAAGTGAACGTCAACTCAGCCATTGGGAGTGTGATTATGCTTGTGGGCCCTAGGGCTTCACAAGAATATCCACTCAGTCGGTACCAATTTCTTAGTTATTCAGGTTGATCGCCTATTGCAACTGCCCATTCCAGCCATCGGACTATCACGGCCTGAGTAAGCGCCCATCTTTCAAGACCTTGATGCCGATTTCTATCTTCGACGAGTTCCCGACCAGTCCTGGACACCATAACCACGAAAGAGATCTGCCATGGAGAACTCCTTCCCCCTTCCTAATACCACTGGGTCACGGATCCCAACTGTGGGGCTAGGGACCTTCTCGCCAGATGCAGAGCCGCCGTCCGTGGTAAAGCAGGCCGTCCTTGACGCCCTGAGAGCGGGGTATAGACATATCGATACTGCATTCATGTACGGCGACGGCGTGGTGGAACGGGCTGTTGGCGAGGCACTGCTAGAGTGGGACGGGCCCCGAGAAGACGTCTTTATTACGTCTAAGCTGTCAGTATCGTCGATCGAAAGACGCTCGTTAGCTTCGTGTTCCGCTGATGGGATCCGTAGATCCAACGCGCATCATAGGACCGAGGATATAGCCGACGCATTGGAGTTGAGCCTCCGAAACCTCGGGGTTGATTATCGTAAGCAATATTATAGGTATTTCGCTTGTAATCAGGATAGGCTACTGATACAGGTTATGAATAGTCGACCTATACCTCATGCACTGTACGGTTGCTTCCCAGCCATTTATGGCAACGTGATAAACCTGACGGAACACACAATATATAGTTCCCATTGCCTATCGAACAGAAGGCGAAGAGCCTGTGGAACGGAAGACATCTCAACTTCCCGCAGAAACGGTGAGGCACTGGCGGAATTGGCTGGATGTAAAGTAGACTGACGGCGAATCCTCTTCTTATAGCTTGAGATTGACTTCAAACTAAGCTCTGAATACTGCCAAACGTGGGCGGAGATGGAGAAGCTCGCGGACACTGGGAAGGTGAAAGCGATCGGTATAGCAAACTTCCTAGCATACCTCAACGTTGATGATGAGGGGGGTACTGACACGAAGGCAGGCATTTCGAATTTTTCCCTGCTGAAACTTCGCAAACTCCTAAAAAGCGCCAGGATCAAACCTGCGGTTCACCAACTTGAGATGCACCCGTAGGTCACGACAACATAGGCAGCCTAAGCAGCGCCTTGAACGACCACATTGCTTACGACATGTTCGATGTTAAAGATACCTGCCCCAGCCCGAGATCCTAGCGCTGTGCGAGGCGGAGGGCATCCACGTAACCGCGCACTCGCCGCTGGGCGGGTGTCCGGTGCCGCAGGTGGCCCTGAACAAGGACATACCGGGACCTCTCCACGACCCCACAGTCAGTCAACTACCCCTTGACCCTCGGCTCCCCTTTTCTCCAACCCGGGCGGGCGTAGATGAGGCGAAATAGTTGACCAGAAAGTAGATTCACGAGATTGCCAAGAAGCACGATAGATCGCCCGCCGATGTCCTGCTGCAATGGGGGATACAGAGGGGCACCAGCGTCACGCCGAAGTCGTACACGCCGTCCCACATCAGCTCGAACTTGGCTGCGTCGCGCCTACCGCAGCTCCTGCCCGAGGACATGGAGGCTATCAGTAATCTGAAGGGTCCCGGGTCCTATGTCCGGTACTGGGATCCCTCCCAGTACTGGGGGGTCGACGTCTTCAACGAAGACAGAGACGAACCTTGCGTAGAATAGGGTGGGTGAGAGGTAGTATCGCCGTGGCGACTCATGGAGGGCGAAAGTTGACGCAAAGAGTGGACTGCGAGAACTGCTTGAATTTTGAGCCGGATATAGAGTGTACGTCCCGTTATGCGGCCGTCGAATTTGAATGGGAGCGTATAACCCCGTCGTACAAGACTACCGCGAGGAAGATACGTCTATAACGCATGAAGCTGTCTGGCAATTATCCCCTATTCTTTATAACCGCATATTCATGGCAATATACTAGTAATAGACTACATAGTCAACGAAGATATCACATCCTCCATATCCCTCGCGACGGCGCTGTCCTTCTCCGCCCGGCCCACCAACTGCTCCGCGATCCCGCGTATCGCAGCGGCGGAGTGCGCATACCGTCTCCTGGCCCCCGGGTTCGCATTCACGAGCAACGCAGCGGCAAGCTGCAGGACCTCTGCCTGGAACTCCGACAGGGCCTCGCCGCCAACGGTACCTGCGTCGCCGGGGACGTCGTACGCGGCGACGGCGGTGACGACGCCCATCCAGTCCTCGGGGGTGCTCGTCTCGCTCTCCAGGACAATCTGCAGCACGAGGGCGGCGCGGGTCCCTCGGATCGCCTCTGCCTCCAGCAGGGGAGAGGAAGAAGAAGCACCGGAGCTCTTAGTCAGGATGCCGAGCATATCCCCCGACAGGACGCGCCAGCCGTCGTGCGCGTTGAAGGCCTCGACGCCGTCGGGGGTCCGGAGCACGCCCTCGAGCGCCGCCAGGATCGGCAGTCTGAAGTCGAGCCGATCGGCCTCGGAAGACGACATGGGCGAAGTGGTATTGCCACTGCTGCTGCTGCTGCTGCTCTGGTACAGCTCCATGAACATGTCCATCAGCGCCGCGCCCTCCTTCCGCAGGGCGTCGCCGTCGTCGTCGCGCAGCCACAGGGCGACGGCGCGGATCGCCGACAGGACGAAGGCGTCGTCCGTGGGACCGCCGCCGCCGCCGCCGCCTTCCTTCGCGTCCCAGGCCAGCGTCCGCAGGGACCCCGAGGCCGTGTGCGCGCTGCCGGCGCGCGCCTCGGGGTGCAGGCCCCGGGCCCCGGCAACCGACGCGTCCCAGCGGTCGCGGAGGTACTCCATGGTGACGGAGAGGGTCTCGGGGATGGACTTGCTGAGCTTGAGGACGAGGTCGGGCGACATCGAGAGCCATATCTTCTTCTTGGCGGAGAAGGAGGAGTCCGCGGCCGGGTTGGGATTGGGATGGGGAGGACTGTTGTCGTCCAGCTCCTCCATCCACGCGATCAGCTGCCCGATGAACGCGGTCAGGATGTCGAGGGCCGAGGCCAGGCGCTCCGAGATCTGGGGGTACCCGGGGTCGTTGAGCTTTTCTAGGAGCGACGGGAGGGTCGCGCGTAGGTCTACTAGGATGAGGTTGATGAAGAGGTACGAGAATGGCTTTGGCGAGTTTTCCTCGTTCTGAAACAGTAACTGAGGCGTCGATTCTGGATAGAGTAGCAAGAGTGCTCCGGCGCAATTGGTATAGGCTGAACGGGCAGCTGCTGTTGGCCGGATTGTTGAGAGGTTGCGTATGAACTTTGTGAGTGAGCTGAGCCATGTAGGATTTCTAGGTATGAGCTATAGTATTGTGAGTCTGCGTCCACCTGTACGCGAGATTCCAGGATAACTTACATCCTCATTCAAGTTCCGTAATATGTGAGATATAAACTCTAGGAGGCTTGTTGCGTCGGTACCAATGAAGGAAGAGACGAAGGACTGAATCGCTCTATCGATCTTGGCCCTCATCTCATTCTTTGCGTCTTGGTTTTCGAGGCCAGAGGTTCCCTTTTCCCACGCCCAGATGAATATCGTCAGCACATGTGAGTTCTCTGGTGCGATCTCTATTAAAGGGGTCCAATCATCGACTTCAAGGTCCGCAAAGATTTTGGCGCCTCCAGGCACAGTGACAAGAGAAAGTAGTGTCTCTACGATTACTCTTGCCGTTTCCTTGGAACTGGAATAAGTCAGCTTCCACATGACATGGATGAGAAGAACTTGTGCTCACCTGTGAAGGACGGCCTTCGCTAGCCTGGGTATCCGACCAAGGAGTTTCGCATCCTGCTTTGCATCATCGGGCAACAGCACTGCAAAAGTGTGGATAACGGCAACAGCTAGATCAAGCATATCCTTGGAGTCCTGTTGCGTGGAACCGGGCTGAGAGCCGGTGCGTAACAGCCGGTCCAGGAACTTTGGTGAGATAGAATCCCACAAGGACGTGACAACCTCCTTCTCATTTTGAATTTCTGGTGAGTTGTCTAGGACAGACTTCAGAAGTGCCAAACCAACAAACCTGGAGGTGTCGTCTTTGGACTTGAGAAGTTGCTGGATCTTCTCTACAGATGGATCCTGTTTATCGGGTTGCACTTGCAAGTTGGATATGTCTGGAACATCCATTTTTTCATACCTCAGAGGCCACGATTTCTGAGTTGGTGAATTAGTTTTCACATATCTTCCAAATGTGATGACTCAGTGCGATTGATTGACCGCGAAGAATTGGCCTGTATAGAGAAGAGTTGTGGAAAGATGTCGATATCCATGATTTCAATTTAGATACAGTCTTGATAGGTTACAGTCACAAGAACGAGTAACAGCTCTGGTAACAGGTGTAAGTTACGCAGACACGTACAATAGCGGAGCATCCCTACAGTCTGTACCTAGCTTTGTTTCTTATCGTTATCGCAGCCGTGACCAAGTACCTAATAATAACACCCCTGCCATCCTCCGCTGATCGCAAGGCCGTACCTAATCCCACGTCCAGCGACACGATACCCATGCTCCAACAAAGGCGAGAAACCCGAGTACACGGAGAACAGCATAGGTATTGCAATGGCAAATAGCGCCGCGAGGCCTCCGTGATGGCAAGTAGCAGGAACTTCGTACACACGCATGAGGAAGAAGGCTCCTCTTCCTCGTCCAGGTCGCCAAACGAGGCGCGACCCCCAAACAACAACGGCTCCGACGAGCTCGACCGATCCTTCGACGCCGGCGACGACGACCTCTTCGGCGACGATCCCTTGAACGATGGGTTGGCTGAGCCGATAAGTTTTAAGAGAAAACAGAAGCAGTCTGTCCTCTCACAACCGGCCCGATTGTTTTCGTCTTTGACTGGCAGCCGGCTGGGATCCGCTTCGCCGCGATCACCGCGATCACCCCGTTCAGGGACGGGCACACCGACGAGGTTACAAGGGCTCAACATAAACACAGAACGTCCTGATAGCAGCTCGCACACTCCAAGCGGTCATAAAGATGGTGCACCGCTCGATTGGTATGTTGAGGGGCCGGGCAGGAGAGTAGGCTACGAGGATCTGACGGCCATCGACTGGATCTTCGAGTACACGAAAGAGCGGCAACGACTACGGGTGCTATACTCGAGCGCGACGGGCATAATAGGATACGTACAACAGCTGTTGGATTCGAGTCAGATCTGGGTCGTCCTGGTGCTGACGGGAATCGCTGTTGGCGCACTGGCGGCGGGCATAGATGTCGCCTCGGACTGGCTGGGAGATATCAAGACCGGCTTCTGCTCTTCTGGCCGCGACGGAGGTGCATTTTATCTCAACAAGCAATTCTGCTGTTACGGTTACGATCAGGGAGACAAGTGCTTGGGATGGCGGCCATGGGCTGCCGCTCTCGGCATAACGTCTGCTGGCGGGAAATGGTTTATAGAGTATTTCTTTTTCCTGTTTCTTTCTGTAAGTTTACCAGAAACACACCCCCAACGCTTGTGTCTAATATGCGTGAAGGTCTCGTTTGCGCTCTGCGCTGGATTCCTCGTTAAGGAGTACGCGATCTATGCCAAGCATAGCGGTATACCCGAAATAAAGACGGTGTTGGGAGGGTTCATTATCCGACGTTTTCTGGGGACTTGGACATTGATCACGAAATCTTTGGGATTGGTGGGCTCTATATTGCCTTGCATCGTCATGATTATTGCTAACCGAGAAAGTGTCTCGCCGTCGCATCGGGCATGTGGCTGGGAAAAGAAGGTCCCTTAGTACATGTGGCATGCTGTTGTGCAAATTTATTTATCAAACTTTTCCCGAATATCAATACTAATGAAGGTGGGTATTGCTGCAGGCAGAGGTTCAACTGTAGCTGACGTTTGATAGCGCGGAAACGAGAAGTCCTGTCGGCTGCGGCTGCTTCAGGGATATCAGTCGCATTCGGTTCTCCTATTGGGGGCGTGCTGTTCAGCCTTGAACAGCTTTCTTATTACTTCCCCGATAAGACCATGTGGCAAAGCTTCGTTTGTGCCATGACAGCAGCCGTTGTCTTGCAAGCCTTCGATCCCTTCCGAACTGGCCAGCTTGTCTTGTATCAAGTCAAGTTCAGTACGGGTTGGCACGGCTTCGAGGTCATCCCCTTTGCGCTGCTTGGCATCTTGGGTGGCATTTACGGCGGGCTATTCATCAAGGCTAATATGCGAGTTGCGCAGTGGAAGAAATCGGCACCCAAGCTTCCTGGGCCCCTAACGCAAGTCGTCCTTGTAGCGCTACTTACGGCTCTCATCAACTACCCCAACTTCTACATGCGAGCACAGGCCTCTGAACTTGTGTCATCCCTCTTCACCGACTGCGCCCTGGTGCTCGATGACCCGTTCAGCCTCTGTACGACAGGTGCAGCTACGGCCGGTACCATCATCTTACTGGTTTTCGCCTCCATACTTGGCTTCTTTCTTGCATCCATTACTTTCGGCCTGCAGATCCCAGCGGGTATCATCCTACCCTCTATGGCCATAGGTGCGCTTTCCGGCCGGGCCCTTGGGATCATAATGGAGATTTGGCAGCGGAACCACCCCGGCTTCTTCCTCTTTAACACCTGCGACCCGAGCGCGCCCTGCGTCACGCCCGGCGTCTACGCCATCATTGGCGCGGCGGCCACGCTCGCGGGCGTCACGCGCATGACCGTCTCGATCGTGGTCATCATGTTCGAGCTGACGGGGGCGCTGACGTACGTGCTGCCCATCATGGTGGCGGTGATGCTGTCCAAGTGGGTCGGGGACGCGTTCTCGCGCCGCGGCATCTACGAGAGCTGGATCCACTTCAACGAGTACCCCTTCCTCGACTCCGGCGACGAGGGCGGCGGCTCGCAGCACGTGCCCGACATGCCCGCGGGCCAGATCATGACGCGCATCGAGGACCTCGTCGTGCTGACGGCGACGGGCCACACCATCGCCAGCCTGCGCGGCGTGCTCGCCGGCTGCGACTACCGCGGCTTCCCCGTCGTCAGCGACCCGCGCGACGCCGTCCTGCTCGGCTACATCAGCCGCGCCGAGCTGGCCTACAACCTGGCGGCCGGCGCCAGGGCCCCGCGCTCCCTGCCGCCCGAGGCCGAGGCCTTCTTCGCCCACCAGCCCCTCGCCGACCCGCGCCACACCCTCGACCTGCGCCCCTGGATGGACCAGACCCCGCTCACCCTGCCCAGCCGCTCCCCGCTCCACCTCGCCGTCTCCTACTTCCAGAAGCTCGGCGTCCGCTACGTCCTCTTCAGCGACCGCGGCGTCCTGCAGGGCCTCCTCACCAAGAAGGACTGCTGGTACGTCCTCAACGGCGCCGAGGAGGATGCGGGGGGCCGGCGCGACCGCGGCGTCGGTGCGGCCGGTCTTGGTCTCGGTGTCATGGGGGCGCGAGGTGGGGTTGGTGGTGGTGGTGGAGACGACGATGAGGAGGAGCAGGAGGAAGGCGTGTTGCTGGGTCGCGATAGCGTCGGCGAGATCAGCGCCGCGGAGTCGCCTACCGGCGGCAACGACGACGACGATGACGATAGAAGGGGAATCTTATAATGACGGTAATAGAAAAGATCTGGCTGTTCTCCGCGCGTGTAAGTTAGACCAGAAGATGCGTATACGTAGGCGTTTATGTAGATTACAGCGCGGTCGATCCGGCGCGGTAGGGCGATGAAATCGAGGCACATGGTGTGTAAAAATACATGCAATATACAGCCTGGGCGCGGAATACCTAGAGGTGTTCTCAAACCTGGCGTACCCGGTGAAGTGAGACGGCTCGCATTGCTCGTAGCTCTGGATATCTGCCTACGGACGGGCCAGGCAAGGCAGTAACACATTTCTGACTCAGGGGTGATTCTCAACATATGTATTCAGCGGATTGCCCATACTGGATTGGACCAGAGCAGGCCGCCATCCGTAACGCGCCGATGTTTCCCATGCCTAGCCGCACTGCCACGACAGTATGCCTTTTACTATATATAACCTTTTGTGTACCACGCGACGGTAGTAACATAAAGGGGACCCGAAATGTAACCCGCAGCCGTCACCGTCCGGCCCCTGTCTCTCTCGTCGCGAGAGGAGACGCTAGGGAAAAAATAATAAGGAAAATAAAAAATGAAAAAAGAGAAAATGGGGTATATGGCCTATGGACACGAACTCCCCTTCCATGCAAAGTAAAATACACAGTATGCCTTAATAGACACGCGCGCGCATGCACATCCCCTTCATGCCCGATGCTGCTCTGTTCCGACGCCTTTTCCTTGGGGTCCCATTTACGAGGACATGGGACATGCGGAAATCACCCCCACTGCAAAAACCAACACGTCTAGTAGCCAGAGGTTTTGTACTTTGCACTCTCAAAAGCTCCAAAGCTCCGGAAATATGCCCCTTCCCTGGAGGTCTCCCAGCTCGTCAAACGAAGTCCCTGGGTGGCGGTTGCCATGTTCCTCCTCTGATTCCTTGTTTACCCGCCGTCTATTCTGCGCCTTCACCGCGTGTGATAGACAGTCCGGTGTTGGCGCTTCCGGGTTACGACTGATCAGCAGGTCGTTTTCCTCTCTTGGTGGCGGTCATAACCTGCAGCTCGAGGTGGTAGAAAGTCTTTAGATTCTTGCACTTTTTATCTTTCAGTTCCACCTTTGACCGGCACACTGGGCACGCTTTCTTCATGCTGTCGATATGGAGCGCCGAATGTAGACATTCAGAACAGAATAAATGGCCTGCAAGTTGCTCAAGTCAGTACCGAGTAAAGAACCAATCATAACTGCGAGTCGTATAGGGAGTTGAAGGGGAAGGGATGTCTTGATCATACCACAATGCGTGACGGTCAGGGCCGTGACGTCGTCCATGCATATGACGCACTGGAATTTTCCAAGCTTAACGCGGTTATCGACTTGTGGTGCTTGAAGCTCCGGAGGGATCTCGGTCGCATTCGACAGGTCGATGTTTTCATGGCCATCTTCGTGCGTAGGACTACCAAAATCGTCATGTCCAAACGGAGAGCTAGCCTCTCTCCGTGTCTCTTTCCGTCTAGATCTGTTTGGCTGGCGGGACGTAGATGGCGAGTTTCTAGTGGTACGTCGTCGTTTGGAAAGAGGGGAACTCGCGATATCGACGGCGGATGCGGTGCTTCGTTTTCTAGTAGTCGGCATAGCGGGCGTCGTAGGATCAATGCCGGAGTTACGGTCGAACCCAGGCTCCTCCTTGGTGAGGTCAACCAGACCCCGTCTGCTTGTTCTTTGCCTCCGGGATGCAGCCTGCGGCATTCCTTCTCCAATTTCTAGAGGTTTCGGTAGATTGGGAGATCGTGTTCGAGATGGTGCTTGGGGGCTGCTGTTGATGGGCGGTAGCGAAGGTGAGGAAAAATCTCCAGTCACCAAGGCAGCTATGTAAGAATCGTCGTTGCTTGGTCCGGGCGGGGTGGCAAGAGGGTCATGTGAGTTCGGGCTGATTGCTGCGTGAGGCGGTTGAGCGGACGCGAAGGGGCTTTGAGTAGACGATGACGACGGCCCCGGTTGGTTGGTTCGCGGTGGGGCAAAATAGCAGCCACGAGAATAAGGAGACACGTTCCAGGGAGAGGAAGTTTGCATTCGAGGCAGGCCCGATTCGGAGAAAGGGAACGCGGAATCTGGCACGGACGTCGGCCAACTCGATCGGGATTGAGCGGCGTAATAATTGCTGGTGGGTGGTGAAGGCAAGGCTTGGCCGAAGATGTCGCGATAAGATGGGGCGAAGGATGCGAAGGGGTTTGTCTGGCCAAATAGGCCCGGCAGCGGCGGCAGGTGATGGTTGTGTTGGTAGTGTTGTTGTTGGTATGTGTTGGCAGGGCTGGAGTTGGAATTGGGAGGGCTCGGTAACGATGTAAAAGGGTTGTTGAAGAGGCCCGTGGCAAGTAGGCCGCCGGGTTCAAAGGCGGAATCGACAAAGTCGCCAGGAATGGAACTCTCCAGGTCGTCTACTAGGTTGTACAGATCCGAGCTTAGCGCATTTGTCCAAGACCAAGACTAAGAACAAAAGTTGGGATTGACGGATTATTAAGAGAGTGGGAGATGATGCGCAGGCAATCAAAGATTAGTGAATTAAGAGGGAAAATACAGAACAGGCCGACAATACCTCTAAGACCAAAATCGGCCATTGTTTTTGGGTACGATGATCCCCACGGACGCACTGTAGGTACTGTGTGGTGTTGAGTTTCGACCGGCGCGTGTTTGCTGCGTTGTGTGCGGCGGCCAAATGTCTTATCGCTGATAAGAACCCCCTAATAAGGATCCTATGAATAGCCTCTAACAAGACATTCTCCCCTCATAGAGATTCCCATTTCCCACTTCCCATTTCCCCAGACTCGAATCGATATTTCGCTGACTGATGCAAATGTTGGAAGGATGGGGAGAGAAGAGAGAAGGACAGGACAGGACAGGACAGGACAGGAAAGGAAAAGAAAGGAATGTCCTGTTCTCGCTACGGAGGAAATAAGCCGGTAAACGGAAATCCTGCGCTAATATCAGGACTCGTATGAGCTCACCAGGTCGTATGAGCTTGAGTTCTGTATAGGTAGGAAAGAACAGCGACAACATAGAAGATTGAATAATGGACGCATGGATGTATGGGAGGCGGCTACACGAAGTCCTGTGTACCTAAGCGACCGCACCAGACCATTACTACAGGTAGGTATTGTTCTTCTTGGCCGCCACGGGGTGAGGAACGATGGACGACAAGTCAGGGTCGGGGGCGTATTGATTGAGGTAGCTGGAGGTAGCCGGTCCTTTATCACTTCTTATGTATACATGGATGTATTATTACAGTGACATACATTGGATGTATTTACTCCGTCTGTTTTACCTAACGCACGGCAGTAGCGAGCGAACCACCGACGAGTGCAAAGGTACCTCCTACCTAAGGCATGGCAGCATGGGCGGAAAAGCATCCGCCTCCAACCTGCCCAGGTGCTTGCTGCTTGCAAAGGTTCCATGTCCAAGGTTGCAAGCATCCATGGATGGGAGGCATGGAAGCAGGCACCTGAGGCAAAGCAGGCAAGTCACCTGTGGACCTCACCTGAGTAGGTATGGATGGATGTACCTGCAGACATGGAAGGAGGGAATGAATGGACGGAGATGTAGCTGCGAGTCACAGGCAATACCTAACCGAGCAGGAGGCGGCCCAGTTCTATTCTCTCTCTCTCTCTCTTTTTTTTTTTTTTTTTTTTTTTTTTTTTTTTTTTTTTTTTTTTCTTTTCTCTTCTCTTCTTCTTCGCCCTATCAGCCTGTTGCATTTGTCTTATATTTACCTCTTTTTGTAGCACGTCCATACGCACGCAGTAGGGGACTACCTACCTCCTACCCCCCAAAACATTAAAGCGAAACCACCCCCCTGTTCACCAATAGGTACCTAGGCAGGTATCCAATCCGTTGCTTGCTAAAACCTAACACTGACAACCTCCGCCCTACTGGGATATCGCAGCATCAGTCAACAAACGTTCCGGTATCGCGCATTGCCTGCTCTCTTGAAGAAATCATTCGCAAAATCTCATTCTCGTTGCACATGCGGCATTAGGCCAATGCTGACCCACCGTCATCATTGATATGACGGACGACGCCTTGGCTGCTGAGGAAGGCCGTATTGGTTTGTGGCTTCATTGTCTGACTAGAGCTCGAAGTTTTGACTCTCGACCGGTCTCCAAGTGCCAGCTACTTTGCCCGAGTCTGACAGTAGTCTGACGGTATCCGGTGCTTTTCTAGGACCGTTACATCGTTTTCACTCGCTATTTTATTTTGGGGCGTCATCAAGAGAAATATTGGCGAGCCCATTGCCAGCCAAACGGCTGGGTCGCTATAGAACATGCACGACACGGGTTCATTGCATTCGAGCCGAGTTTCGCGACTCGGTTCGTAGCCTTGGACCTTGCGCCGTCAATTGAGATGATTCGTGTATAAGGAATCCGGCGACCATCTCTGCAGGCTGGTCACATTTCCACCCCAATGCAGAGGGGTTCTTTCGTAAAGATGCATACTCTCTGCCCACCGGTGGCGCAGGAGCCCGTATAGGCTGGCCAAGTGATGGCCTTTTCTCCCGAGACAATAAACATCCTAGACTAGGTAGGTGTTGACATGTTTACCAGGGAACGGCCTACAGCGTCATGAACCGTCGGGACGCAGCATGGGCAGTGGACTCGTCTGGTCCTATTTATTCCCGTGGGCTATCTCTAGCAACTACCGGTCACAGGGGAGACATGTCTTTCTTTCCCCTTCACTTTGCCACGATGAGGCTTCTTTACTCGTCGGGATGACATTCACCTGTTTCAAAAAATGTTCTCCACAAATCTGCAGTGCACCACACCCATTACTCAGATTGCAAAGCCTTTCAAGCCCTTTTTTTTTTTTTGTCTTTCCTTTTTCTCTCTCCCTCTCAATATTTACTCAGGACAGTTGAGAACGATAAGGGGCTTCAAAACGGTGGCAAGTGAGCGATCACAGCTAACGATTCCTTGCTAATTCTAAAATGCTGTTCGTTGTTGCGCCTTTTATCCGAAAGATCTTATCTTGAAGTGTTGAACTCTTCCGCCCATAGGTGGTCTGGCGTTCTACACTCCCTGAAACCCGAAATTCGTAGGATAGCAAGAAAGCTGAAAGGACGTCTAGTAGTCTACCTAGGTATTGTCTCCTCCAGTCAGCGTCCTTATCGCTTCGAGAATTTCCAGGCAAAGGCCAAACTCATAATAAGACCGGCTGCACTCAAACCAATAGCCACGTACCAAGCACCCCTATAGCCCAGCAACATATCTTGAGGCGTCTTTCCACTGTTGTTCACGCGCGGCTCCACGGTACCAGCTACACCTAAAGCAAGCGCACCACTGTAGTTCACTACCGTAGTGACCAAGCTAGCCGCGATACCTTGATGTTCGCTCGACACCAAGTCCGAAAGCATGAGTGTCGCTGCTGGGAAGCTTAGATCCATTCCCCATGTGATTATCACATTACAGAGGAATGTCTGAGCCCAGAACGTCTGGTTGATGGGGGCGGTGGCGATGAGGATGGTACCAACGGTGAAAGCCAATAGCGCGAGTGCCATTACCACCGCAGGCCCGACTCGGTGAATGATCATCCCAGTAGTCATCGCAGCAGCAATTCCACTGACTAATATAGGACTATGCCATGCCGTAGCCAACAGAGGTGACGCGCCTCGCAATATCTCATAGAGTTCCCAGATGTAATAAATGTATATGCCAAAGCAACCCCAGCCACAGAAAACCGTCGCCAGGACAAAAGTCACGCCCGAATTGAGAGCTTCTAAAGGGATTAGGGGTTTGCTAGCATGCTTTTCGACGAAAACGAAGCTGATGCATAACAGAATGCCCATGGCCAACAACAAAGAAACATATACGTCGTGCCAGCCATCTAGTGACACCTGATTCCAAGCAACACTGACGAGTACGAGACCCGTGACTCCGGTCAGAGCACCAAGAACATCAAGCTCAGCACAGAGAGTCATGAAGTCCTTAGAAGGAGTTCCGGTCTTCTCGGAAGACAGACCGCTGGGGACGACAAGCACGCCGGCAAGCGTAATGATGACCAGCACCAAGGCAAACGCCCAAAAGGCGTACGGCCACCATGCCAGCGCCAGCAAGCTCGTGACCGCCGGCGAGATGATGGCAGAAGCGGGCGCCATAGCCCCAAACACGGCGAACAGCATGGCCTTCCGCGGTCCCGGGACGTAAGTCACCCCCAGTAGCGCAACGGCGTTCGGTATCAGGAGGGCTGGGCCGATGCCCTGCATGATACGCGAGAAGAGAAAGACGGCGTAGCTGTGCGACGTGTAGACGGATAGCCCGGCTAGGAGTGAGAAGAAGGCAAACCAGATATTGCCGACGAGGAAGACGAGTTTATACCCGAACAAGTCCCCAAGACGACCTGCTAAGACTGTAATTTCTAGAGTCAGTTTGTTTCCTTTCCCAACAGCTTGCGGGTATTCAGGGATACTGAGAACTGCCCTAAGTACACCCTAGGGCGGAGGGGGTAATGAATGGCCCTATCTGCTACTCACGGATGAAGGTCCCAGTTGTAAGGCCGTAACCTGCCATGAGCCAGAGAAGCGACACCGACCTCGTGACGCCGAGGTCAGACCCTATAATGTGCAGAATACAGAGCGTCTGATGGAAGCCGGAATCTATGGAAGCTTATTCAATAACCGCCCGGCGTCCAAGACTAAGAGAGATAATTCAGGGGCATACTTACGAGGAGTGAAGTTGGCGGTCGACACAATGATAAAGAATACTACCTCTTGGGCAATCGTCATGGGCTTTCCGAGAAAGATATGTGCTCTTGGGTCTCGTTGGCTTCCCTTTTCCATATCGCTGCTGCTGCTGGAGGGTTCACTGTGATTACCTCCCAGCCGCGATGTCGTTTCCCCATCTAGCCCGGGGCGCTCAATTATCGTTTCAGGGTACCTGCTGGCTGCATCATGCCTGCCCTCGTTGAGAGGGCTGGTGGGAGGTGGCGATGCATGCCCGTCGATATCATGACTAGGCGTCGCTTGAGAACTGATCGAATTCATAGGGTCTACCCCTTATTTTGCTAGACGATATTGGTTGTTGGAGCAGTCTCAGGCGGGGCTGGGGGTTAGCCGGATGGCTGAGCAAAAGGGGAGACCCGTTCTATATAAGCCCAAGAACAACCCATTGATGAGGACTCATGTGCGACGTATGTATACAGAGTAATATATTCACAGCCGGCAAACGACGCGTCTGCGGTGCTGTACTGGCTCTGTTAGGGGAAGAGCATGTCATGAACTCTCCTATACCTGGATTGTCATGTCTTGACTGAGGTCTCGGGAAGGACCGAGACTTATGCAGGTAAGGGCCCTGAGCATGCCTTGTAGTACGCAAGCATAACTGCCGATAGATACTACCAACCCTTTTTTGGCCTTTTGCCTCCTTGCTCCTCTGTGCAATGCTATACCGTCGGTAGAAAACAGCAGCCTTTGCCCCCTTCTGATTCGCTCCGCTAATTTCACTGTGTGACGTTCGTTGGCTGTCAGGTATCACAACCTGACCTCATAGGTCCCTTAAAGGAGGAACAGGTTGGCCCGCCATCTCTGACAAGATACTCGTCTGCAAACATCTGGAGGCCAAACGAGAGAACTTCAAAATGAATCCATTCACGAAAACAAGGCGTCAAGAAAGACTTCGTACCTACCTAACCAGCCTTTGCTTTCCTCGCATGCAAGGCGTGTAGTATCGGCTCCTTTGAGCAGGCGAGAGAAAAAGGGAATTGGATTCTGCTCGGGACGGCAGAGCGTTCTCTCCCTTTCTGAGAGTTTGCTATCGCTCCTGGTAGGTCTCGGGAGTGGGAGAGCACCGACAATGTCTCGACCCAATACCGGAAGCTCGCTTCTCGAGTCCCAACCCACCTGGCCCGAGACCTTCCATTTGACTTGCCGGTGCAAACAGCAATTCTAGAATGGCTACACGTTACTTAATGCCAACTGAGCAATATGTCTTGATACGTAGGTAGATGCGACAACTTTCATGCTGACCATGTCTTCTCTTGACACGCAATCATAAACTACGCGCAATAATGGCTATTAGATTCGCGCCTGTCTTCTCACCATCACATACCTAATATCTCCCAGCATATGTAGCATGGATGACTAGATTGAGCTGGCTGCCCATGGTACTCTTATACAATGGCGATATGTTTTTCATCATGGTTTCACTTCCGAGATTTGCAAACCGATTTTGAGAGGGGGGTGGGGGGAAGGTAGCTGATTCCTGGCCCCCATGAGAGGCCAACTGATTCTTAATCACTGTGTGAACTTACGTGCCTCATTGCTGTTGGCTTGAGAATTTCGTCAGTTAGCGAGGGAACGAAGGAAAAGAGTTCTCTTTTTTTTTCTCTGTTTTTCTCTTTTTTTCCTCCCTCTTGGGGATCGTGCTTGTTTCACATGGCCCGTGCTACCGTCTACCCACGTTTCTGACCATACCTGAATATCCGATGAATTTGCCTCCGGCAGCACGAAAAAGAAGATGAAAATACACGGTATAATCGTGGCCTGGCAGCGCTCAAAGTGAACAGATTAAAACGCATTTATTCATGACAGGTCGACAGAATAAATGATTGGAATACATCAGCGGTCGTAACCGAGCCTAGGTATTCCAATATTTGTGGCATTCAAACTGAACTGATGTCCGCAACTGTGATTGTAATTGTAATTGGGGATATCTTAATTGGTGTGTGGTGGAGAATGATGGTATACCTGGTATAGGCAAGTTTGCGCGTGTGGATGCATATGAGAGCTTATATGCGTTAAGAGGGGTATCCTGATTATCAATCTCCCCCCACTTGGCCCCTTCGCTTTTGGCTATCACAAGTCGTCATAAATTTCTTCAACGCTATTTGCGAAGCTGTGGAAGCCCGTCGACAAATGACCTGCCTACCGCAATGGTTCGCGAAATACGGTAGCGATGCTTCAACCGGCAAAGGGCCACATACGGAGCGTATCGACTGCGACCTTCGTGCGCCTTGCGAGGCACCGGGCGCAATGTCATCGTTATCGTCAATCGTGGCTCCTACAATCGAGGTGGCAGACCACTACTGCTGCTGCAGTCGCAAAAAGTACCAATGAGACACCACCTGCGAATTCAGGGAGTCTTGCAAGTTAGTCGCATGCCATCACCAAACGTATCGTATGGCCGTCCTCTAAATGTTATGACAGTTCCATCCGAAGCGCGATTCAACGAGATAAATGTGCAACATATCAGTCACCACATCTACGACCAGATTTTTCCTAATGGGGCCGACCCACCGCCGGAAGAGCTTGTAACTCTATCCATAGATCATTTAACCCGACATGATCTGTATGGCAAGAACACAGACAACAATGCGCCCATTGCTTTCGATATACCTCCCCTCCAAGGAGAAACAAAGACATTAGACGAACACTTCTATAAGCTCGGGGTTGATTCTGCCGAACCCTTTCTCACCAATGCTAAGGAGTTCGTAAGCGCGAGTGCCCCTCTACGACCGAAAGAATGGCTGAGGCAAAGTGGCTGGACAAGATACCCCGTTGATGGACCCCCTGAGTCCGTGGAGGCGCCACTTGAAGATATGCTGTGCTTCGACGTGGAGGTAATGTGGAAAGAGACGTCCTTCGCTGTGATGGCCTGTGCAATGAGCCCGATAGCATGGTATGCATGGCTGTCGCCGTGGCTATTGGGAGAGTCCGAGTCCAGCAACCATTTAGTTCCGCTTGGCGATCCGCGCAAGGACCGAATCGTCGTTGGTCATAATATTGGATATGATCGAGCGAGGATCCTCGAAGAGTACGACTTGAAACAGACAAGGAACGCGTTTCTCGATACCATGTCCCTTCATGTCGCAGTCAATGGCATGTGCTCCCAGCAGCGACCAAAGTGGATGAAGCACAAGAAGGACAGGGAGCTGCGCGACGAAATTGCCAAGGGGACGAAAAATATCGACCTCGCAACTCTCATCGCGAACAACAGCTTTCGCGAGGAGGAAGAGGAACTCTGGGTTGAACGCAGCTCCATTAACTCCCTCCGCGACGTGGCCAAATTTCATCTGAACGTGACAATCGACAAGGCAGCTCGAGACGACTTCGGAGAACTAGATCGGGCGGGCATTGTAGGCAAGCTGGATGAGTTGCTGGATTATTGCGCGGCAGACGTTTCAGTAACCCACCGAGTATACCAGCATGTCTTTCCTAATTTTCTCCGGGTGTGCCCTCACCCCGTAAGCTTTGCTGCCTTACGACATCTTTCATCCGTCATCTTGCCTGTCAACGAATCATGGGAAGCGTACAAAACGAACGCTGAAGAAACTTATAACAATTTGTCGCAGGCTGTGCAGGAACGACTCATTTTATTGACGGAAAAGGCGTTGGAGATCAAGGACGACGCGCAAAAATGGAGCACCGATCCCTGGTTGAGGCAGCTCGACTGGTCGGGACAGGAGATTAAGATGGTCAAGGGAAAGAAAAAAGATGACCCCCCGAGACCTGCGGCTCGTCAAAAGAAACCTGGAATGCCTAAATGGTACAAAGACTTGTTCCCGAAGAGCACTGCGCCGATCAACCTCTCGGTCAGAACCCGGATTGCGCCACTTTTACTTCGGCTTGCGTGGGATGGGTATCCATTGGTCTGGTCCGACAAGTATGGCTGGACGTTCAGGGTGCCGCTTGCAGACATGTCAAAATACAGCGCGACGCAACTGGTCCGGTGCGACTTTTCCGATGAGCCCATCGAGGCTCTGCAGCACGACCGGGATGCAATATACTTCAAACTTCCCCACAAAGATGGCCCGACATCACGATGTGCGAACCCTTTGGCCAAGAGCTATCTCACTTATTTCGAAAAGGGCAAGCTCTCGTCGGAATATCCGTACGCGAAAGAGGCGCTCGATATGAATGCTTCCTGTTCTTACTGGATTAGTGCCCGGGAAAGGATCAGGTCACAAATGGTCGTCTACGAGAATGATAAAGTCCCAGCCAAGGAAAAGGAAGACAAGAAGCAGGGCTACAAGCTTGGTTACATCTTGCCTCAAATCATCCCCATGGGTACGGTTACGCGACGGGCAGTCGAGAATACCTGGTTGACAGCCAGCAACGCGAAAAAGAATAGGGTCGGTTCTGAACTAAAGGCAATGGTCAAGGCGCCCCCAGGCTATTCCTTTGTTGGCGCCGATGTCGACTCCGAGGAGCTCTGGATTGCCAGTGTCGTAGGAGATGCCACGTTCAAACTTCACGGGGGTAATGCCATCGGCTTCATGACCCTTGAGGGCACCAAGGCAGCTGGCACGGATCTCCACTCCCGCACAGCTTCCATCCTGGGCATCACTCGCAACGATGCCAAGGTATTCAACTACGGACGGATTTATGGCGCCGGTCTCAAGTTTGCCGCCACACTACTTAGGCAATTCAACCCCAGTCTTTCAGAAGAGGAAACATTGGAGATTGCCGGCAAGCTGTACGCGACAACCAAGGGCACGAAGACGAATCGAAAAATGTTATGTAAGAGGCCATTCTGGAGAGGCGGCACCGAATCATTTGTCTTCAACAAGCTTGAGGAATTCGCAGAACAAGAACGTCCACGGACACCAGTCCTCGGGGCTGGTATTACCGAGGCCTTGATAGGTAGATATGTCAGCAAAGGCGGCTACCTGACTTCGCGCATCAACTGGGCTATCCAGTCATCTGGCGTGGACTATCTCCATCTCCTGATCGTCTCCATGGACTACTTGATTCGCCGTTTCAACATCAAGGCCCGTCTAGCCATTACCGTGCATGATGAAATTCGCTACTTAGTCAAGAATGAAGACAACTATCGGGCAGCTATGGCACTCCAAGTTTCCAACCTGTGGACCCGAGCGATGTTCTCTCAGCAGGTCGGCATCGACGACCTCCCCCAAGCATGCGCCTACTTCTCGGCGATTGATATTGACCATGTTCTTCGTAAAGAGGTGGATATGGATTGCGTGACACCAAGCCATTCAACGCCCATCCCCCCGGGCGAGAGCATAGACATCACGCAGTTGCTTGAAAAGGGAGACCAAGCGTTCCTTGACCCAAAAATTGTGCCGGAGGAGTATGCCCCAAATTTCGAGGATATTCTCTACACGCCCCGAACGTCCGTGATGGAGTCCCTCAACGCCACCCGAGACCCGAAGGACCTCAGCTTCCTCAAGGCACAGATCACGAACGACGAGGCGGAGCTCCGCGAGATCCTCAAGGAACTAAAGAAGGCCTCCAGCAGCAGCGGCTCGGGTGAAAGCGGCGCGGCGGCCAGAAAGCCCAGGCAGCGCAAGCTGGTACCGTATAGCTCGCAGCCCGAGCTCATACCGCACATATATAAGCCGTTCGAGGCCAAGTTTTCGAGGAACTTTGGCGGGGCCAACAGCGGCAGCAGCAGCAGCAGCGGCGGCAACAGCGGTGGATGGTGGACCTTCGAGAGCATGCCACCTGCGACGAACTGGAAGCGGGCCGGACCCTGAACGTCAAGAGGTCACGCGAATGTACGGGTGCAAGATGCCTTAGCTATTCCGCGCAGTTTTCTTTTGTAAATCCATCTTCCCTTCACACATTGTACAAATGGAGGCAAAAAAGAGGGCTCAGCGACGAGTAATGGCACGATCACAAAAAGGTGGTGGGTGGGCTGGCAGCAGTGAATGCTTTGGACATGGCGTTCATGACGGACGGATGTTACGCGATTATGGGAGTACCGCCATGTTGTCCGATGCCGCCTTACGCTATTCTATGTATATATATTTAATGTATTTTTTTTCTCGCATTGGCTGTGAAAACTGTCTGCTACGTGATGATATGGTATCAGAGGTGTAGCTACTAGATGAGGCGAGTACTTATCACCAAGAGGTAGCTAGCTACCTACCTAGGCAAGGCATTTGTGTGCACAGTACCTAGCCATAGACTACCTAAGGTAAGAGACAGCCCTCAAAGTTGACCCAGGTACATTTGAACTTCAGCATGACATTGTTATATGCTCTACACATCACGGTGAGAATGAGTCCAAACGAGTCTATACATTTATATTTATTATCTCTTAGTCTGTTTTTCTGCCTCATCCAATATCATCTATCCCTAGTGGATGGAACCTTCCTGCCACTGTCTATATATCCTCACCACCATTGATTCGGACGCATCCATGGATGGATCGTTCCTCCATTCTCTGCTCAGAAGCCACCCAGAGGGAGACGGAAAATCCGAATTCTCCTTAATCGGCACGAATGCCGCATCGCGAAAAGCCCGAGAGACATTTCGTTGTTGCTGCTGCTTCCTCACTCCGACTCTTGTCGAACAAGGTATCCGGTCTCTTGGACGCCCGAAGCGGCCGCGCCTGAGGCTGGGATTGTGGCTGAAGCGGTCCGCAACTCATCGGCCGATGTCGGCCGGGGCTTCGACAACCACGAGTTCGACAAGCAACCTCGAGAAACACATCCCTCTTAAAGCTTCCGGGAGGTGATGAACAGGCGCCGCGCCTGCAGCAGCGTGACCATGAGCTCGGCGACGGCTCCTCCGGGGAGCTCGCGTGCCCAGCCGACCTCGGCGCCCGCCGCCTCCCACAGCCCCGTCTTTTACTTTCATCTAGCGATGTCTGGATTATCGGCGAGGGCGTAATCGTGAACTGGTGAGGGAGACCCCTCTTGCAATGGCATGCACCATAGCACGCCGAGGGAGAAGGTGAAGAAGTAATCATGCTCTCCGCCCGGTGAGAGAGGATCACCGCTGTCACACCAGAGGATCCGCGGCACATCGCCTGATGATATTGACCACGATGGCGCATGGCCCTCTTCCTCCATTCGGGCGGACAGGGAATACGGGAACTGGGCCCTTGGAAGGGTGCCCCGTATTTGTTGATGATACTATCGAGCCCCTTGGACGTCCCCAGTTGCCTCGTATCCAATTGGGATCTGAAATGAGCCTAAAGATCTCCAGACATCCTCGAGACGGGATCGATGATTGCGATACTTCCGGGCGAGGTCGCGGTGAAGCTCTTTCACGAGCGTTGGATCGACCCGTTCGCCCATCCCTGGCAATAACGAGGTGTTGTTCTGTTCCTCGAGAGTAGTAGAAAGGTTGTGTTATAATCGCTCAAAGACGCCCGAGGTGGCTGGACACGTGGTTGGCAGTCTGTAGGTAGAGTGAGTCATGGAGCAGACCCACCCCCTTTCAGCGGAAACCAAGAGGTCCACAGGTCATCACTGGCTGAAGAGTCCGACGAGGAGGAGCGCGAACCATCAGCAGATGAGATGGGCGAGGAGGACCGCCATCATCATTGCCACTGACTTTGGCCTTGGCCCAGTCCTCCTCGTCCTCGTCCTCGGGGTCGGGCACGGCCGCCCATCCGCCCCCTGCTCCTGAGCTCGCTTGCAAACGCGACCAGTGCATCGGCGTACGCCTCCGGCGTTCTGCCGGCCACAGGAGACAGGAGGATGATGGGCGTAGCAGGACGATGGGCGCCAGGCCAGCCTCGATTTCCCGGATGAAACGGGCACCCGCAGACGGATTGGCGGCTCTGCCGCTCGCCAGGATGTTTTCCTCGTCCCGGCCGGACACAAAGCCGGCGAGGCGAGCAGGAGGGGCTGCATCGGCAGCACCAGAGCCAGAAGAAGACAGCAGACCCAGAAGAAGAAAGGCATATTCCCTTTCCTTCGGCCGAGCGGTGTGGCCAGTATATGTAGTAGGGCGACGGAATGGCGCCCTTACCCGTGTCTGGGAGACACCGGTAGCCCAGCTATCCCAGCCTGGCTGGCGGTCGGGGGCTGTGTAGAAGCCGAACTTGCGTCGGCCACCCTAGAACTCGGAAGGTCCAGAGGGAATCATCCCAGACGGCCAGCCGGAGCAGCGGCCCGTGAGAAAGAGGCTAAGGGCGCTGCTCCGGAACCGCTGGCAGTAGGTGGCGGTGGCGGAAGCGCCACAGCCGGGATCGCCCCCCCCCCCCGACACTCGCAACGACATCTGCAGAGCCCTTCAAGCCCGACATCATTGATTCCGTTGCGTCTTCTCCGGATTTTCTTGGGCGCCTCCAACGCCTCCGGGGGCACGGGCGACTCGGCGATGGTGGGGGTGTTGAGATGCCGGCCGCCAACCCCTTTAAGAGCCTTAGCGTCGGCTGCCTGGATTCAGGGGACGTCAGGGACCCCGTATGGCTGCGTCGGCGATGGGCCGTCGCCCCGCCTACGCCTGGGCTGGGATTGTCGACCCAGCTTGCCGTACGAGTCGGTAGGGCTGCGTCGACGATGAAAGTCGTGGTTGGCTGAACGGCTTTTGATGGTGGCTATGCCCCATCCCCCCCCCCCCGCGGGGGCCGAACCACGAGATGTGGTGACGGGAATGTTCGCGTCGCCGGTCAACCAGCGACGAGTGGGTGCGGAAGCAGATCCATTCCTATATTTTCAGCCTATAGATCGACACAGGCTGTGCCTGTTTAAAGGTAGGCGTCGATCGTACGCCAAGTCGACAGCTTCGGAATGAAGTGGTTGGGGTTCTCCGTTCTTGTGGCCCATTGGCAGCAAAGGGAACCTTCTTCAGGGCTTATTTTGGTTTCTTTCAAGCGGCTTGGTGTCTTACATTCAATCAGCAATCCACCCCTCATAACCCTCGTCTTATGCTGACTTGGTGAATATCCCCCTACCTCGACAAGTGTACTCGCTTCCCTCCACGGCTCCGGCGGACCGGAGGAGCCTCGAAACGCTCTGAAACGCTCTCTGTCGATATCATCCCTGGATGACAGAGGCAATTTCTCGACTCTGGCAAGGTGGGGTACAACGGGTGCTTGTAATTGGATGATGAGTAAATCGAAGTCCAGCGACAGGACAGCAGCGGTGAAGACCTGCTTCATGTGCAGAGCCGCAGCTCCTTTCATCGCGCATTGACTACCGACCACGGCATGGCCGCTCCAACTGGCGCGGCCCTCTTCATAGCCGCCAGCAGCCAGGCTCCCTTCAACTTCACCATCGGAATCTGCTTCTCCCACCAAACCTTCTCTTGCTAAGATATTGTCGTGTAGGTCGGGTCCGAAGTAAGGAGACGGAATGGCAGCAGATTGATCTTTGCTTTCGATCAGGAGATGATACGAAAACAAAATTCAAATGGGCAGAATGACGGTGCTGGCGCGATTACCGCGACTGCATGGTCCACCACCATCGGGTGATTCCGGTGGATATTAGGGCTCGATGAAGCTGGGAAACTATTCCGACTACTAGCCGGAAGCCTGTGGTGACGCTAAAGGTTCCGGAATTGCTGACACCCCCACTGGCGGCGACGCCAAGGGGGGCCTTCACGCCGACTGACTGGGATTGTGGAGGTGTTGGCGGCTCTAGGTGTCGGTTATCACGAATAACTTGACGTGTGAGTGTCAGCAGTCCATAAAGGGGCAAGCCCTTACCCGACCATGACATATTCGTCTGTGGGGTTCACTCCCCATCCCATGGAAAGTCCGACCTGGCTGAGGTCGACTGTAACAACTTCTAGGTACTCACGTCGACACATATCGACACGCACCGCATAGTAGTCTATCTCGCAGGATTTTCCAGGGCTATGGGGTTCTTACCACCTGACTTGATAGTGGAAGCGTAAGGGCTTCGCCGCAGGTGGCCAGCGCATAGGACGAGCGCGGCGAGGACGTTGTTATTGCCACCCGTGGTGTGCAGCACTTCTGTCGTCCGCCACCGAATTTCTGCCCGCACTTCTCAGCACCATTCATGGTGAGTGTGCTGGGAGATGACGAGGACGATGGCACTGAGCTGGAAATCCCCAGCACCGAAACATCCTACCATGGCTGTCGATGAGGTGTGTGAATGGCCGGGTAGGCTTGCGACCTTGATAGGCCTTAGTTTTTGACGGAAGGGGAGCAATAGGGGTGAACGCCGATGGGGCTCACCAGAAAGAGCATGAAGCAAAAAAGTCGCTTGCTGCTGAAGCACTCGCGTCGACTGACCTCGTGGTCGACGCCTCGCGCGCCCTCGATCTTGGACCGGACGAAGCGGCCGGTCATAATGGAGCAGACCATCCGCGTCTGAATCATCGCAATCCGGATAGGACTGGCCAGGTTCAATCCTGTCGTAAGGTCCGAGGTTCGCCCCGAGGTAAGCTCACTTCATGAACCTACCAGACCACCTGGGACCACCGCAATGCGTCTGAAGCCGGGTAGGGCAGCTCGGACACCTTTGGTGCCTCCCACCATAAAGAGCATGTCGGCTGAGGTTACGCCGGCCATCATGAAAGCACCGCCAGAGTCCAAAGACATGAATGGCTGTGGACCACTGAGGCCATTGGCAGTACGGAACGTGTGTAAGTCATCATGAACTTCATATACGAGAACCAGAAAAGTGATAAAAGCCATCGGCTTATCGTCTCCAGCCGGTGTTGGCCCTCGAGGATGTCCCAGACTTCGCGTGCCTCCGCATGGGACAGAAGGTCGGCTCGGAGAGTTCGTCACGAAAGCTACGCCCTGGTAGCCGTTGGGCTCTCCATTGGACCTCCTGAGCTCGTTGGTCTGCGAGCCGCTGAGGTCGGCCTAGCCCTTGCATTCGCACAGTTCGACTGGGCCTGGCGGTACTAACCCGGCTACTTCCGGCATCGCGCAACTGCTTCTCAGATGGTGGTTCTCCGTCCTCTTCTGCTTAGGGCCCACGCCTCTAAGCGCATGCTTGTTACGCCACACCGGGCTCTAAGGTCGTTGGCAAAGTCGACCAGGGCATTCGACTAGGGCATCGGCGTAGGCTTCCGCGGTTCTCCCGGCCGCCATTGTCAGGCGGATGGTGGGCACTAGGCCGGCCTCGAAGTCCCGGATGATCCTGGCACCAGCGGAGAGGGGGGCGGGAGCAGCGGGTGCGGCATCTGAGACCCTCGATATAGTATCGGAGTGGGACTTTACGAGGCCATATCGGCGCAGAGATGGACAGGGAGCGAGTCTTCTTTCATGTACGAATAATCGTTGCTCCGCATCTCGTTGGCTGCATCAACCTTCGCGCTGGGTGACGTAGACAGGTGTCTCTAGCCAGAAGACAGCAATTCTTCCCAGATGCCGTATTCGCCTAACCAGAGAAGATTGCCGACATGAGTGCATATGTGAAGCTCCTCGAACACGACAACACCGATGGCATGATTCTTCTCTTGGAACTTTCCAGACGTCATATCCGGAGTTTCCAGAAGCTTATTCCAGTTGGGCGCAATGAAGTTGTAGTGGTGCTCAGAGTCGACAAGAAGGGTACGTATACCAAACAAACACAGGAAGCGCAGCATCTTACGCAGCATCTTGCGCTGGTTATACTGCCCCTCGCACTTTTATGATGTCTTCAGGAGAGCGCTACAACAAGAGCGAGGTTGTTTTGTTCAACGGAGACCATGACTTGGGTAGACCTCCGAACTTGTTGCCGGAGTCCTCTTCGTGAATCGTCCTGTGGGGATAATACCCCGACGGCCCTGAGACCACCCTAGGCTATCCCACCACGGGTGCTTCCAAGACGAGGTCCCTGGGCCATTCATGCGTTCAGGCGAGCGGCTGAAAAGGTGCCATGCTGCTGGACTGGTACAGGTAGGTAGTTCGGCCACTCGCCCGAGCGCAACGCCTCCTCCAGACTATTGTGTACACACAATTAAGTGTACCGCCATGAATTTATCATCCAGAGACGGGCGAGGCTCTTTGCCAGTACTGGCATTGAGTGCTGAAGTGGGTATACTTTGCGTATACGCGCAGAACGCGGTCCGGCTGTTGGGCTCCACCAGCCTCTGCCTATGTCCTTCTGCATCTGAGTAATATTATTGTAGTACCAGGCAGGTGGCTCGCCAAATGGCTCGCCAAACGGTTCAGGCTTATTGATATGCGGGTTCATCACAGGGACTACTACCTTCACAACCCTAGTTCGGCCCCGTGCCCGTGGCTGAGGCGCATAACTCTTCCCGTCGTTGCCGCTGATCTAATTTGTGCATTTCGGCTTCGAAGCGCCGCTTCTGTTCTCTAAGCTTTTCATACTCGAGATTCTTCCTCCCCCCTAGCTGGACTTTATACTGGGAGCCGCCAGCTGCAGGGCGACAAAGACAGACGTTGAAACCCCTTATCCCGAATGACGCCGGGAAAGAGACGAGAAACGTGAACATATAGAGAGAACAGAAGATAAGAAAAGAAGCTAAAGCAATCACCTTCAGGTTTTCTTGTTCTCCGGCATAGCGAGTTTCGTACTTGATTCGCTCGTTCGCCGGGCCAGAGGGCGCGTAGTCGAGAGTTTTGCAATCTGAATCGCCAGTCATGCCTGTGGCTCCGCGTCGTCCTTCGTCACTAAGGCTAAACCGGCGACCCGGCCAGGGGCACGACTAGGCTCGGCGGTTGCATTAGGGTCGGCCGCAGGATCAGCGGTGGGAACAGGAGCACCGTCGGCAGCGGTCTCCACGCCCTTCTTTTGCTCTTCACCAAGGACTCAGTATATAAACATTCCCACGCATCCTGAAAAATGCGGACAATGGTAACTTCCGTCGATTGAGATGTTTCACCAGGTCCTTCTCGGAATACCTTTCACGCCCAGCTGGCACCCAGGCCGCCGACATACGGCTGCGTTGGCGGCGACACCTGCCCAGCCTTGCTCAAAATCGTTATGGTCGACAACTTGTTGAGTCATGGGTTCATAATCGCCACCCGGGAGGGTATGCCCGCAGCCGGGCCAGTGGCACCGGGTGCCGAGATGGTTGTGGCTCTCATACCCGAGACCAGAGATGCAGCGGTCGTATTGTCGACCGCAGACGCTGCAGGTATAGGTAGACGCCATGTCCACACACATGGAGGCGGACACTATGTCCACACAAGCAAATGAACCGCTGTTACACCGTTACCCTCGGCGAGCAAGCGGGTTTGGCACCCGAGCTAGCGGGTGTGAACCCAGACTAACCCGAGCCCAGCAGACCGACAGTGTTGAAGAGGTTAGACCAGCGTCGCTCTCCGGGTGTGCTCATACTGGTTTTGAGGCTGGGAGGGTTGAAAATGATGTTGGGGTCGGTAGTCGTGATACTGGGGTTGCTCCAATACCTCAACATCGGACTCGTCGTCATCAGGGATGGCCCGGTCAGGGGCACGCACACGGGTGGAATTCGGTATGAATTCATTGGGAGGCGCGACATGGACGGAATACTTCTCCATGGTCTGCCGCACGACCTCGTTGGAAACGAAAGCACCAGATAGGTGCTTTTCCTCAGCGTTCGACAGCGGGAGTGAGGCTCAGGACAAACCCGAGCCCAGCAAGCCGGCAGTGTTGAAGAGGTTAGACCGGCCTTTCTCACCGGGGAGCAATCCTCCTTACACCGGCGGCCTTGGCTGAGGTGACTCTCAGCCTCGCGCGAGAGCTTTCGGTGAACGGCCGCGTAGAACAGTCGACCGTTCTATCGTACCTGGCGTACAAAGACTTCCCTGAATCGGGCCCTGCCTCGGGCCCGGCCACGGCCCAGCCTAGATACGGCCCAGCCTCCTCGGGCCCGGCCAGGGGAATCGTAAAGCGGCCCAAGCCTCCACGGCGCTGGGCTCGACGTCTGGGACTCTCGTCGGCTGGCCGGGCTCCACCAAAGCCACCGCGAAAGGCCTCCCGCGACACCAGAGACATCTTTCAACCATCCGGCGAAGATTACCTCCCTGAGCTCTTCGTGCACAGCACCATCTTCGCCTTGAGCGTCCCGGGGACTCAAGAGCTTGCGTGCGACCTACAATAGATAAACACGCGTAGCGCGGACCCCGTAGAGGGGACCCCACAGTGCGGGATCCCGCAGCGCGGATATTGTAGTACCGCGAGGCAACGGTTAGCAACGTAACGGTGAGTATCAGCCCTTCCGTCAACAAGGCGGGGTGCGAATACGGGCTGCGATAAGTCGGCGGTGGGATAGGGGGACTCCTTGCAAATGGTTCCAGGAAGTACGCGGCCCTCTTCTAGCTCCACCAGCCTGGTCCCGGGAATCAGCTGCCGGCTGGTTAAGCCGACATTCTTTCAGCCACGGTGGAGCGTGGACGGTGAGACGCTCACCATGGTGCACGATGGGCGGGTGGTACGTTGTTGAACGGCTGTCCGTGAAGTCAGATAAGTTTGACTTGGGTCCGATAACCGTGCCGGAATAGGGCTCGTGTTTAATCGGGACTGCGGCCAGGTCCCTTGCAGTGGGCGGGGTCTTAGATTTCGCCTGAGGCTTTGGCTTCGTCGGCACGCTTTCCCATCCATCCTCGAGCCCCTCCTGCGGGCCGCCAAAGCTCCCTTGCCAGATTACGTCGGACCCCAGGGTGCGTTTCCCCGAGCGGAGGATCTCGGAGCGCTTCCGTTATTTCTGGAGGAGGTTGTGATGTGCCCCTCCAGCGCTGGGGCTGGCGGCGGCGACCCCCGCCGACTTCTTTCGATCGACTGCTTTGGTGCAGGCCAAAAGGACGGTAAATGTGCTCCAGGCACGCGTGCCCTTCCACAATACCCTCGTCCGCCACGGTAAGGTGGAATTGGTCACTGATAGGGGGTAATGAAGTGTGATGCTCACGCCCGGGGCCTCTGCTACGGCAGCCTTGGGCGCGCCCACATTGCCCACATGCTCATGTACTGAGCGGTACTTGTTGTACCCGAGATGGTATTGCTGGTAGGCGAACCCCGCCATTGGTTCAACCTCTGACCTTTTTAGAGTAGCTAGGCTCATCTGACTTGACGAAAGTGTCATAGACACACCATGAGTGTGGAGGGACAAAAGAGGCTGGGTTTGGCAACTGTGCCAACTGGGTCCATGCTCACTCACTGTCGTCCAACAGGAGCAACATGACCCGCAAATAAAAAAGACAGAGGGGATAGTAAGGCCGGACCGCCGACGAGACCAGACTCAGGGATTGACTGAACGGTTGGGTCTGATCCGTTACGGGGCCTGGTTTTGCACCCCAGGATTTCGTCATCCTTTAGCTTGTCCAGGGCTTCAGCCTTCTTCTCAGGGTCGAAATTCATTCGAAATAGTCCATCCCTCAACCACCCAGCAGACGTGTTCCAGGCTCGGTAACCATAAACTGCAAGATCTCGCGAGTCGTTTCAGCATCTCGTCTCTGTCTTCTTTGTACTGTGGCAGATCCTGGTTAAAGTAGGATATGCGCTGGACTTCCCAAAGATCTTCTTCCAGCCGGACGTTGTTTAGAGACTTCCAGCCGGAGGTTCTCTATAGACACAGGCAGCTTCTCGGCTTACTCTACTGTTTTTATGTTTTGCTTCTTGCCAAATAGCAGCAAGACTGAGATGTCGAGGTCTTTGAGGGCGTAAAAGTTAGCGGGACAGTGTAAGTGTCCAAGGGGGCCGAAGGCAGCTTCAATTGGTGATTGGTCATCATCACCCTCTTGATCGTCCTCATTTGTAACGCGCTCAATCGTCGGTACAAACAGTTTGAGTGTGTCAGTACCGTATTTGGCCTGAAAGACCAAAGAAACAAACAAATCCATTCTCTTCAAGAGAGGTGATCTACCACGCTAGGGTGGACCTCACTATCGGGGTGTGCCAGTCCGCCAACCAACCCCATGAGGGTGGGCGTGCTCATGGGGCCTATCCCAGGCTCAGCGAGAGCCTTCACCTCTCTCACTGAAGGCCATATATTGTTATCTCTCACCGAAGATGCCGCAACACAGAGACTCTGGCGATGAAGCACGTAAGGTTTCGAATGTAAGAGCATGGAAAGTCATGTCAGAAGGAACAGGTCCCAAATCAGGAGCGGCCTGTCTGACCTGTGGGAGCTGGCGGGTATGTGTCGTTCCATGAGCTACTCTCTTGCCAGAAGGAGGGAACGTCGAGACCGGCTGGCCACAGCAATAGAGCGACCATCCCACTGGACTCGCTAAGCGAATCACCCATCTTCGCACAATCAAGCCGAAAGTTTCTTTTAGAACGGTTGGGAATGGGGCCAGTCTCCCGGAGAATCTGTACCAGGCCCGGGGACCCCTTGTCGGGAAATGTGTAGCGCCGACATCGTCTGAGACGCGCAACAGTTTCCAAGCTCTCGGTGGACGGACAGGGAACAATGGGCTGCTGCCTTTGCGGCCCTAGTTCGGCCCCGTGACTGTGGATCATCTTCCACTCCCTGCAGATATGCCGCCCGCATTACCGCCATGTTCCGCTTTGGAGCCTCCGGCGTTGGTATACGGGTAGCCAAACCCTTCACACTCCTTCCGGCCAAGGGACTCAGTCTAGTGCGGGCAGATTCGCCCCTTTGCTGATTGGCAAAGTTGTTCATCACGAAGGGAGGTCCGTGGAGTTCCGCAGGATACATCTCGTCTAGTCTTTTTACTGGTTTCCAATATAACGTCGACTAAACTACGTTTGTTGGTATTGTCAAGCCGTACCCATGGGAAGGAGCGGCTAGTCTCACACCCTAGGTTTCAGATGAAGGCCAGATGTAGAATTTTCAACTGTCTTATGTATAAGTCAATAACTGAATAATCAAAGGTTCAGTGCGGGGGGGTTCATGATCTTGAGACTTACCCAACGTGAGAGGCCGCCGGATCTGCTACGCGTTTCTTTGTTGGGGTCAACACATTCTGCTGCAGCCTTCTAGACGCGAAGATTGGAATGTGTACAGGGGCAAGCGAGGGAACTACCCTCCTGTGCGTATTGGCGAGTGCGGCACTCTGGCTTCCCAAGCATCAGCGTAGGCTAAGTCTTGAAACCCTAGGGCTCATGGCTGCGTCGCACATCATGAACCCTGAAGCCCTTCGGGGTACCCCTTGGTGAGGCGGGAGTGAGAGGGCGGGTAACAATCCTTAGCATGATGGCCTGCTCCCAGTGTTAGCACTATCAATGTCTCTATTTATGAGCTTGTCTGGGGCGGGGTAAGTCTCGATTAATCAGATATTTCTCACTTACGCGTTGCTGTCCAAGAAGTATGCCGACGACCATGTGCTCAATTGTTTCGGGAACACAGGCTCCTTACTGGTGGAGTGTGTTGTTGAGGAATGTAATTACTCTAAGAGCGTACAACATCTGGCGGTTTTGAGCCGCAGGTTGTTTTGGAGGACTCAGAGGGGACCTCACTGTAATGCTGAAGTGGCGAAATCCTTGAGAGTTCGACTAAGCCGAAGCAAGGGTATCATTCATGTACTGCTCTCACACAAGAGTAAACCTTGTTGAGGGTTGTAGAATTCTATTTCTATTCCCTGTTAGTAAGAAAAGCGAATGCGTGATAGATGACTTGGTAATGAGTGAGACACGACAGTCCTCCCAAGTGACTGATGTGACAAGAGATGTGGCGTAATAGTATGTCATATATGGTGTCCATCAAAAGAAGACGCGCGATGGGTAGTCAAATGGGTAGTCATAAGTGCAGGTGAGGATGAAGTGAGCGAGTTCAATCTCGGTGTATACCTTGGATTAGATGAACAGGAAATAGACTTACTGGATGGGGGAAGCTTGGACAATAGGTTGAGCTTCATGATGCTTCCTACTGGTGGTGACCCCCAACCCATGGACTAATGCTTTGGGTGTTGAGCTCGAGGTGATGGGAAAATAACAGAAAAGAAGTATGTTGATGGAAAAGAGAAGGCTTGGGATGTGTAAGGTTAGGGTGTTGTGAAGAAAAGGGATGGAGGAGTTTGGGTTGTGTGGGTTGTTGGGTTTTATAGATGGAGAGATGGAGGATTGGTTGTGTTTGAATGATGGTTTGATGAAGAGAAAGAGAGGAAGGAAAACAAGGGAGAGGGAGGGAGGGAGGAGATTATATACCAATAGCTGGACCGCGTAATCAGCGTTGTGGCCGGCTGGACAGAGTAATCAGCGTCGTGGCGGAGAGCAGCGCCATGGCGGAGAGCAGCGTCATGGCCAAGAGCCAAGGCCGAAATAACAACAGCTGGACGGTGTAGTCAGTGCCGAGACCGACGGCCGAGGCCGAAATATAGGGCCGTGTCCAGGCCGGGAAGTCCGGACCTGGAAGCCCAAACAGTCCGGAGGGCCCGGACCGCGAGGGCCGAGAAGGGCGGGAAGGGCCGAGAGGTCCGGGAAGAGTAGCCCAAGAAGTCCGGAACGGTGCTAAGAGAGCCAAAAAAGGCGAGAGCTAGGGCAAGGAGCCTCGGCTACGAACTTTTCAATCGTGCGACCGTCGAAAAGGGCTAGGCGACCGTCGACAAGGGCTAAGGCTAGAACCGCTGGCCACGATATTTTGAATGAGATAATAGTGTTGCTGTCTGTATTGGTTAAGCCCAGAAGCTTCCGGTCACGATGCCATTATGTGTTATGCTGCTGTTGCCCCTGAGAACGGGGAATCGCTTCAGAAATACAGAGAAGGGCCGTACCCGTATTACATGGAATACCATTACACTCCTGTGCTTACCTCCAATAGGCGAGTTAATGTCTATAAATGGGACGAAGCCTTGGTTATTCTGTGCATCTTTTGCGTGCTCTTTTGTACTTGCCTCCACAAGGGGCTTCAGGGGGCTTTGTCAGGGGCGTTCCGTATAGCACACTGCCGCTATACACATCCCTGCCGGGCACAGTAAGTACACTAACAGACTATTGCACCCTATCAGTACCAAGGGAGCTGCTGGCTAGTTATCGTGCTTTGGCTTCACATGATATTAATTTCTAGATCCAGCCGCCCGTGAGCGTGGGCTGGGGCTGTGTGTATGGTGCTGATAGACAAGGTAAACTGTAATACCAGACCACAGGTTTTAGGAGTTTAGGATGACTACAGCTAGCACTTCGTGGTAATTTCTACAATATTCAATAGCTAGAGAGGTTTTCGATGTGTATATCATGGTCACAAATCATTCCCATTGTCTTGTGCTTTCTAGGACAAGTGAAAATGTCATGCGCACGCAAGATAGAGTTTCGTTATGTACATATTCGAAGGACCATGTCCACAGTCAACATGGGACGATATTCATGAGGAGTAGGTTGCGTGTCAAGTGTAAGATACTATGTGAGGGAGGCAAAGGCTCATATACATACAGGTGGGAAGCAGACATACGCAGGCCTATACCATGCACCAGGGGTCCATGTCAACATCCACAGACCCAGTATATGTGAGAAATCACACATTAGTATGGCTAAAGAATAGTTCTATGTCTAGCCTGAATGATATCTATAAGAAATCCATACCCTGGTGAGCATACAGTGAGCGCAAGTAAGGAACGTCCGAAAGAACGTCCGAAAGGGATAAAAGACAAGACTGGTACCTTCGTTCTCTGGAGGATAGGCATCTGAATATGACACCCATGTGTACTAAAAATAATGTGAACAAAGGCATCATTAACGAATACATATATATATATATATATATATATATATATTTAAGGACAAATGCCGGCTTCTTGCTGATACAGAGAGACCTATTGTCAAGTGAATGGCTTCTATTATCATGAGTCACAATGGTCGTCCGATGTTTCATTCTATAGCACTTGCTATAAATCAAATCACATATCCCTGTGTTCGCAGACCTTCGCCTGCCGTTTATTTTGAGTTACATGCCTCTCTGACCTTACCACTGAATGTCCTAACCATTGCGTCTGGCCTGGTAAGCCTTTCATGGGTACTGGGGCCACGCTTTGGACATTGTTCCTAGTTAACAGGTGAAGTAATATGGCTTCATGCTGATGGAGGCTTCCAATAGGCTACTGGGAAAGCCTGTTTCTAGTCTGGACATATTGTATGGGTACTGTTACACATGTACATCTGGTTGGACACGATTTGTCTGGTTTGGAATGGCCTTGACTTCATATGTTTATGACTTCGTATGTTTAAGTAGAGGGCAGTGTACCGGTCTCTAAGTCGTCCCTGCTTGAGACAATAAAGATATCTTAACGGGCGTGCAATCATTTGTGCCAATACATTCGAGTAGGAATGCCCTGTTGGTATCAGACCATAGTATTTCGGACTTCTTAAGATACTTAAGTACATACTATGTAGGGAAGTGTGATCTTATCGAAGTGGATTTTTTGGCTTGGAAGCCCATTAGGTGCCTTGCTCCTTGGGTGGCCAGGTGACTTAGTAATAAAGGTTACAGATGTGCACTCATCAGGAGTTGGAGTTGGAAAGTAGCTGTATAGAGTGACTTGGAAATCTAACAAACAACTCGTCGCTTCTTCCTTCAGATACAACTGACCCCTGTGTTTTTGGCGCTTCTCATTATCGTTTCATGATACTCATCTATGGAACAATGCCATAGACTAGGTAACGGGCTATCTAGCTGGGCTAAGGAACCTGATGAGATGGATACGCCGTAGGGATCGGGCGCTAGGTCCCGGCTATCTCCACAGTCCGAGTGCATGGACGCCAACTCGATCCTGGATCCTTGCGGCCCACGTGGATGGGATGGCGCGGTAACTTCACCTCTCTGCTGGTAGGAGTACGCGTGGAAATCAGTCGACTTGGTTAGGTAGACAGACAACGCCCATTATGAACTAGTGACTTGATAGGCGCAGTAACTTTTCCCGACTCAAAACATGGGCTGGAGTGTGGGTTCAATGCGAGGTCCTTATTAACGTAACTACGTCAGGTAGTGATTTGGTAGTGAAGCCATCCACTCTACCCGCTTACATCAGCAGTATTAAAGTTGCCCCGAAAATTATGCGTGTAGCGTGCCATTGGACCAAATATGGGCCTATGAGGTGCCATTCCGCTGGGTCGTTCTCGCGCTTTGACGCATTACGTCAGCGTCCGTGTAAAATCTCGAGCCTCTTCCGCTTCTGTCGAGCGGCGGGCCTTGACGGACTGTTGGCTTGATTCTCCATGCTTCCGCTCCCCTACCTTGGTCGGTGTAGGCCGCCAATATGCTCTGATGACCCGTCAATCCCTACCGACCCTACCGACCCTACCGACCCAAGCCGCCTTTGTACTACATACGCGTATGATCGTCGGCGCTAGCAAGGCTACGAATAGGGTTCCCTCACCGTTGACGTTATCTGTCGTTATCTGTCGAGAGCCCGGTGTTCTGGTTCCATCCAGGGTTCTGTATCAATAGTGTGTTGCTAAAAGCTGACCGCAGTCGCCCCAGGATAGCCGAGCCCAGAGCCTGATGCGGAGTACACCGTATCAACGTATGCAACACGCTGATGCCATGCAACCAATGGCTTAACCCCAGGGTTCGTAAACCTTGTCCATCTACCTACAAGTGGACGGTCGTGCATGGAGTGTTCGTCATCTCCGCATTTTGAGTCAAACGGCGACGGATGCAGGTCGCGGCGAAGTCTTGTTTGAGGCGGCCGGCTCTGCTGACCATGTCGTGCTGTGCCTGTTTCGGTGGAGATCTACACCTCCATGTGATAGGATCGTATTGTACAACGTAATCTGCAGGAAGGAGATCCTGACATAAGCCTCCAAGGCTGACAGTTATTCATAGTCATAGCCAATGCACTATGTATAACCTCTGCTCCAATAGAGAAAGGAGGACGCCGCCTTGGGTCTTGGTGGTGGGTGGTGGATCACCGCCTCTACTACGACAACGACATAGGTAGGGCTGAGGATCTGATCTCTTGGCAACCACTTTGTACATATTTTTGCCTACCCGAGCGATCTAGGTCCATAGCCAACCGCATGTGCCAAGAGCTAACGGGTGGTAGCGATGATTTTCATCGTCTCCATTGGCCACAGCCGCAGAGCTTGCATTCGGTAGGAAATGATGAGCCTGAATTGAGTTCTCAGCAATAGGCAACACCTCCGTCCTGCAGCCTCGGACTAAGGCATGCGCCGCAGTTAGTTGCCGGTTCTTTACCTATAAACATTCCGTCCCGTTCGCTTATCATCGATATAGGTACCCGAGCCTTCACACCCTCTGATAGGAAAAGACGGCAAAAAGGGTATCGTTTTCGGCCTGTGGCTTTCATGATGTTTGGCACACTGCGATTCTCCTCGCAAGCCAACAGAGCCGACTTTATAGAACGCGCGGATGGGCGAGTGTTCAGCGAGATGGGGAACAGCGTACCTCCCCACACAGCATGTACTAGTTGCCGCTCCAAGAAGGTATACATCAAGACACCGGTAGCCCCACCGCCTACCGACAACGTACATTAGAGCCAACTGACATGTGGATCACAATAGCTTCGATGTGGTGGACAGAAGCCGGAATGCGATCGCTGCAGGGCGTCCTCGCTGGCTTGCGTTTATGTACCTGTAGAAGGAAGCACGGGGCGACGACGAGGCGGGACAAAACGCTCCAGCCGGGGTAAAGTAACCAAAAGCTCCCCGAGTAAGAGGCGGGAGTCGAGGGCTCCAAGTGGCGTCATGCCTGAAACAACACCAACGCCATATATTGTCGTCGCTGATGATTCTTCTCCATCAACGGTGTCTTCATCGTCATCGTCAGCTTCCGTCACGAATGGCGGCTTAACGCCCCAGGGCTACACTAGTCCACGTGACATATCCCTAGATGTGACCTCTTGTCTAGATCCTGAGCTCTTGAACGACACCCCTGGGACTAGCTTGAATCCCCACTCTGATACGGACTTCCAATTCTTTGGCTTAGACATGAGCCTTTCTGACACGGAAAAGTCTGTATTTAGTGACATGTCTTTTGGGGCTGACGGAAATATCTTTAACAACGTTTTATGTGAGTTTGCTTGGACCCATGCAAGAGTCAGTACTAGAAAGATAAATCCTTGGCTAATCATTAACTACGCAGCATCGGTTGACTTCAGCATGGAGCCATTGTGGTCGACACCTCCATCACCAGCTACCTTATCTTCTAACGCAAGGGACGTTACATATCCACAGACATCAAACTCTGCCCTTAGGGCGCCTAGCAGGCACCCCCTGGCACCAACTCCTTTTTCTGATGACGACCGAAACGGGACGCCTCCAGACCGAATCATCAAATGCAGTGACCAATGTGTTCACACCATCACCCTTCTTATGGGTGAACTCGAGGTCCGTACACATGCGGAGCCTCGAAAACTCGAAGAGGTGCTTGCGTGGCAAAAGCAGGCTTGCGAGAAGTGCTTCTTGATGTTGCGCTGCAAGGCATGCTACTCCAGCTCGGAGAAAATGGTGCTCTTGATCATGGTATGCGACAAGCTCTTGATGCTGAGCAGAAAACTTCTATGGCACACGCTAGATACTTCGAAGTTCGATTATAACCTGCTGGTCGGGGAATACGAAGTTGAAGGGCCGAACGAGATGCTGGCCATCATCCGCCACTTAAGCGCTTACCGGATTCGAAGCATTGCAGGGCTCGTCGCCGGGATTAAGGCCAGCCCAGCTGTGGAGGGGAAACATGTACAGCTAATAATGTTAAGGAACATTGAGCAGCAGGTGGCGAACACCCTCCAAGGGATAAAGGAGTCTTTATCACCTCTGACCGGATAGGAAGAACGTATATATATACATTAAAGCCCTCAAGAGCACATAATACTATTTTAATGATGCCCTTCCCTACAAAATACTCTTGCAATGTTGCTATTAAAGATACCGGGTTGATAATATGACCCACTGTAATTCACCACCTTATTACTGCCAGATATTACTTCAGATGACGGACGGAAAATAAAAGCAACACACTAGTTCCAGTATATATCACATTGTGAAACATTTAAGATATTGAGGTGAAGTAGATATTCCGTGAACAGCCCAAGAACTAGGTGCTCTGAACCCCAAATACCGTATACGACAGCTTCGCTTGCCCCCGAACCCCTGATGATCCCTGAAGGGATGTTTTAAAGCTACTAGAATCCTTCCGCCTTGCGTATGGGAATCACCTCACGTCCCAAAGTGGTTTCCGGCTTTGATAAACTACAAAGTTGGTATATTATGTCTTCCCATTTTTCCATTTCGTAATCTCGCCGTTTTCCGAAAAGGGGGGCTATGTATTTTGAGGCTGCGGAAGAGGCAGCAGGCACCAAGGCGAGGCAACGAGAGGGTTTGCTACGCTGATTATTATTTATCCCTGAGCCTAGACGCAGGATCTAGACAGGTAGTCTACCACACCTATATCCCAGCCGTTTGATGTCCTTATCGTCTTATGACCCTGGGCCTGATACCCGAGGGATTCCTTGGTATCGATGAAGGCCAAAATGAACCCGTCCAATCTATAACAAAGACACCATATTACCATGGATCAGGCGCCTGTACATTTAATCCGCCTATCCTTGCCCTTTGGCCCCGGAACCCTGGCCTCACTACTTTCTTCAGGTGACCTCGACCCACATGTCACACTGCTGCACCAAGGCCAGCCGTTCGCGGGAACGTCTGCCGTTAGCCACTTTCTAGCTTCCGACAACGTTGGTCGTAACGACGCGCCGAACTAGGCATAAGTCGTATTATGTCAGCCAGAACACCTCACATATAAAACAGCCACGGGACCAGCGAAGGAGCCGATCACAACTCACCGTAGCTAGCATCTCTGCTAGCCTCGACCATTCCCACGGTCTTCCCGAACGACAGCGTTCCCCGGCACGAACCATGCGCCTGTGCTGTACATCCTTGGTTCGAGCACGACATTCGCCCGTTTCTGGGCCCTCGCCAGGGCCTGCCGTCCCCGCTTCGATCCATCGTTCGCCCGGATACGGACGTGACCCCATCGTTCGCCGAAAAATATGGCTGTGTTTCACATGATGCCGGGTCCCCAGCACCAAAGCACAACAGACAAGAACAAGAACAAAGAACAAGAAACATGCCCTGCTGTCCCATGCGCCCCTCCCGCTGGGTAGGAATCTACACCATCGGGTAGGAAGGAATCTGCCTACCCATCCGGTGGAGTCGGCTTCCTGCAACATCCCGAATGCGGGAGGCGGGCCAGGAGATAGGTCAGATTCTATACCGAAGCGCCCGACATGGCGCCCTGCGCGGAGAGAGCCGCGGCTGGGCGGGAAGCGAGGGGGCAAGCCCGCTCGCTCCCCCTTGGGACGTTTGTTGGAGTAGGCAGATAGCCGGGTTGGGAGATCAAGAAGAAGGGGGCAGGAGGGTCGCGATCGAAGGGGGTGGTTGGCCGGTGATATCGGGGCCCGCCATACTGCGGGTTTTTAGTGCGGACACATGGCGTGATGTCAGTCAGGTTGTTACAACGACAGCCACGGAAATCTGCAACGTCGCCTCCCTCTCCCTCTCCCTCTCTATTCCCGCTGGCTCTCCCAGCCCGTGTCCCCAGCCGGTATTTCTCGAAACTGCCTAGCACGGCCGCCTCTGAAGCTCCTTGGTACGTTCGAATCGCGCAGTGTCGATCCTCTTGGCGCAACTAGAATGCGCACCATCAGGCCACCAATCACGGCCGGGAGGCTCCTTGGGCGGTTCACCCCCATAATCATACCGACGCCAGTTTGAGCGGTTAATAGTGGAGGCGAGATGAATTCTCGGATTATGGGAAACCCTGATAGCCTCGTTTACCGTCAAAAGTACAGTCAGCCATTCAGATACCCACGGAGCATACTCGGCGATGCTGCAATGCCATGATATCGGCTGGTATCCTCGGCAATGCCAGGATATCTGTTGATGCCTCGTCACGTTCGGAGAATCTGGAGAGCTCCCCGAACACAGCTCTGGTCGTGGTACCCAAAGGGATAAACTATGCCAGGAGTGAGCATTCCAGGGGTCGCAAAATAAGTACCAGCTTGGACATAGTTGGCATCGATCAAAGAAACTAGGGCTCTGGTAACTATGGCTGTCGACGCTGGTGGCGAGAAGATTAGCCTTCTTCGACCGGCGTGATACCACACAGCTTACGTTGGTAAGGAGGAGTTTTCATACCCGACAGAACTCACACTAGTCGCCAGTCCCCCGCGCAACTCATATCGCCCGATGTTATCACGGCTGGAGAATCATGGCCCACATCCATTGAAGTTCGGCTCGGAGTTACTACATAGATCTGAGCGGGTGTGAAGGCTCCGAGCGGGACTGATCACAAGGACACGGTCGGGATTATCCATAACGATGGCTGCTCCGGCTGGCACAAGAGACTCTCGGGGGGTCCAGTCTGGTGCTCCTTCGGGTGACACTGCTTATAGAGTGGACCTTGGCCATACCCTTCTCATCACATGCTCCTTTATGCCATAAGTGGGGAATTCTTGCAGAGAACTCACTCGATGGCCTGCAATGCCGATGGAGCTGCAAGGAAAACGGTCTGGGGAAAGTGCATAGCCGGTTCAAGGGAGCAAAAGGGTTTGCCGCAGGCACTACGACAGCCACAACAACTGACGTAACCGCGATGGTTTCTGGTTTGATGAGAAGGGATCACATTGTTGCCTAAAGATGGATGATGACACATGGAATATCTGATCTACATGGATGTTAGCAGGACGGGCCGTATACCATCGAGACAAACATATTGCGTTAGTGCCTTGCTGCATCACTGTAGTAAGAAATGGTGTTTTCCCTCTATTAGCGCCGGAGCACTACCACATGTAGACTGCAACTTTCCACGTGGGCGGTTAAGACCGCTGGGGCAGCCGCATGGAACCATCGAGACTTGGATGGTAATGATAGCCGATGTAACCTAGGTTCTTTGGGTCTTTAGAACTGATATTGCTGCTCCGCCGCCCTTGACGCGGTGGCTGCTAAACGTAGTACGGGAATTGAGTCAGACGACCCATCAGACACACACAGCCATGAAGGTCATCGACTATCCCGAATGGGAATACTCCCGAGCAACGATTACATCATAACCTTGGCGGGCCCTGTCTATAAACATAACTACCAGCGCAAGAGCCGAATTACCAGAGTCCCGGGTATCACCATATCGCAAGAGCTCAAGTCGTACCTAGCAAGAAATAGCCTCCAAGGCAGATATAACATCTACGTCCAAACTTGTCGTCTCAACAGACCTCTGAGAGCATCTCCAATATTCCCCTTTTCCTAGCAACAACCATGGCGGCCGTCATCTCCCCCTTCGACGCGGCCAACCCTACGAGCCAGTTCGTCTCCAAGGACGAGATCCTCTCCAAGGCGCAACCCCAGGCGCCGTTCACCAGCGATCCCGCGATCAACTGGCAGATCCCGAGGTCCGACTGGACCCCGCAGTGCCACGCCCGCGTCGCCGAGGTGGCTCGCGAGGTCGAGGACTACTTCCTGCAGCACTGGGACTTCCCGAACACCAAGGCCAAGCGCACGTTCCTCAACGCCGGCTTCACGCGCGTCACATGTCTCTATTTCCCGCTCGCCAAGGACGACCGCATCCACTTCGCCTGCCGGCTGCTGACGCTGCTCTTCCTCATCGATGGTATGTATGAGGCTTATATGTAGCTTAGCCTCACATGATTCAGGACCTGGTGGGCTAAATAGTGCGTGAAATAGACCTCCTCGAGGAGATGTCCTTCGACGAGGGCTCGGCCTACAACGAGAAGCTGATCCCGATCGCGCGCGGCGACGCCCTGCCCGACCGCCGCATACCCGCCGAGTACATCACGTACGACCTGTGGGAGAGCATGCGCGCGTGCGACCGGGAGCTCGCGGACGAGGTGCTGGAGCCCACCTTCGTCTTCATGCGCGCGCAGACGGACAAGGTGCGCACGCAGATCACCGAGCTGGGCCACTACCTCGACTACCGCGAGAAGGACGTCGGCAAAGCGTGAGTTAATCAGCGCCCCCCGCCCTTAATCAATCGTGATAGGAGACCAACCCATCGGCTGACATTGTGTGCGAAAGGCTCCTGTCCTCGCTCATGCGCTTCACGATGGACCTGCGGCTGACGCCGGCGGAGCTGGCGCGGATGCGGCCGCTGGAGAAGAACTGCTCGAAGCACCTGTCGGTGGTCAACGACATCTACTCGTGGGAGAAGGAGGTGCGGGCGGCGGAGCGCGGGCACGAGGAGGGCGGGTTCCTGTGCAGCGCCGTCAAGGTCTTCTCCGAGAGCACGTCGCTCGACATCGAGGCCTCGCGCCGCCTGCTCTGGCACATGGTGCGCGAGTGGGAGAAGATCCACGACAACCTGGTCGCCGGCGTCCTCGCCGAGGAGGACGAGAAGGAGAAGGGCGGGCGTGGCGGCGACCGCTTCTGCCGCCCCGCCATCGCCGCCTACATGAAGGGCCTCGAGCTGCAGATGAGCGGCAACGAGCGCTGGAGCAAGACGACCCTGCGGTATTCGAAGGTGGACTGAATGATACCGGTAATATACCTTTCTTTGACGATATCAACGAAATTGGCAATTTCCTTCTATATATAGGGGCGGTGCCCTCAAGGGTTTTGGCGTCGTGAGATGTATTTTATCCAGGTGTTACTGTCTGTTTCAGGTCTCATTAGGTATCTCGTTGTCGGCAGCCATGAGCTGTTTGAGGGGTAATTTTGCCTCATACATAGCCACTAGCGTTTTCACTAGGATAAACTTTCGCTTTTACCCTTGAAAGACATTCTCATAATGAATTCCCATACTTATAAACCTTTTATTGAGAATCTTATCTATTTTATTATATGCCTCTCCTTAATATTCTTTTAAGCTATGCTTTTCAGTCACGAATAGCTTCACAAGGTTAATATATATTTATTTCAAACCCCCTTAATCCACCTCCCCTTCCTTCTATACCCAAATGAACTTGAGCGATAACCCCTGCGAATGTATTAAAAATTCCTCTAGACTTATATACTCGAAGCTTACATGTTACGTGGCAAGCAAATAGTTGAAATTACTCATCTGAATTGGCCAATCGTCTCCAGCCCAACCAAGGCGCGAAAACGTAGTAGGGGACAGTACAAAAGCTGATAACTACTAGCTAGGTTCGTATATGTGTTAGGAACCAGAAAGATGAGATATGTCACACAGTTTTGCAATTTCAAGCGGCGTTCACTCCTTTTTCCGTGTCTTATATCATTGCGATTGTATCATGTTCCTAACTACGTCGAAGTCTGTTTATCTAGTCCTGTTGGAACGAAATGCTAGATAGATATCGACTTGAGATACTGGATATGAGATCCAAATGACCAAGACTCATGGACAAGATCCTACATATCGTTTCAGTCTTCTATATAGGCTTGCGGCATAGCATATTAGCACCTTAGGGTGGTGAAACATCTTAGTTATGTTAAGGGTCACCCCTTTCCAATGACACAATACCCATCACTTACAACCTACTGGCTTACTAGGCTATCTTTGTATATAATTACGTTTTCCACCCATTCCATGCTGTAAGCGCTAGAGCTTTACAAGGATACAAGTGCAGTTGTTATAGCCAAAGACAAAAAGAGGTGACATACGCGTCGCTGAAGATCATAACGACAGTGCTTAAGATTTACGTGTTTCTTGCTTTGTCTAATCTGCCAACCCTGTCAAACTGCTCATCACTAACTCTATACCATGTCATATTCCACTCGCTTTTAATCGTTCTACAACCTAATCCCACATACGGAATAACACTACGTCATTGAGGCACAGCATAGGGCTGACAGGGCTGTGTCTATACCTCTTTTGGTTAAATGGATGATCTTGGCAAGGTACTCCCGGCTCGGTGACTTCCCCCTTTTGGAAGCGGCTCTTGCTATGTATTTAAAGTGGATATTATATGGCGTGGTGCGGCTGAATCTTAGGCCCACCGCTCATACCCATCACTCATTGGTTTCATCTATGACGGAAGTACCTGGGTATGGAGTGCTTGGTCAGCTGCGCCCGGAAGCTGTCTGATCAAACAATATGTCGCTGTTAGTGTAGTATATATACATTTCGAGTATAATAACGTGCTACAGAAACTCAGCGACATTAGTATAATTCATATGTGACAAGTCATAAGTGACAAAGGCGAAAACACACGCCCCCCAACGTCTATCCGAAAAAGAACTCCTGAAAGCTTCTACTCAAGGCCCAGGACTTCTCGAGTGAGGTTCCATGTCCTCGTCTCCTTGCCTCGTCAAAGGCATAGTCCTTGACGCCCCTGATACCGGGGATCAGCGGCTGGTGCATGGCCGCCCGACAATCCTCGAGGTACTTGCGACCCTTGCCCTCCCACTCCCTGCTGACGGCCGCTAACACAGTTACGGCAGCGCCCTAATCGGGGCTCTTCATCCAGTTGTTGATCGTCGGGTTCGCCTTCCAGCCTTCGCGCATCTCCTGCGACAGGTGCTTCTGTAGGTTGGTCTCGATGCCACCGGGCTGTACACAAAAGGTCAGAGTTAATACAGTTGTTATCGGTCTGGGAACCCCTGAATCATTCTGACTAAGGGCTTTGAACTCCAAGAAATGCCCTAGTCAGGGAGATATCCTCCAGCTTCCGAAATAGACTGGGGGGTAAGAATCAAGTACTCTGGAATACGTACCATCACACTGAGTCCACGAAGGCCCCACGGGCCGAAGTGGCGGTCCACGTAGTTGGACATGTAGATCTGGGCGAGCTTACTCTGCCCGTAGGCTCGTTCTGGGGTGTAGGCGCCGTCGGCCGCGAGCTGGAGGTCGTCGAAGACGACCTCGGAGGCGCGATGGCCAGAGCTGGAGATGTTGACGAGGCGCGAGCGGAACGCGGGCGTCGACCCCGCGAGCAGGGCGCCCTCGAACAGCGAGAAGAGCAGGAAGTGGCCGAGGTAGTTGGTCGCGAGCTACAGCTCGAAGCCCTCGGGCGTCAGCATCCCGCGGGGGTACCTGCATGTCGGCGGCGTTGCAGACGAGCACGTGGAGCGCCGGCGACACGCGCAGGAAGGCGGCGGCGCAGGCCCGGACCGACGCGGGCCGGCTGGTGTCGAGCGCGAGCAGCTCGACCCGGCCGGGCTCGAAGAAGGCCCCGCAGGCCGCCCGGGCCCTTGGCGAGGTCGCGCGCCGTGAGGAAGACCCGGGCGCCGGTGGCGGCGAGGGCGCACCCCGTCTCGATGCCGATTCCGGAGGAGCAGCCGGTGATCAGGAAGACCTTGTCCTTCATGTTGCCCTCGAGACCCTCGTCCTTGATGATTTGGAGGGCCGTGGGTCGGGCGTCGCCCGGTCCCGAAGGCCGAAAGTGCGCCTCGGTGTAGCGGGACATGGTGGCAGTATATGTTGGAGCGGGTGTCTGTAGATTGAGAGTCGGTAGAAGTGAACGTAATATTCTACCTGTATTCTGTCCCTGATATCTGTATCTTGATTGTTTTCTCGAATTTGGTGGTGGAAATATGAAGTTAAATGCTCCCGCGTTAAAGCCATTGCTAATGCTGCATACTTCCTAAACAGGAAATTGCCCGAGATCCGTTCCGCCACAACGCATGCCATCAGCATAATATTATCATGAATATTCAGACTAATCGGGGCACTGGATTTGATTACAGAAACACGTTGGTATGGTTAGATAGGTAGATAGTAATTGTGATATTTCGAAGGCGAGGAGCCTGGTTCTTTACTACCATAGTGGACAACACATAGCGTACACATGATGGGGAGCGGCCGTCAACACAAGTTTAATCAACAATTCCAGAAATTCATGATTATTGCACATAGATATTAAAATAGTATAGGTATATGGGAGACATCTTTCAGTTCGAATTGTATACCTATCTTATGGCTTGTATGAAGCGAGGGCTCATGTCCGGCTCAACTCACAACTCTAAGACAATCAAGTCAATGAGCCCTTCGTAACATCGACTAATTTCCATAATTGGGCTCTTTACCTAAAAATCTCCCAATAAAACGTATTGTTAACTCCAGGCTCTATCAACAGGCACGTTAAGGCAGTAAGTATAGGACTGGTATAACATGGGCCCAACATCTCTAAACTAGACACGCTGTATTCCTAGCCCTAAAAGGCTTCATTTCACCTCCCGAGATGCAGACTTTTTCGAGCTTCGGAAACCTCCGGAGTCAGTCAGTTCGTTGCGGGTTCTGTAAGCATGTCCCAGAGTTAGGCGATCCAAGGTGGCTCCAGCCGTTTCTGAGCGGACTAGCGAAGTGCGCGTGGATTCAATGGACGTGGGTGATTTTTCATACCTCCCTCAGCTGATAGGGTGTACTGATCTCGATGCATAGAGCTTGTTCAAAGTCAAATTTAACGAGGATATTCTCCCAGCGGGATGTTAGACGGGTTTGAAGTGATCATCAGGATGTTTTCAGCCTAGCCAAATCATCTACACACCACACGACATTGCATAATTTGATGACTTCATACCTTTCGCCTCGCTAGAGTAGGGCCTAAGTGTATATCCGCATCATTACATGAGATCTGATATCTTGAAAGATGAGCGTCGTGGAAAGGGGTTATGCACGGAGGCGTCTTTGCCTGTTAGGGTAATACTCATAGCGAATGGGACCAATCAGCGCGCCTCGCATTCGCAAAATGGTACAAGGTACGTCGAATACGAATACGAGCCTGGATGTCTGCTCCTTCAGTTATACTCGATATACGTCCGTAGTCCCGTCATTTTTATTGAAGGCTACTGTCCCAGAGGTTTAGCAGATGGCCATATAGGACCTCTCTGTTCTTTCTGTGTGAATGTTCCATCATCTCGACTTGTCTCGTCTGTTCCTTAACCCTCCCGCTCACCTTGCCTCCCGCCATTAGAAGCACCTAAACGTCAAGCCCCCATCACGACCTGTGCTGAACAACCATGGAGATCGATTCGATTCTTCGCCTGATAGGCTATGCCCTGCTTGCATTATTTACTTTCGTTTTCCTCAATATCGTACGCCAACAAATTCCTCGAAGCAAGTCTGAGCCGCCGTTGGTTTTCCACTGGCTCCCCTTTATTGGCAATGCCGTCTCTTACGGCATGGACCCTTGCAACTTCTTCATGAAATGCCGTCAAAAGCACGGTGACATCTTCACCTTCGTTCTTTTCGGTAAGAAGATGACTGTCTACCTTGGCACTGACGGAAACGAATTCATATTGAACGGTCGCCTCCAAGACGTAAACGCCGAGGAGATCTACTCTCCCCTCACGACCCCCGTTTTCGGCCGCAACATCATCTACGATTGTCCCAACTCCAAGCTCATGGAGCAGAAGAAGTTCGTCAAGTTCGGCCTGACACAGAGCGCCCTGGAGTCCTACGTGCAGCTGATTGAGAACGAGGTTCTCGACTACCTCAAGACCGCCCCTGCGTTCCAGGGCAGCTCCGGAACGGTGGACATACCGAGTGCCATGGCCGAAATAACCATCTTCACGGCCAGCCGATCCCTGCAGGGCGCCGAAGTACGGAAAAAGATGACGACCGAGTTCGCCGAGCTATACCACGACCTTGACCTAGGCTTCCAGCCCATCAACTTCCTCCTGCCGTGGGCGCCCCTGCCGCAGAACCGCCGCCGGGACGCGGCGCACGCCAAGATGCAGTCGGTCTACATGGACATCATCGGGGAGCGCCGGAGGCGGGGGAAGCGGGCCGACGAGGAGCCCGACATGATCTGGAACCTCATGGAGTGCGCGTACAAGAACGGGCAGCCCGTCCCGGACACGGAGATCGCCGACATGATGATCACGATGCTGATGGCGGGGCAGCACTCGTCGTCGTCGTCGAGCGCGTGGATCATGCTGCGGCTGGCGTCGCGGCCCGACGTCGCCGAGGCGCTGTACCGGGAGCAGGTGCATGCGCTCGAGGGACGTACTGGGGCGGCGCCGCTCCGATACGGCGATCCCGAGCACAGGCTGCCGACGATGCGCAACGTGGTCCGCGAGACGCTGCGCGTGCACTCGTCGATCCACTCGATCATGCGCAAGGTCAAGAGCCCGATGCCGGTGCCGGGAAGCGACTACGTCGTCACGCCCGACAAGGTGCTCCTGGCCTCGCCCATCGTCACGCACCTCAGCGACGAGTACTTCCCCGACGCGCGGACCTGGGACCCGAGCCGCTGGGACCGCCGGACTGCCGAGGCGGGCGGGGAGGTCGAGGACGACGATGTCGTCGACTACGGCTACGGCGCCACCTCCAAGGGCACGCGGAGCCCCTACCTGCCCTTCGGCGCCGGCCGCCACCGCTGCATCGGCGAGAAGTTCGCCTACGCGAACCTGACCACCATCATCTCGACCCTGGTCCGCCACCTCAAGCTCAGCACGCTCGATGGCAAGGAATGGGTGCCGCCGACGGACTACACCTCCCTCTTCTCGAGGCCGTCGCAGCCCGCCAGGATCAGGTGGGAGAGGCGTTTTCCCGAGTCCGGCTGAGCCTGTGCCAATTATTCACTGATATTGTTGTATAACTGAAGTAAAGGGATTCCTAAGGGGGTGGGAATGTTTCGATTAGGATTTATTTTATAGTAGCAAATGATATTAAAGTCAATAAACACGTTCATAACATATTTTATTGAGTCGTATCTAAAACGTCTCGTACCAAAATTTGTTAGAGCTCTAGGATGATCACTTTGGATGTTCGAACAGTTCGTACCCTCTCTTAACGCCAAGGAATTCCATATGGACTGCCGTCAGGCCAATGGATTGTGTTAGTTGAACTGTTCAGAAAGACTCATAGCTCGCTCAGATTCCCTTATCTCTCGTACTTCTCGCTAACCCCGCGCATCATCATAACTAATAGCCCATTTTCGACATCTGTCTTTGTGGTATCGAAGTACATCTTAAGAGAAATGGGGACTTTGCGTAACATACCTGATGCACACTTACAGCCTCTCTATGCCACTTTAGCGTTATGTCTGCGTCCGCGGGGGATAATCTTTAGGACGCCGAGAACAAGTAGGACTGGAATAGCTAATACTTCCCCTATTATGATGTGTATCATTGTGGCTTGATTATAGATGAAATGAGGAATCATATCATAGGGTCACAAGATCACATAGATGCGCCAATGACAAAACCAATGACGTCCGAGTGTAACCCCCCAGTCCTATACTGTCCCGTAGATGTCCTAGCAGGGCCTGAATTATTGGCGAAAAAAAGCAAGTATAACCTATTAGAGTCGGGCTACATCCTGTTTCATCCCAATCGATAGTTGAGATCGTGGGGGCATTGCTGAAATAGGAAGTGTCAGGCGGGTTACAGCCACGCCGGCGCGACGGCACAGTACTTAGCTTCACAATCCTGTAGCTCTACTTCGCCGGTTGGGCGGAATGCGACTCCGATGCTTTGCCTAGGATGGAGTAGGTCTGACTCAGCCCAGTTAGATAACGTTAGTCTGCTCAACTGGGAAATACACAAATATGATCTAGATTAGGCAGTGGCATCGCCTCGATTGGCTCATGTAAATGCGAAGCCATGACGAAAGTGAAGGAATCGCGGCCGCGACGTGGGAGTATTCGTATCGTCATAAATATCATGCTTCTCCGTTCTCCAAGATCACAGAATGTGTTCCTTATCAATAGCACCCTGCCACTTTTGTCTGGTTCACAACTTACCATATTCCAAAGAGACAAATACCGTAGTCTCGTCTATCCTCCGTCGTATGAAACTCCTGAGTCTTACTATTGGAATACTGCACAAATGGACACAGTTATGGATGTCAGGCCCGATTTAAAGAGGGCGATCATCGCCTGGCCGCGAACGATCGCTGTGGTGTTGGTACGATATAACTCGCATAAATTACCCCTGTCTGTTGAGTTTAATCTAACGTCGACGCTATAGCTTCTCTTGATCGTGCTACGCCTCATCTATAAACATGTCACACACCCGCTCTTTCGCATCCCCGGACCGCCTTTGGCAGCCTGGTCCAATATTCCCTATAGTCGCATGTTCCTCGGTGGCCGTCAACCATACGAAGTGCTAGCTTTGCACGAGAAGTACGGCCCAGTAGTGCGCGTGGCGCCGAATGAGGTGTCTTTCTCATCTCCTTCGTCTTGGGAGGACATCTACGGTTTTCGTCCAGGCCACAAGCCATTTGTCAAGAGCCCGTTCTACGACGGAGGCAGCTTCGCTAACCAGGCGCATTCGACTGTGAGTGAGAGAGATCCGGCTGAGCATGGAAGGAGTAGGTAACTCCCAGTTATCTGTTTAGCTGTAGCAATATTTTGCCATTCTAGAATGAAAAGAGCTACAGGTGAAATCGAGGGTTCATTACGGAATCGTCTGAACATCTAATCTATCGTTAGAGAAGCCAATACTAACTTCAAGCTCTTTAGTGCGGAAGTATCTTAGCCATGCCTTTAGCGACGCGAGTCTTAAGAAGCAAGAAGGCCTGATTGCGGAGGACGTTGATCTATTCATCAGCCATCTGGGTTCGTACGGCCCCGATCCTAATGGGATAAACATCGTCAAGTGGTATAACCTGACGACATTTGATATCATCGGAAGCCTGGCCTTTGGAGAGTCCTTCGGCGGCTTGCAATCGCGTAAGTCGATACTAAGCATGCGCTAGAGCGACGGAAGCCTGACTTTTGGTGTCTTGCAGAGAAGTTCCATTTCTGGATTGATCTGGTGACAAAAGCGCTCAGACAGGGGGCGCTCGCGGACACGCTGAGCAGGTTTCCGCTGCTGGCCCGGATCTTCATGAAGCTGATGCCTCAGACGATCCAGAAACTTGTCGAGGATACCAAGAAACACGAGAACTATACCATGGCATTGATCCAGAGGTACGGGGACTTTGAAATATACTTGATATGGGGCAATGCTAATTGAAGTGTGGTCAAGACGACTGAACAAGCCGGACCCTCGCCCAGACTTCTTAACGCGAGTGCTGGAGCAGAAGCAAGACATATCCGCAGTGCAGCTCGCCGCACACGCCTCGGACTTCGTGTAAGTTGGGCCATGGCTGCCCCCTTCACCCAACAGGCATAAACCTAAAGAACGCTATCTCCAGCACCGCGGGATCCGAAACGACGGCTACCACCTTGAGTTGTATCACATACTACCTGCTCAAGACGCCCCACGTTCGTGAACGAGTGCAAGGGGAGATCCGTGGCGCCTTCCAGAACTACGAGGACATCAAGGCACAGGCTGCCAACCGTCTACCATATCTGCATGCCGTGTGTCTCGAGGCCATGCGCATGTACGCACCTCTTCCCTTCCCGCTGCCGCGGGTTGTTCCCGAGGGCGGCGACGCTGTCGATGGGATCGTGCTCCCCGCTGGCGTAAGTGAAACCGTACAGTCCTTGTCATGTTTCCTACTTTGGTACTGACTAAGACTGTTGCAGACCATCGTCTCGACTAACCCCACGGCTGCGGGCCTCTCCTCTGCAAACTGGACCGACCCGTTTGAGTTCAGGCCAGAGAGGTGGCTGGGAGATAACACGAAGGACCGGCTAGACGCCGTGCAGCCGTTCTCGCTAGGCGCGAGAGGGTGCCTAGGCCGCAGGCATGTTTCCTCTCCTTTCCTCTCTTTTTCTTTTGATTTTCTTCATATTTCCGTGTCCCTATACCCAAGCCCCGATACTTGGTAGATAACTGGTCGCTAACACGAGTTCATAGCCTCGCGTGGATCGAAATGTCAACTATCATGGCAAAATTGCACTATAAGTACGACCTAGAACTCGTCAATGAGGATGTCGATTGGCATCGCGACTCCCGCATGGCGACGCTTTGGCAGAAGCCCGAGCTCATGGTCCGGGTCAAGCCTCGCTCTTAGGTCAAGTTAGTTGCGGGTGGCTTATATCGTGTCGGGAACATGTTGAAACTAATTGTGCAATATTGTGGTACTTTTGTCGGAGTGATATAGCCCTGGATGAATTGGAGGTTCCTTTTAATTACTCGTTGGGAATCTAGAAAGTGATATTTTATAAAAATGACTCCTCTATTGCTGATTAACGATTAGACAAGACGCATAACCTCTCTATTCATACTTCGCCCCGCTTCGCTGCTATATCCCAGGGAGTCCAATGATGGCTCGCAGCGCGGGTATCCACCGCGGGAGGATGTAGACGGGGTAGATGGCCATGAAAGCCACCAGCAGGCCAGTGAACTGTTCGCAACTCGTCAGCACACAGTACGGGAAGGACGCCATGCTCATGAGAGTAAGAAAAGAAAGCTTGTTACGAACCTTCTCGAACCAGGTATGGAAGTAGATAGCCGTCATGAGCAGCATCCACCAGCACAGCCCCACGACCGCGAGGGCGAACCGGCCACCGAACCCCAGCTCGCTCCTCCTCGCGCCCTGCCCCCCGGCGCCGCCTTCCTCAGAACCGCGCTCCGCCTCGACGTCGGCCCCCTTGACCGCGCCGTCCGGCATGACGACGGCCCTCTCCTCGCGTGTCCCACTACCACCACCACCAAACCCGGCCCGGTACATGACCCAGCCGACCTCCTGCAGGAGGAAGAAGCTCCCCAGGACGAGCAGGAACACGTGCCCGCTGATGTCGTGGCCGCCGCTCCAGCGCCCGCCCGCCGCCTTGCACGCGACGGCGGTGACGACCTCGGCGGCGTCGGCGGCGTCGGCGGCCCCGCCGCCCTCACCTCGGCGACCGCCGCGCGCGCGTCCTCGCACCGCCCGCCGGTGAAGCGGAAGCCGCGGTCGATGAGGGCGGGGCCGAGGCACCACTGGGTGACGAGGACCCAGGCGGCGGTGACGAGGGCCCATCTCCGCCCGGCCCGCAGCCTCTTCCTCCCCATCCCGCTCCCGCTCCCGCTCCCGCTCCCGCTCCCGCCCCCCTCCGCGCCCGCCGAGAGCGCCGGGTGCGCGAGCGCGAAGGCGGCGAAGGCGACGCTGACCCAGCCCCAGCCGCGCTTGACGAAGAGCGTGTTGAAGACGTTGTCCTTGCGGGCGAAGTAGCTGGGGGCCGCGACCCCGTCGACCCCGTGGACGTGCGCCTGCCGCGCCGCGTCGTAGGCGGCCCCGCGCGTCTGCGGGCTCACCGCCGAGAACACCGTGCCGAAGACGAGCACCGCCGGGTACGCGAGGAGCACGAGGGTCTCGAGCGGCGTCGGCAGGTACGGCGAGTTGCGCCCCTGTTTCGTTGGGGGGGTTGATGCGCTGCTGCCGTTGTTCGCTTCGCTATTGTTGTTGGGGGCCATTTTGTTGAAATGTCGCGGTCTCGGCAGGTTGGTGGTGTCCTCGGCGTCCATCACAGGTTAGAGAGGAAGACGAAGACGGGGAAGAAACATATGGTCGTCCGGCTTCAAAGGTCCGTTGCGCGCGACGAAGACGGGCGCTTCGTGCTGTACCTACAGGCCGCAGGGTCGAGTTCGGGGACTAAGGATGGCGAGGTTCGCGGGTCTGGTCTGCTGTTATTCGAAAGACGGTAACTGGCTTCGCGCTGGAATAAACAAAAGGAATCAGTCGAGCGCCGACGAGGTAACGTTGAGCAATACACGGGGAAGCAGACACCCAGCAGTTCGAGGAATTTCTAGCCGATTTCTGGCCTGTCTGGTGAAGCCACCAATGACGTTGACGGAATGGAAATTACCGGGCTTCACATCCCTGCCACCCTCACAGCCTCAGCGACCGAGATCGCTGTGGCTAGTGGATCTGTGGCTTGAAAGCCAGCGACTAGAATCTCAACTTGTCAACATTTTTATTGCAGAATGTCAAAGTCTAGGTTACTATTTATGAATTCAAAGCCTGGTTTCAAAGTATACATGCATCACTCTATTTCAAATCCATCATTTTTAAGAGAAGCTTAATTGTTCAAGCTCTAGCTAGTGGATAATGAGACAAGTCTACAGTGTAGTATTCCCTGGCAGTTGATTTTCTCGGCCTGTGCTAAGAAAATAAATCAGGCGTACTCAGCCGAGGTACAGACAGGTGTGTAATAATCTTACACACGCGACCTACCTGAACTTCGGAATATTGGAATATTAGTGACATCACATCTCACATCTCAAAAGACAAGCGTGTACAGCGTTTCACATAATGGCCCAGGGAATCTGATGCATGTAGAAATGCAAGTGTTATTGATGCCTACCAAGCACGACCTAACTGAGGATGCCGACCGTCACTGTTCCTTGCCCTCTACATCTCGTGTCATCGTAATCAAAGATGGTATCTCAACGCGAACCCTTGTTATCTACCCCCCCGAACTCCCAAGCCGACCGAAAATGGAACGCGCACGTCAATGCCCTATAGTTCCGAGAATGAAGAAGTGAAAAGTAGCCCTTTAATGCCCCTAGGGCCAAAAGAGAAGTGAATATACCGGATCTAGGGTACCCGTGGCCTGGTCCCGTCAAATATGATGAACGAAAAGCAACGTGCTTGCTTCACAAGTCACATGCGCTTGGGACAGGGGTGATCGTCAATGTCCTCGTTGTGGTGCTCGTCGAGCGGGTACTGCCTCCCCCACAAATGGCCGTACTTCACGGCGTTTGCGACTGGGAACACGTACCCGGCATCGTGACAGTTTCTGTGACTGTAACCACAACCGGCGAGCCACCTTCACTGCCCGACGTCTCCGAGGGAACGGGCGCGCCGGCGTCTGCGCTTGAAGCCCCCGAGGGAGCGGGCGAGCCGGCACCACCGCTGGCGGTTCCCGAGGGAATGGGCATAGTGCTTTCGGGTGCCGTGCCAGCCGCCGAGGTCTCAACGGTTGCTGGGGCCCCAGGGGTCGAACCACCCGCAGACTGACTGTAACTGCCTGGCGGAGTGGGCACGGATGTTGCCTGGCCCTGCGTCGCAGTGTTGGCCGGGACACTTGCTGAACCTGAGCCACCCCCGTTGGTAACTCCCGTGGCTGTTACCGGTGGTACTGCACCCGATGCCGTGTTCGATGTTGCGGTTGCCACTGTGGACGAACTAGCTTGGGAGCTGCCCGAGCCCGAGCCCGAGCCCGAGTCGGGCGCTGATCCTGAGGATCCGACCTCGAACCTAGCGATCGCCGCGCAGAAGTTGTTGCGGTTGTCTTTGTCAAGCGCAACCGACTGACCATCGACTGTAAGCATGTTGACCGAGGCCTTTGTGCTGACTCCGAAGAGATGGATGTCCGTAGACTGCTCGACACTGATCATGTTGTCCTGGCAGGTCTGGGAATCGACACAGTCCTGGTCGTAATTTTCAAAGAAGCTGTATAACCCAGTTCCGAAGACATAAACTGCCGAAGAGTTTGTAACACGCAGACCCCACGAGCGAGCACAAGCTCCCATTGACCCCTCTTTGCATGACGTCTTGAAGTCGGGGTCAACAAACCCTTCCTGGAGCGACATGCCTTGGGTAGCGTCAGGGTTGGGCTGGTAGTAGGGCGTCTCCGACTGGGCGATGCCAATGAAGGTATTCTGGGCGTTGGAGACTTGGTAGTTATACAGGATGCTGTGCTCGGAGGCAGTGCCCCATAGCCAAACAGGCTTTTGCGATTCGATCAGGACACCACGGCCGTTGTAAAGATTAATCTGGTTGTGGTCATCTCGATCAAGCTCGTGGTCAGCAACCCAGAACCAGCAGTTCTCTACGTATGCCGAGGCCGTCTGCGTCAGGTGAAGCATCATGAAGGCACCCATGCACTCGGGGTTGGGCGTGGTAGTGGCATTGGGGTTTTTAGTGCACTTGTCGGATTGCAGTTCAGACCCAGCCGTTCCGCCAACACGGAAATGGACGTCCCACATCCCGGCGGCACCGTTTTCTGACCCAGCAAGATTCCACTGCATGAGGATGGCGCCAGGAACAGGGCCCTTGGTCTCGATGATGAGATCGGACATCTCAACGTTTCCTACGTCGCCAGGCTCGCCGACTTGGAAGGCGGGCACAGGCTTGCTCTCATCGGCGAACTTGTCACCCGTAACCATCAGAAGCGGCCACATCTCTCCGGTAATCTTGATGTTCTTGGGGATCTTGACGGTGTCGGAGACTGGGTATGCGCCATGATCAAAGTAGATGATATCTCCTTCTTTGGCACTGTCGAAAATCTTCTGGATAGCGGCGGTGTCGTCGGTTTGGCCGTCGCCCTTGGCACCTGCAGACTTGACGCTGACGAACTTGGTTGACGGAACATTTTCGTACTGTGGCTTGGTACGTGTGAAAACCTTGCCATCAGCACTCAGGAGACCCTTGGGCTTGCGGAGACCATCTTTGACACCCTGAACAGCCTTGCCAGCGCTTCCGGAGTATTGTCGGCCCTGGGAAAATCCGGCAACGACTTGGTTTCCCTCAAGCAAGGTGGAGTTGTCTTTTGCGTACTGGAGGGCAATGGGGACGGCTTCGCTCATATCCACGTTGTCAATAATCAGGGTATTGTTCGTATCGGGCTGGTCGGGCCTGTAGAGAGTTTTGATGCCAATGCCGACGTTGGAGATCTTGCTGTCAAGAAGAAGCAATGACCCGACCTTGGCTGTTTCGACCGTGTCGCTAGTCATATCGATGCCGATCTTGCCACCATTAATCTTGATGTCCTGCATTAGCCAAAGCCAGTTCCAGATCATGGAGATGGCAGTGTTGCAGTTGTTGAAGGTCAGGTTGCGAGTCGTGTATTGCTGGCTGCCGATGTTAGCCCCAATACCTCCACCGTTGAATGTGAGGTCGGCCATGAAACCACCGCTTCCATTTTCCATGTAGATCCCCTTCTGGACGTTTGAGTCGCTCGTGTCAGGATTCATCTCGAATACGATGTTCTGCAAACTGGTGGCCTGGGCGACCTGCCAGTGGATACAGGCGCCTTTCGTGATCGGTTGATCCTTGATATCGATGATGAAGTTGCGGACCTGACGGAAGAAGTTGTTCTGGTTGATATACCAGTTTTGCGCGGGATCGGTTCCAGGGATGTATGGGTCTGAGTCGATCACGGCCACTCCTTCGAAGCTAGCCGTGGCCTTGAGGGTAGGAAGGTTGACGGCATCACCAACAAACTGGGTGTAGTATGTCTGGATGATTGGCTTGCTGAGCATGTAAGTACCCGGAGGGAAGTACACAAGGGCCGGCGCATTCGTTCTCGAGTCGCACTTTTCAATGCATCGGTTAGGGCCATCTCGAACAGCCTTGTTGATGGCCTCGGTATCATCGGTAGTGCCGTCTCCCTTCGCGCCATAGTCCTTGACGTTACGGAAGACCTTGTTAGCCGCATCACCGAACGCTGCGACTCCCTGGCGCTCGATACTGGCGACCCAGTAGTCAGAACCAGCGCCTTGTCGTTGCTGCACAGCAGTTGTCGGACTAGCATCAACAACACCCGAGAGAAGGCGTAGCGCCAAGAAGGACGCGGTGAGAAGTCTAGGAAGTCCCATCTTGACGGTAGTGCCAGCTAAACGTTGATGGACTTCACAACTCTAGTGAACTAGAGCGGAGAGGGAAAGTAACAGGTGGCTGTCTCAAGGTTAGTTTTCTCTTCTTGTTTTGCTCTCCCCCAGGGATGCGCCAGATGTTGAATGATTGGAAGTGGTAATATGCCAATTTAGTAAATCAAATGGGTGTTTCATAGATTGGAAACAAAAAAGTAGAAAGATGATTGAAGAAATAGGAAACTCGGGAAGAAGAAAAGCAGCATGGAAATCAGATTTAAGGCGTTGGTGAATGAGGGTGTTTTGTCGTTGTTTGTGTGATTGAGGTGAATAGGATGGTGGTAGACAATAATGGTTCTTGGTGAATGGGTAGGTTGCGTGGACAAAGAGGGCGAATGACACGGGGCTTTTATGCAGGAAAACACGCAGAAACAACGGGTGTGTTTGCTCAGGTATTGAAGTCGACAACAAAGGGAGTGAGCGGGTTAACATCAAAGCACTTACAGTCACCAAGTTTGGTTGGATCTGTCGACCAAGGTCGTTGGGTGGACGAGATGACGAGGTTCAATGTTGATGGTTCCAGTCGGTAACCAAGGTTGAGTCGGTATGATCTGTGGTCTCCTCTGGAGAAATGAATGACTGTAAGGAAAATGAGTGTAGGGCTGTAGGCTATAGGAGAAGAAAAAAAAGAGTGACTGGAGGGGAGTCAAGTCGTAAAGAATGAATGCGTCCGGACGTCGAGTGAAGGGAAAAGGTGTTGCTGTCGAGGAAGAAAGTACACAATGGAGGAAGGCGGAAGGTGCGACTTGTGGTACTGGCTGCTGGCTGCTGGCTGCTGGCTCTGGTGCTTGGCGCTGAGCAACCGAACTGGAAGTACAGGGGGAGCTGCAAAAGACCGGAGGTGACTGGATTCTTGCAGTCTAAGATGGATCATTTATACCTAGGTAACGCACTGTAGATATTTCTTATCGAGGTACAATGCACAAACCCAGACCCGTACATTGACGCCGGTATATATGGATGCGCCGCAGCCATCTCCGAACATGTCCTTTGCCCTTCTGCGCGACATCTGCTTTCCCCAGCCTACCAGGCACGTCAGGTACCAGTCCTTTACACCCATCTGCACAAATGGATCTGCTACAAGGTTCCAGGTTGCTGGTCCCTCTTTCTCGATGGGGGGTTTCCTTGCATTTCGTTGATTTCATTGGCTGGCATTTCTTCATCCCATCGGCACTAATGACCATCTTCCTGGCTGCTTTCCAATGACGGTATGCGTACCTTCAGTACCTTACCCAACTTGACAATTTCCCAAAATGGGGTGCCCACTCTTGTCACACCTTGATTGAGAGGTACATCGACGTACCTATTGTGCCCGGTTGCCTAGACTTCCGTATGGTTTAGTCCTGTTGCCAAGCACTGGGTAGAATGCAATGCTTTTTGGGCCAGAGGTGGCAGGGCGCCATTGTAAGAGGTATGTAGAGTGGCTGCAAGGCTACTTGTTGGAATGGGGGCGAGTGAGGGAACCCAGCAGCCACAGGACGGCACAGGCAAGACAGGTAAACCCCCTCCAAGAACGAGACAACGGCTGGGAAGACGTGGCAATTGGATGGCAAAAAGGTTGGTGTTTCAGACACGCCTTCTTTGTACGTTATATGACGCCTGAGAAGAGAGAAGGGCACATACATGATATACATGTGACACACGTGGAAATAATGATGTGCCTGCTAGGCGAACATAACACAAGATACTGAAGTGCGACCTCGGGCCGGGCTTTTCATATGAGATGCAACTCGAGAACGCTTCGTACTCATTCATGTTGCTCCCTCACTACCTACTGTTCATGCAGATAGGTACAAAGTTCTACCTTGGTTGTCTCGGTTCCTGCGCATGTTGCTCCAATCATAGACAAGGATGGAAGCGATCCTCGGCCATCCTTTAATTGCTCCGGCCCTGTCACGCTGTTCCAGTGACGGATACAAGCTCTTGATGCTACGGGACATTTGCACAGGACAATGCATTCCCACATGTACGGACTACATGAACCGATTACTTACATACACCCACCCATTCTTCCAGTACTCTTGAATACTATCAGACTATGTATGTAAGTCATATGGAAGATCCTCTGACGAAGCAAACCTTCCATAGGAACCCTTCCATTGTGGCGGGACTGCTCTGGAATGCACCAGGGTATCTAGAGTTATCCACATCAGAAACGACGGCGCCCGCTGGTGGGGCGATTTGACAGGACAGGATGGGATGATGTCAACTTTAGGACCGCCCCTGAATAAAAGCACAACGGTTTCAGATGGGGCCTGGCCGGCGCATTTGGGGGGGCGTTTACAGTTATCGATAGGGGCTTAGGAGCTGCAAGGTACCGGCCGGCGGGACAATCTAGCGGCTTATTACACGCGCTCCTCGGCCAATCGCTTCCCAGTTTTGTAACCCCTCCAAAGCCACCATCTCCAACCAAGTCTTGCATTCCCTTTTCTCCTAGACTTCCATATATCGTGTGCGCATAATGAAGGGAGACACAGATGGCAATGTTGTGGGAGGCACCGTTGGACAGCCATTTCTTGCGCTGAAACCAACATCACGTTCGTACGAGTTGGCATGTTGACTCAAGCTTGTTCATTCGATCCGTTAACCCTACTATTATCATGGCATTACCACCACGTCTGATAACACGAAGAAACTTGCTCTCACCACCTAATAGTACTATGCAGTACATAGTAGATGCAGTAACGTAGCAGACACAATGCACCAGCTCTCAGCTGTGATCTCATGAGGTTCCATAGCTGCCAGGGCGATCTCAGCTCTCCTATTCGAGAATTTACCGTACCCGCGCGATGTATGGTGGCAGCCTTGTCATTGTTCCAGCCTCGGCAAGACATATAGTTATGTAAGCGTCAGTGTGGAAATAACGTTAGGCTTTCTTGTATGTACTTGAAACTATGCTGTCAAGCCACAATAAAGAAGTGCCGCTCAGCATCTTGGGGGCATCAAACGGGAGCGAGCCCTTGATATGATATATCCCAGGGTACTAGTAGTGAGAACATCCTAACAAGCCATCAAATCAGCGGCACTTGAAACGATACCTACCTATCATCGTACCGCCAGGGAAAACTTTTTATCATGGACAGAGAGAGGGAGGGCTCTTCGGCGGGGCCAACCCAGCAATATCACATTGTTTCTTTCTCCATAGGTTGCGCGCTTCGGATGCCCTAGGGTTATCGTTATTGTTTGTACCCGATCACATGTAGCACTCGTCCGAACTTTGGCTCCACCATACTACGTAGCATTTTGCAGATGACCCGGTATCAGCCTATCGATTTCCTAGTTTCTATCGTCGAGCAAAATCTACAATCACGCAGCAGAGGCCAGTACGTATGTAATTTGCCTTGTGTTTCGAAACACCATCCCGGCCCCTTAACCCGCCCGTTGTTGAAGAGGTCAGGGGTCTGTGTCTGATCGACGCCTAGGTACCCAGCCAATGGCGGGGTATGCCGCAGGCCATTGGCACTAGGTACAACAACCCTCCCGACCTTGAGCTATTTTGGGGGATCGGCCTCCGAGCGGCTGCGTTTGTAGATAGGGGACGGACGTACCGAGTTGCCTCGGGAGATTTTCCAATTGGCGATCTACAACTGAAGACAAAAATTAAGGGTGTTTATGCTTTATTCTTGTGCAGATGGCGTGCGTAATCAGGTATCCTGGCAATCTCAAGCTCAGAGATGAGGTCGAAGTACCTATGTATCTTTGTGGTATAAAAAGCAAACATACTTACACCGCTGTACACAATAAGATCGTGGAGCGAATCCAAACAGACTGCCTAATGATCCAAAAGAGCGAAAACCTGTGTGTACTCGGAAGATTGAATCGACGCCTGATGACTCGGAAAAAGCAACAGTGGCGGATTACCTAAATACTCCCAACCGCCGACACCGCATTTCTATGTCTCGTGCCGCATCAACTAGGTAACCCCGCAAGAGTACAGATCATGAATCGTATCTACTAGTTAGGAGGTAATAGTACTACCTACATCCCGTCATGCAGTGTACTTTCAGACACCAGTACTACAGAGGAGATATACCTTGCCAGCGTCAGATAGGGTAGATGCAGCAAACTCGCCGAGGGATGAAGGCTACAGCTAGGAATTAGGCACTCACCGATCCTGAATCCCAAATTCACACCTTACCCTGTCTGCTCTTCATCAACGGCTGTATTTTCTGTCCGAAGTTATCCTTTACGCGATCTTGAGTTAGTACGCATTCTTCTAATGATAAAGGTGGTTGCGGGGATTCCCAATCCTGAGTCCAGGAGTCTCGACCCAGGGAACATTCCAGAAATAGGTATGCCCAGTTCCTAGAACAGGGCGAGTTGGTGAAGAGCACGACGTACCAATCCCTCGAGGAAATCATCAAACGTGAGCATGATGCCCTTCGTCCCCGGCACGCCGGCGATCTCATCCAGCATGCCCGCGACGCGTTCGTAGGAGCCCACCAGGGTCCCCTGGTTGAGGTTGACGGCGCCCTCGGGCAGGCCGAGGCTCCGGGCCGTGGAGTGTTCGTCGGCGCGGACGTCCCTGGACGACTGCGACTTCATCCAGGCCAGCGCCTCCTCGTCCACGCCGTCGTTATACAGCTTCCACTTCGCCCGCGCCGCCTCGTCCGTGTCGGCGGCGACGACCATGAACAGGACGTAGGAGCCGACGTCGGGACGGCCGGCGCGCGCCGCGCCGTCGACCAGGCGCGCCGTCGCCGGCGCGAACGCCGTCGGCGTGTTGATGCCGGCGCCCAGCGCGAAGTTGTAGTCCGCGTGCCGGGAGGCGAACTCGATGCCGCGCCCGGACTGGCCCGCAGCCACGATCTTGACGCCGCCGCCGCTCTGCGGCCGCGGGGACAGCCTGCAGTCCTCCATCGTGAAGTGCTTCCCCTTGAAGTCGGAGACGCCGTCGTCCCAGAGGTCTTTCATCACCTGCACGTACTCCGTCGCGTAGTCGTACCGGTAGCCGAAGTAGTCGTCGCCCGGCCATAGGCCCATCTGTGCGTACTATATTATCTAGAGTCAGTTTCTTCCCTATTTATAAAGAGCTCGGCGAGTTCTCGGGAGTTCGGGCTCCTATATAGGGTCCAATATGAAATCGCGACTGCTGGACTGGGACAGATGCGCTAGCAATGGCTCGAGATGCTACTCACCTCAGCCGACTGCCATCCAGTCACGATGTTGATTCCAAAGCGGCCCGGCGCCACGGAGTCAATCGTCGTCGCCATGCGAGCTACAAGCGCAGGCGGCAGCGTGAGGATGGCCGTCGAAGCGAACAGCTTGATCTTGGATGTGACGGCAGCCAGGGCGGACATGAGCGTAAACGACTCGAGATTGTGGTCCCAGAACTCGCTCTTCCCGCCGAACCCGCGCAGCTTGATCATGGACAGCGCAAAATCGAAGCCGTAGCCCTCGGCCTTCTGCACGATCTGCTTGTTCAGCTCGAAACTGGGCTTGTACTGGGGCGAGGTCGTGGAAATAAGCCAGCCATTGTTGCCGATGGGGATAAAGACGCCAATATCTACCGCGCCCATCTTGACGAACGGTCTCTTGGTCAAGTTACTATTTTCTTCGCGAGCTTGCGATAATGATCTGGCAAAATGGTATAGCTATTGCTTTCTGTTATCTCATGAAACGCTAGCAATGGATGCTGAGAGCATCGCACCAGCTGCTCGTTATTGCAGAGTTACCATTCGAACCCCCGCCATAGTTTGGACGTCACATGCTTGGCAGATGAATCTCGTTGGCTTGTCGAAATGTTTTAATGCAACATACTTGTCAGCCGGCATATTGCTTATCTTGCAATTCAACTGAGCCCTCGGCAAAAATGCGAAGAGGCAGTCAGTCTATTGACTACAGCAGTTTAGAGAATGTGAAGGTAACTGAGCTCAGAAAAACAAATCCTCCAAGTAAGGCTTTAGAGGAGGGCTGTTAGGTGATTTCAGAGATGGGTCAAGGGTTCATCGGCTGTCGCTTCGAGGTTAAAGATAGTGGCTAAGGAGAGGGCGAAGAAGGACAATGAAGCTGATCGTAGGTTGTAACCCCTGTCCAAGTAAGGAGAATTACAACATACCTACCTCCACTCACATGGAAGCTCTTCTCAACCTTTCTTTACTTTTCAAGACACCAAAGTCGTCACTTTCTTCCTGTAGCGTATCGCCGTCGTCAGCATTTGGCGGAGTACACGGTTTTACTACCGTAGATTTTAAACCTTTGAGCCTGTGACGAAAGTAGGCATGACCACAATGACAGCAAAAAAAACATTAGCTGTCTATACACGATGGCCTAGGTAGGCCAGCAGTGTGTCCAGCGACCGGATATCCTATTTATGAGTAGTCATACCTACCATCGTCACGGGGTTGGTCGCGCAAGTGCGACCGCTCTGCTTCGCGTTCGACAGTCTCCATAGGTTTTATTCCGCCAACATCGTCGTTGCTTTGTTAGATCGGATAGTCTTTGGATGTATGTTGACTCATGCGTGTGCTATGTAGCGATTGCTGGGAAGATGTGTAGCGTAAGGGATGGTCTCGTATTCCTAGGGAAACATTGTGTGCGTAGTAAAGTTCGGTTACGTAATACCATAGGTGTCGCAGATTTATTAGGTAGCGGAATTGCGGCCGGCTCTTCACACGCAGCACTCACCTAATTACACGCGACTTCAGCTAAACGACCTCTTATTTTCGCGACAGCGAAGCCAATTGGGACCGCAATGGCCGAGATGACGCGCCCGATCGTGCCGCCGAACCTTCCAGCGCTCGTCAAGGCTGCTTTTGACAAGGCGCGCGCCAATGGCGACCTGACGTACTATCCGACCCAGGTAGCTGTCCTGACAGCGGGCTCCGCAGTGGTAGGGAGCCCTGCGCCTTTCGGGGAATCGAACCGCTTGTGTGTTGTGTTGTGTGTGGCATAGATTGATTGACTGACTTCACAACAACCCACCGCAGTTCCAGCTCCGGTTCTCGCCCGCCTTGGCGTCCAAGCCGAAGGCGCCGCCGAAGCCCAAGGATCCCAACGCGAAGCCGTTCAACCCGTTCGAGAACCCGTCGCCCGCGCTGCTCGTGGCGCCGCTGCCGCCGGCGCACCGGCTGGTGCTCAACAAGTTCGCCGTGGTGCCCGAGCACTTCATCCTGGCGACGCGGGACGTCAAGCCGCAGACGCACGTGCTCGAGCGCGACGACCTCGCCGCCGCCTACGCCTGCATCCGCGCGTACCGGGACGCCGCCGCCGCGGGGCGCGAGGAGGAGAAGGAGGAGGGGGAGTGGGTGGGGGAGGGGAAGGGGGGCCTGTTCGCCTTCTTCAACTCGGGCGAGCACTCGGGCGCCAGCCAGCCCCACCGCCACATCCAGCTGCTGCCCGTCGACCGCATGCGGGACGGGCTGGAACGCGTCGAGGGCGGCGGCGAGTGGGGCGTGCTGGCGGACAGACTTCACTACGACGGGCGCGAGAAGCAGAAGGCCGCGCCCGCCGTCCCGTTCGCGGTGCTGACGGCGAGCACGAGCGCCTCCATGAGCGCCGACGAGCGGCACCGCACGTACGTGGAGCTGTACAGGCGGGCGGCCAAGGCCGTTCTGAAGAATGACGGCGAGGAGGTGCCGGGCGAGGGCGAGGCCCGGATCAGCTACAACTTCGCGATGACCGAGCGCTGCATGGCGCTGTGCCCGCGCGTGGCCGAGGGCGCGCAGATCAGGAACGGGGACGGCGAGGCCGTCGGCGTGGTGGCCCTGAACGGGACCGTCCTGGCCGGCACCGCCCTCGTCAAGAACGAGGTCGAGTGGGACGCCCTCCGGGCGGACCCGGACATGCTGCCCGGCGTCCTGGAAAGGATTGGCCTGCCGCCTGGGAATGAGACGAGCCCGGGCGCACAGATATGAAGAGAAGAAAAAGAAAGAAAAAAAAAGTTCTTTAAAGGAAAACATATATCAAGACTTCAATTGCAATGACCGCGAGGTCGTGACTCTTATCTGTCAGTGTGGACAAAGTCGTCGCGCAAAGTCCAGCCGTGAGTACATACATACATATTACTTCTTCCTAAGTTCAAATTATCTCCGCCATCCTGATACATGGGCTTCCCGGCGTTAAATATTATGATACACACTCACACACAAAGCCCTTCTTGACAGCGAAGCAGTACAGAGACTCCGAGCCATCCCGCCTCAACCCAACCAGTACAGTCAGTCTATTTCAGTCGCTCGACCAGCTCGTCCCACTTCTTCCGGCACGTAGCGTTGCCGAAGTGGTAGGAGCCGCCGCGGCTCGTGATGTATTCGGCGACCTGCTTCCAGGGGACCTTCATGGTGGCGACCTCGTCGCCCTTGCCGAGCTTGTGGACGGCCTTCTTGAGCAGGCGTACCTGTGTGTGCAACGCCCGCGCGTTAGTCAAAAAGTTTGGAAGGAACCTCCCGAAAGTTTCTTGGGAACAAAGAATGAATGGATGGATGGATGGATGGGAAACCCACGTCGTTGTCCTGCCACTCGGGCTTTCTCACCCGCTCCTCCTTGCTCTTCGTCAGGGTCCGGAACCGTCCCCGCAGCGTCGACTCGGCCTCCTGGAAGCCGCCCTCCCGCTTGATGTCGCGGTACGTCATCCCGGCCCGCTTCGACTTGACCAGGAAGTCGTCCTTTGCGGCCCGGCCGGCGTCCGCGATGCTGCCGAGGTCGTTTCTGCGCCCCCCGCCTCCGGATCCTTCGACAGCGGCGGGGGCGGCATTCTCCTTGGCCTTCGGCTTTAGCTGGACCGCGTTGGCGCGGCGGGAGGGGCTCTGCTGGCGGTGGTGGTGGTGGTGGATTGCGGGCATGTGCGCAGGCGCCGGACCCTTTGTCTTCGAATGCGTCGTCGAGCTGGAGGGAGCTAACGGTGACGGCCGCGGTCTGATCGGCTTGTTTGGCAGTTCCTTTCGGGGCCTGTGACTCGAGTGCTTCGAGTGAATCGGGTGACGGGCATGACGGTGCTCGAATGTCGTGGAGCTGAGGTCCGAGTCGCCGCTAGTCAGCATGTTGTTGTTGGTATGGGCCGACTCCGACGAGGAAGTTGGGGTCGGCGACGGTTGGATTCGTAACATCTTGGGCGAGATGGTCGAGGGACAGTTCGTCCCCCAGCCACCTGCCGCGTTCTCGGTGGCCGAGACAGGATTGGGGGTTCGCAGGTTTGCGGCGGCGGCGCCATGTGTCGAGGCAGCCGGGTCGAGAGACATGGAAGCTATGGCTTCAGACGTTGCCGAGCAGGTAGCCGAGGACGAGAAGCTGCTGCTACAAACGGTGCTGGGGCTGACCTGATTGCATTCCAGAGATTCTCCAAACACAGGCAGATTGGAATTCCAGTCATTTCCAGGCAAGCCGTCCTGGAAATTGAAATAGCTGTTCCCTTGATGGAAGGTGGCTGGATTGTACATCTGCCAGGAATAATGTCGAGGGTCGAAGCTGCTGCCATTAAGGCCCGGCGCATAGCCGTTTGCCGTGGGGAAGTTTGGTACGAACATTTGGTCGTTCCCTGATGACGCTTTGTTGGGATGGGGCTGACTCGGTCCAGAGTGCCTTCCGGCAGTCACATCTGAGACATTCACGGGTGTCGTTTGGGCCCTGATGTCTGGCGTGTTGAGCCCGATACCCCATTCACTATAAATGCCTTCGGCCTGTTGAAGATGGCTATCAGTATCTACTTGTACGCCACGGTGATGGTGATAGGGGGGCCATCGTACCGTACGGCCTTCGTCCCCGCTGTCTGCCATCTGTTGATGGAACCAGGATTGGTCATCCATTGTCTGCTGCTCCTGTCGCTGAGACACTGGTGCGTTGCAGAGCCTGCCGGTTCGACAAGCAATGTCGTTGAGTTGGAAGTAGAGTTGATCCCACTTGATTCCTCTGTCAAAGAAGATGCGAGACTGTGACTCAGGTGCGACGACATTGACGCCCGGTGGAAAACCGTCCCAGACAGGCCGGGGTTGGTTCGGGCTGATAAACATCTTCGATGTCTGCCTGGCGAAGCACTGGGCTTCTCTGCACCCTCTTTCCTCTCGTTCCTCTCTTCCCGGTGCCTCGTCAACTGTCACGTCCCGTCTGCCGCCGACGTTCACCGCCGCTTCTAGCGGCCTTCTGCGCAACTCGGCGACCAGTGAATATCTTCGATGCCCCGCTTGACGCTCTCCTAGTAGTTGCGTGTTGGGTATTCTTGCAGGAGAGCCCAGCGGTCAGTGAGCGGTGTTCTTGGTAGCGATGCAAGTTTCGTGCGGCCTCCCGAGGATAAGTCGAGAACCGTTCCCTACAGCTGTTCGTGCTTCTAGGACGCAGGAACCGATGTGGAGATAATCCTGAGTGAAGAAGGTGAGCGGTTGGCGTCTTGAGAGGATGATGTCCACTGATGGATCATCAAGAAATCCGCGCACCGAAATTCTTTTCTTGGTCAGCCCGGCTGGGGTCTAGTATAGGTCCAATTTGAGGTACCGCTTCACAGGCGCGGACGTTGGTGGCAAGTACCTAGTTCATCCCGGAGCCAATATCCGTCCAATGATTTTGACAGTGTTTAGAACTGGACAGAGAGCAGAAGAATTGGCGGGTCTAGCTTTACGTTTCCTCGGACGGGACATGCGGCAACTAATACCATTCATACGAAACCCCTTCCCAGAAGTCCTGCCATTGTCTTCCTAGTCAGGCCTAAGCCGTACGCGAAGAGAGTGCTAGTCCTGCCCAAGTATTTGTGAGGGGCGGGGAACAAGGGGGTCGAGGTGGAGGGGAGCGGGAAGGCAAGTTTCTGAAAAGGATCACTAGATCGCCCAAAACGATCTTCGATGCCGTCTGCCCGTCATCGTCAACCTGGCTCTCCATGTGGACTCATGGCTGAGGGCGCAGAAGATCATTGACAAAGGCCGTTGATAAAATACAAGGGCTACCCATGTCCTATCACTCTTGCTGCGGCTCAACCTGCTAAAATAACACTGGCACATGCGGCCTGCAAAGCTGATCTGCAACAGCGGACAAACTGACTATATTGCGGCAGATATAGGTCACTGTCAAGCCTATGGCGGGAACCTGGAGGCAGAGTCCGGCATGCAAAGCTACGTACAGCTGCCAAAGGCTTGCCTTAGCGTTGAGTTTCCCTGGTTAGTAACTAACCTCAGCTACCTACAAGTACATATGCTCGAACAACCTTGGAACCGGAGTATTTCCACCTTGCCGTACCTAAGTACTACTGTTCACTCCTGTTTGATGCCACCCGCGGGTCAAGATATTGCCGGGGTTCTAATAACTGTCAGTGAAAAGAAAGGACGGCATCGTGCATTTGCCATCCTCCGTCTACCCCATGGCCGTTAATACCGAATACTCACACGGGTTCCATCGACCCTAAGCCACGCCTAGATCTCCTGCAATATCCGCTTTTGCCCGCTAGGTCTGTACTGGCCATGGTACGCAGTGGGGCTTAGAATATGAACTGGAATAACAGCCGAGAGACACTGAGACACTATGTGCGAAAGCCATCTGGGGGAGGAACAGAGGCCACGAGCCACCACCACCCCCTCTTCGGCATCTCCTTCCTATGCCTCCTCCCCAAGATCGGCAGCTGCAATTGTATCCTCTCCACGCCATCAGGTCATCTCGAGATTTGGTCATATATAGATACGATAAGTGACGGAGATCTAGATCCCTGATCCCAGATCTCCGGTACGATCCCCGTAAGGCTGTTGCTCTTTGGGACGGGCGCATGTAGACTATTACAGAATCGCTACGTTATACAACAAGTGGCCTGCAGAATCGAAGATTGCCGCCGCTGAGATGTGAGTGGGGGGGAAGGGGGGGAAAGGGGGGAGGGTTGCGGAGCGGGCTGCATATTGCAACTTTAGGCCAGCCTATCGCGGAAGACTCCTGGTAGGATAGATCCCGCAAACATTACGTATGTCGTGTGTGAGTTGGGCAGGTGTCAAACCGCACTCGTCGGATGGCTCCGATATGATGTGCCAGCCTTCCCGGCCATCATCCCGGCAAAGTTTGGGGAAAGGAAGGAAGGGGGGGTGGACGTTTGTTGGTGAGATTTGAGGCCAAGGTCACCTACCATCTACCAGCTACCAGGTTGCTGGTGCCCTATGCCACCCTCTTCCTGCCGGCTTGGAAGCCCAAGGGCCTGTCATGGGCGGTGAGGTCGGCATTCCGGCATGGACTTCGCTACAGCATCTTTGCATCTGCAGAGGAGCCATGCAATGCAGCCCGAGCCCGCAAACTGCTGGCCCGGCATCTCTCATGAACGTCTGATAAGCGGCAGGCAGACAGACCAGGTGTCCCCAATGAGGGAACCCATCTTAATCTGGCTGCGTTTGAGGCGTTGCGGGAAGAGACGCTGACACATAACGTTGGTTGGTTTCGCGGTGTTGTGCAACCACGCTCCCTCCTTCTCAGCTGCCACCTAGCTACCCACCTAGCCCGCGTTGATTCGAGCCTCCCGCAGCCCAACCTCGCAGGGCCCAGTTCTGATTTGTGACCAATTTCAGCAAGCCGTGCAGGCCGACGGCGCCTGGGTGGTGCCTATTGGCCAAGGTAGCGCCGGGGTGTGCTGATTTATCTGTTTGATGATACTGTGGTACTGAAGGGGGTAGGTAGGCCAACAAGCCAGGCCTACTTACTACTTTATGTATGAGTATGATGGCCTGGTCTGGCCTTACTCCGTCATTCTCGCTCTCTCCTCTGAAAGACTAACACTCATACACTGTAAAAGGGAAGAACTAAGTACATGTGGTGTTCTCTCGCTAAGCACCGTATGTGGTGCTACGTCACATGTATTCGATACGGGATACCCTCGAACAGAATATAGACTTGGCCACCGGCCACTGCCGTCTGGTTGGGCGGTTATCACACGAAGCTAATCATATGTTGGACCAACTCATAAGATGAACAACCAATAGAGCCTCGGTTTCATTTATAAGCCCTCTTCTATATCCATTCTACTTTCATCCATAAGCCGTGTCGCACTCTTCTCTTCTAACCTTAGGCGAGCAGAGCCTCCCAGATCCTTTTCCCTACTATATTTCTTGTGTTGATACAAGGCAAAGCAACTCACATGACCGACTCCAAGCAATAACGCCAATGATCTTACTTGTATTTAAGCATACCACCCGTCAACCTTCATCTTGATGATTACCTAGGTGAGACAAGAGCTACATGTAGGCTTAGTTGCCCATCACTCAAGGTCGACTCCGCAATAGGCTTGGCAGCCGTAGTCAAACCCTAGGCATGTACCTAAGGTTAGCATTAGGTACCTAAGCAGCTGAAGTGAGGTAGGCCCCATGTTCAATCGCATAACGGGCGCTAGGAAGAAGTTTCCGAGCTTTCCCCAGATACATGTAGCCGTATGGAACGTTGTTGGTTGCGCAATACTCCGTACATGACCAGGTACAGGTACGTTCAATGTTGTTAGGTAGGCAAGGTGGCTGTCAGAAGAGAGACCCACGAATTTCCGAAACGGGGGTCACCAAGTGCCGTGCGTGGTGCGTGTCATACATGTGTACAGATCTGTACCTGGGGGACCTCAGCCAGAGCCAGCCAGCCAGCAAGCCAGCCAGCTCAGCGGCCCAAGCTAAGCTAAGCTCACACCGCGGCCCTTTGTCCGGGTCCGTCCCTACATACATTCCCGTCACCACCTTCAGCTTCTCACAACCTACACAAGATCAGGCAAAACCTAAGTTAGGTGTGAACCACCCGTCACCACCACCACCTCAACCTTCAACATCATAAGACGGCGCAGTCTTCAACAGACATGCCCGAGTCGAGTTCCAACCATTACTCCCCCTCCGCTCCGCTCCGCCTCCTCAGCATCACGTCCAGTCACTTGCAAGCCTCCTCCTACTGCTACTGCTACTGCTACTCCTACTCCCACTCCTACTACCATGGCCACGCACATCCCTGGTCCTGACGCTGACCCCAACCGTTATGATAACCTCAACCCCAGCCCCAGCCCGCTGCGCATCGCCATCCTGCTGAACTCGCACCGGTCGCGCATCCTGCCGGCGATCCGCGCCTCGTACGAGCGCACGATCGGCGCGGTGGCGCCGGACGCGCAGCTGACCTTCTACGAGCCGGCGGCGTTCCACCACAACCACAGCCACAGCCACAGCCACGGGCACCACAACAACGGCAACAGCACGATAGCATCAGCAGGCAAGTTCCCGGACCCCGCGGCCTTCGACCTCGTCGTGCTCGGCGGCGGCAACGTCGACCCGCGCAAGTCGCTCCCCTGGATCCTCGACGTGCACGCCTTCGTGCGCCGCCTCGTCCGGGACTTCCCCGACAAGAAGGTCCTCGGCATCTGCTGGGGCCACCAGACCATCGCGCGCGTCTTCGGCGGCCGCGTCGTCGACGCCGCGGCTCCTGAGGTAAGTTTTTAACTTTTTCTCTGTTCTCTTCTCTCTCCTCATGCCAAAAGAGCTCTTCCTAGGTATCTCTGATTTATTCTCTGAGATGAGAAAGCAAGAAAGAAAAAAAAAAAAAAAAAAAAAAAAAAANAAAAAAAAAAAAAAAAAAAAAAAAAAAAAAAAAGTGGGCTTATTAGGGAGGCTGATGAGAGGGAGACAGATGGGCGTCGCGACGGTCAACCTCACGCAGGCGGGGAGGGCGTTCTTCCACGAGGCGGCCGCGCCCGGCGCCTTCCGGCTGCAGCAGCACCACCGGCGCGAGGTGGCCGCGGCGCCGGCGGGCTTCGCGCGCCTGGCCCAGGGCAACCAGTGCCTGCTAAGCGGCAGCAACACGGTGCTGACGTTCCAGGGGCACCCGGAGAAGGACGCCGAGACGGCGCGCCTGCGGCTGCACGACTCGGTGCGCTGGTTCGGCTTCGACGCCGCCCTCGACGAGAAGGCCTGGGCCAAGCTGCGCCACGTGGTCGACATGGACCACGACGGCGAGATGGTCTGGAGGCGCATCTTCGAGTGGGTCGGGGAGCCCGCGGTGCCGGGCGCCGGACTCGTAGATACGTCGAGTAAGATCTAATTACGGACCTCAGGCCAGGTAGGTTCTGGCAAGCGACCCCTACTTCCAAGCGCATGTTTAAAGGCGTTGCATTTGGTAGTCACTTTATCGGGATGTATAGTATGTATAGGCAGTGGAAGTTGAGACCTTGCCCGCGAGCGCAAATACAATGAGAGCGAAATAATGATTGCCTACACTCATACCCGTTCTCACCTTCCTATCCAATGCCATTTGAGTTGGGTTGAATCCTCTTTGCCGGTGATACTATGGTATGCGCATAATTTTTTTTTTCTTCACCAGGACGTTTGAACCACATATCAAATAATGATGGCGTTCGGTCTACAAGCGTTGAGCGAGGCTCAACCTATCTGTCCGGTTCCTCTAAGTAATGAAGCGAGAACTTGTTTCTCATAGACAATTCAATATATTCCTAGATATTCCTAATCCGTTTTTAATTCAGCCTACCAACGACTTAACCCCGAAGTTATTCAATGCCTACGTTCAATAAACCTGTTCTCCATGTGATACTACTCACTAAGTTATAATGTCTGTATATGAGACTCAGGTTTGTGAATACTAGACACTGATATTGGGCCAGGCGTCAACGTTCAACGAGTTATAGAATTTTTATGTATTCCATCTCCTAATGGTAGGTAGATCTTTGTTCAACAGAACTTAGAAATGCCGATAGATCGTCTTCAGCTTTTCGGAGGGAATAGAAGCAAACGACTCCCCCAAAGAGTATGAGGTGCCGCTGAGATTCTAGCGTAGTGAGCGGGACCTGTAATAGGTAGATGTGGTCAGGTCATCAATATATCCTATGGCTTACGCGAAAACGCCTCGTAATTTTGTATATCTAGACTTGTATATATAATCTTGCCATCACCCGTCCAACTTAATATAGATTTCCATGTTAGTGATGCTTTGGGGCTCCCATTTTTGTAATCTATTGGGCCCATCAACATCACACAACAGCAATATCTTCGTGGGGTGAATTCTGGTGGTTTATCACAGCTTTGCTGAGCATATATCGCAGTTCCTAGGCCTTCACATAACCTGAAGAGAAGACATAATCCGTGAAATAAGTATATTTCATGCTGCTTCCAGTACTTCCCCAAGTACAGTCACACGTTCAACAATGCCCATACCACAACAATCATATTCAATTCTCAACCGTATTTTTGCCGGTTTAATACTATCACTCAAGCTTGTAAAGGCCAAGAAATCGCGAGGGAAATTGACATAACGACATACATGTGACTGCCCGGTATCAAGGTTTTTGGCCCCCTGAATACTATATGGCGTCTTATGCAATTTTTTTTTCTTCTTAATAAACAGCACTAATAGCTCCCACAAACTCAGGATCACGCTGTCGCCGGTCCGCGCGTGAGGCAAAATCAATACTAGTTCACAGGATCTCGAACAAAGTGGTACGACGCATTAAAGCCCTTGCCCGATCGGCCATTACGAGCACACGAAAAAGAACGCCGGCTGGGCGCCGAATGAGTGAAATTGTATTTTTCTGCCTGCCTGGGGCTCGCTTCTGCCACATCATAAAAACCCCCCCAGTTCCCCTCTCCCGGTAGGAGGTAGGTATGAAAGTATTTGTCCCCCGCCACCCATTCGCGCTTCCCATCCATCGAAGACAGCAGACAGAAGGTCCTATCACGTTGACCGGGGGGGGGAACTACTACTACTGCTACTACTGCTACTACTACTACTACTGCTACTGGTTCGGGCGGGGGTTTTGGTAGCACGGAGATGGGCACGGGCGCGGACGTGTGCGGTGGCGGTGGCGGTGGCACGAGTACGACCTCTACAGAGACATCGCCGGTCGGTACCGGTGGCAGGTCGGCTGCTACGTCGACGCCGACTTTGGACACGACATCACGGTCCACGGTGTTGCGGGCATGGTACGTCTATATTGTGGTAGGTAGGGCTCGCGGCATGGGGTATTCGTTCGAGCCGAATCTGTGCATGGCCCAGGCTGCGGGCCATTGGAAGTCGTAGTATACCAGCCAAAGAGGGGTGTTTCGTTGGAAATATAGGACTTAAGGCATTTATCCAGCGTAAGGGATGGAATCGTAGAATGCATGTAATGTATGAGATATCCGCTTACTTCGAATCTTGCCATACTTTTGGTATTCGTATGGCACGGAGAAGAGTCATTGTGGTATAAAATGCGACTTGTTAGAAAGTAAGGGGACGGGACAAGCTTTGCCTTATAGCGATACTCTACACAAGGACAACCGAAGTAAACTGCTCAGAACGCCAGCTAGCTATCCCAACTTCCTATTCGTCGCAAGAGTCACAGCACTCAGTATCACTGTTAACAAGATGAATGTTGTTGAGCCTTATTGATGCAGAAAACGTGAGCTGTTCTCTCCCTTAGGGTTTAGAGTATGAATTTAGGAGGATCTGATTTTCTATAGACGTCGCTAGCCATAAAGCGGATGGATATATGATGATGATGATGATGATGATGATGCATGACTTAGTGTATGTACGAAGAGAAATCAAACGTCTCGCGGTGCCGTCTGTGTCTGTCTATTAAATAACAGGTTAAAAAAAGAACTCCTCTAATGCAGAGATGCCAAATTGCTAAGAGCCTCGCACTCCCGGTTCAGATTCTCGACCTTCCGCGGCTGAGATCCAAGAGAGTAAGTTCGCTTCGTCAAAATGTCCCAACAAGCAGATGATGAGAAAGGCAAGGCCGACAGACTCCTATCCCGTGTGAAGGTTCTCGGGGGCTGCCGGAATGATGATGCAACGCAATGCCCATGACAAAAGAAAATAAAAATACAAACGTCCCCTTTTCCTGCAACCGTACCCTAGAATAAGAGACCATGATTTTAGGCGTAGGCGGAAGTCGTGAATAAGGAGACTCGTGAAAAGGTCGAGATGACTGATAAAATGATGGATAAGAGCTGGAGAAGAGCTAGAGCAAGATGTCCGCTCCTAGAGACCGAGGCCCGATCATTCATAGTGATTGGGTACCCTCTCAGTCCTCAGCAGCTCACCCGTTCTCTCGTATTCGCTTGTTCTAAATGAAGCCCGGGTCGCAACCAATGTCGTGCTTACGAGCGCTTTCGAGCATCCTGATGTCTTCCACCCCCGCGCCAAAATCCATAATGAGAATCTTGGGGTCTTGCCCGGTACTGACGATACGCCGGTAATCGCTCTTGGCGCTGAGCACCCAACTGGCATGCCAGCGCGGGAAGTCCAAGAGTTGCTCGCCCGTCTCTATGTCGAACACCTTAATATCCGTGTCGTAACTGCCGCTGATGAGGCGCCCGCTAATGCTGTCGATGTGCAAGCTGCGAATGAGACTGTCATGAGCTTCTATCTGCCGAATGCACTCGCCTGTGTTGGCATCCCATATCCGGATCACTTTGTCGCTACCGGCGGAGGCGATGTACCGGCCGTCCTCGGAGAATCCGCCGCAGGCAAGACCTTTAGTATGGCCCGCGAATTCGCGGATAGCCTTTCCGCTGTCAAGGTTCCATAACTTCACGCAGAAATCTCCCGAGCAGGACACTATGGTATTGCCGCGTAGCTGCACCGAATTCACGGGGCCAGTATGGCCTTTCAACTGCTTCAGTAAAGTTCCTGTATGCCTGTCCCAGACGCAGATAACGATATCCTTTGAGCACGTCACGATATGCTTATCGTCAAACGCTAGATCGAGGACAGATGCCGAGTGAAATTCAAGGCGTCTGATAGGTCGGTAGCCTGACCGCACACTGTAAACAATACAAGTAGAATCTGAAGAGCCAGTCACAAGCATGTCGTCATCGTACTGGAGACAGAGAATCGAGGCCTTGTGGTGAGTTGGAAACGAAACTGTGACAGGCACGGAAGGGTTGATGCGCTCGTTGTTAGGTAGCGTCGCGTAATGCATGGGCTTGCCATTCGGGTCGAACAGGATCGAGGTCTGACTGACCACCTCGGGCGGCCCGATAATGAGACGACACTGGAAGGTATGCACGTCCCAGATTCGGATGGTCTTATCGCGAGAACCGGTGACGATTTTGTTCCTGCTTGACGTTAGAAATCATTGGAGTGGAGCGAGGCAAGGGGAACTCTTACTCATCGAACTGCAGGCAATAAATGCTGTCTAGGTGACCATTCAAGTAGACAGCATGCGCTTCCTGCCCGACCTTCCATCTCCTATCCAGTTCCTCTCGCGCCCTATAAATCCTTTGCCAGTCATTCCCTGGGCGGAAGGAAGGCACGCCGCAACCAGTGCCCGGCTGAATAGCCTGGCTGGTGGCATAAGTGCCCGTCTTCTCCCTGAGGAAGGACCGGCGCCAGACCTGTTGATCCCGACTGATTACGTTCCAACGCTTCGAGACCCTACTGGCAGCTGCTAGTTGTGTGGCGTCCAGATACGATAGGACCTGTACAGCAAGCTCAGGGGGCAGGTGGGAAATAAAATCCTTCCTGGCCAGCGAATCTTGCTCCGCGGATACGACCTGAGATGCGGTAGTTGTGATGGTAATGCCAATGCCACTCTCACGATCATTCTGGAACTCTTCATTGGAAAACCACTCCTGTCTTTGTCTTGCCAAGGAAAGGTACTCGTTTTGCATCGCAGCAGCGGCTTTGGCAGCGGCACCGGTGTGATGGGGGATGACGGGTGGCGCGAGACCATGGCCCGGCACCGGAAGGTCCGAAAAGTTGGCCTCGAGGGGCGAGTATATGGTCTCCAGGCCGGGGCGATCACCATGCGCGGTTCGTGGGTGTCGGAAGGTAGCTGCGTGCCGCAGTTTGGACCAAGCCGAGTGTGCGGTGAAGGGGCGTATCTCCTCCTCTTCGATTGTGGGCTCCGAACTCCTCCGGTCTCGACGGACGATACCCTTCAGAGAAATGGACGCCCGCCTAATCTTCCCTTTCAGCGAACCACCAGACCTAGGCGTGTCGTTGGTTGCATCCTGATGTCCTTCCTCGATCGCAAGCTCGCTCAGTTGCTGGGGAATGCTGTGATCGACCAGGGCCAGAGACTTCGGTCGGCGGCGCCAGGGGAAGGAGGTGCTTGCGCTCCGGTTCCGTCGGAAGGGGTCGGCGGTCAGGGCAGTTGTGGAACCGGGGGTCTCTTCATGTTGGTCGCCTGGCTCCATGCCAGTATCGTGCGAGTACGAGCTGGCATTTGACGAGACGGATGGACCGTGGAGCACATCAGGTACGAGAAAGGTTGGAAGGGGTCCCTGGGCGGTAGACGGGACCATGGCGAATTCGGTCGGATTCGGTCGGATTGGGTCAAAGGAGAGTGAGAGTGAGCGTTTGTTCTAAAAATTCCCAAGGTTTGTTGGTTTCACAAGGATCGTTTGAGCGCGTGTGCATATGTTGGTGGAGCGAATGCGGAAACGGGCGCCGACAGCAACGACTAAAAATATGGCAAGGGTTTCGCTCAGCAGGTCGGTAAGTTTTCGACAACGGCAACGGCAACGGCAAACGATGGGACGACAGGCCGACGGGATAAACAATGAGGTCGTGTGACGAAAGAATGTGATGTTATGACCTATTGTGGCTGGTCAGCAGCAGCAGTAACAGCAGCAGTAACTTGCTGGAGATTCAGATCCCCTGCACGGGTTGTAATGAGGTTGTCAGGTTAAGTTTTTTTTTTTTCCTTGGGTGGTAGGTGGAGGAAGGATTGGTCCCTACATGTACAATTGACGCCGCCCAGCCTTTTTTAAAGTTGCCTTCTCACCTTTTCCCGCTCACTGTCCCCTGACTCGCGCCAAAGTAACAAAGGCAGATGCAAACCTAGGGGGCAAAAGAAGCAGAATCATGAGCTGGGCAGGCCGGCAGGTTTCCTACCATGCACTGGAATGGTCAGGACTGCATTGTGGTGAGCTAATTGGGAGGAGCGGGGACAGGTATAGGTAGAGTCGGGTATGTACTTATACTATGTACAGTTACATAACACAAGGATGTACAGGAGGGAAGAGCCATCACTAACCTTTGCTATGTAGGTACCAAGACTAGGTAGGTAACAAACTTTCCACTTTTCTATTCTCCTAGGTGACAACGGTAGTTTCTTCTCTCCTATCCGGCCTTGGAATCGACCCGTGTTTGGCTCTCTGATGGCGGTGACAATTGAGGTCGCGACACGGATAGAAAGAAAAACGTAAAGGAAGAAAAGAAGGGAAGAAACCTCGGACTGATGCGGCGACAACTGTAGAAACAAAAAAAAAAAAAAAAACCCCCCGGGATCCCCGTATCTGTAGCAAAGGCGTCCCGGCTCCGATTCGTCTGGTTTGCAGAGGGGAGTCAGCCGATGACGATGGTCAGTCAAATGCACGTCGTGCAGGTGCAGGAAGAAGACTTTCCGCTGGAGTGGGAATAGACGGAAACGAAACAAAGGGTGATTGATTACCTATCAAACAATAGCAGCGGCCAAATATAGTCACAAACAGCAAGGGTTTGACTTCCCTATTGTCTCAGAGGAAGACTTGTTTCTTCCTGGTAGAGAGACTCCTAGCCATTTATGTAGGGCCCTGGATCCAAGAGGCTGGTACCTCTTGAATGTTGTTTCACCGCTAATGTAGGTATGTGTGTTTATACTATACAAGGTAGTATAAAGTACCTCCTAATATCAGGTATGCAGCAGCATGTGCATGTAGCGAGCTTCCATAGATAGAACAAACAATGTAGGAACACGAGCTTAAACATCTCCGGGAAAATGCGCCTACATAGCACAGTAGGATTTCCTACATTTGATTGATGCATCTAAGATCTACTATTACATGCACGAGTATGTATATCTTATAAGTGAAATCCCCCCTGGAAGGGTTGCGTTGCACTTCAGACCATCAATCTACGTAGTAAGCTTGTCTTAGGCAATCCCCAGCCTCAAAGATCGGTACAACCCCTGAGGGGTTGGCATTGCTATGCACAGAGGTGCCAAGCATCAAACTGATTGAGCAAGCATGGAGGTCACTGGCCCCTACAATTCAGGTGCAAAATGCGTAAGCCTGGCCGTCTATCTACACTTCAAATGTGGCCAAATCATTGGATTTGATGTATGTGCTTAAGAAAATTTTCTGACAGCTGTCTAATTGCTAGAATAAATGTTTAGTTTGATGCCTCGCGCCGCCGTAGAATCGGTCAGTTCGGTGTGAACCTGGCCATGTGTCTCGGCTATGTGATCACCGCTGTCATTTTCCTAGTTGGTCGTTAGCTTAAGACATAATTAACCTAGATCTTTATCCAGGAATCACTTCAATGCCGAATGCCTGACCTACAATGATAACACGTTAAAGGCAACTCGCAAAAACTCGTCTCTCGTGTTGTTGACAGTCGAGTTGATGGTTAGAGTCTCTTGAGCTTTCTAAGACAACAGAGTGAAGATTAGGCCGTTGCCAGATCCCCATTACTATGGCCAATGGCCGAGGCTCATACGTCTTTCAAGGATTTGACGATTGCTGAAAGCCATGGATTAGGTACAGGTTGTCTAGGCATGCAGGCGTGTCTCCAACCTGGCCTCCAGGCTGGCCGGCTGGCGTTCAAATGCAACATACCCCAATCCATACAGATTATGTACCCCACACTCATTCTCTCCCTAGACTGCTAGGATACCCGTACGAGCTGAAGGGGTCCCTATTGCTAGCATGGCAGGGTAGGTTGTTAGCAGGGTGGCAGGTAGCTTGGCCCTGTCATAAGGTTATCGTCTATTCTTCGCGCATAATACAGCACAGCACCTCGAGGAATTCCTCAACGCCTATTCATAGGTATAGCTCATTGATCTCGTAGTCTCATTCATATTCACTCCCACGATCGTCAAGCGACAAAGGAAACTCGAAATATCTAAGATTACATACTTAGTTAAGTGAGCGACACCTGGCCTACCTACCTACATCCCCGAGACCGGACAGGCGCATCAATCAATTGTACATCGGGCGCCCAAGGACCGGCCGCCGTCGCAGGTGCATGGTCTCGACGTGCTGGCGGTGCTCCCTGCGCGCCTCGCGCGTGTCCCGCGCGTCGATCCGCCACCACGGGTTGGAATGGCGGCCGAACGCCCGCCAGCCCCCGGCCTCCTTCGTCGCCTTGACCTCCTCGCCGCGCAGCACGACGAGCCACTTGCGTATCGCGGCGAGGTCGCGCTTCCTCCGGAAGAGGCCTCGCTTCTTGCGCTCGGGCAGGAGCTCCGTCACTGTTGCGACGCCTTGGGTCAGTTTTTTTCGTGTCTAGATGAAAGAACTTGAGGGGAAGTTCAGATGTAAATGGGAGTTCCAATACAGGAGTTCGCGAATCACTATGGCTAAAAAGAGGTGAGTAAAGGGGAAATTGGCATGTCACATACTCTGGAATTCGCCCTTCTGCAGCACCACAACACGCCATTCACGCGAGCGGAACGGGGTCTTGTTCGTCGTCGAGATCTTGTCCTCCATCAGGTGCTGGATGATGTTGTAGACATCCGCCGGCAGTCGATAGGCTCGGTTCGCGAGGTCCTGGGCGTACGACTTGCCCTTTTTCTTCTTGGGACTCTGCGCCTCGTACTGCCGGATGGCGTCGTTGTGCAGGTCGGCGAGCTCGCCCTGCTCGAAGGACATGACGGGGTTGAGGGTGTCCCAGCCGTCGTTGTAGGTCCTCCACCGGACGCCGAAGTGGACGCCGCAGATCGTCTTCCAGGCGCTCCAGCTCGTCGTGTCCTCGCTGATGACGATCTCCCAGGCCTCGTAGACCGTCTTGGTCTGGTCGTCCTGGAGAGTACTGGCCCCTGGTCAGAGAGTGGTCCCACGGGATCAAATGCGAGCTCTCTCTCTCTCTCTCTCTCTCTCGACTTACAGGCCCCGGCGACCCGTGAAGTCCGGGAAGGACTCCATGGACGCTATAGATATGGTGTCAGGGTCGCGCCCCTCTCCAGCCATGGTTTCGGTATCATCATCATCGCTCAGCGACGAGTTGCTGAGAAGCGGTGATGAAAACGAAGGTACTGGCAATTCCGCATCGACCGAGATGGAAGGCAGTGGTTGCTCAAACTGGCCTTCCACGACCTCTTTGGGGTATTCCTCTGCAGAATCCATCTTTGTTTGCTGTTTGCTGGTTTAACACGCAAACATGCACTTGAAACCCGCTGGTGACACTTGAGAAACGAAGCACAAGAAACCTCAGGGTGGGCTGAGATATGCGGATGGGGGGAGGGAATTGGCACAGACGGGAGTAGGCTCTGCTCACTCTTATACATGCTCGAGGAAAGCGACCCCCTCCGGTGGGGTCGTCCACCAGTAGGCTGCTTGACGTTGTGTAGCATCAAACATCTAGGACAAGTCGGGTGCTGGGGATGATGTTCTTGGCTGCCGGTGTTGCCTGCGCGAGTATCACCTCAGCCTGCAGCCGAAGTCACGATTGGACGCCATCTGCCGCAAGCTGCCGTTCCAACACGGCCAGGCGTTTCTTTGTTCAGCCAGTGAGACGGGGAAAATAAGCACAGCGGAAGAAGCCGCAGTCCAATCATCTCCGCCCCAAGACTGTCACAGTTGCTCAGTAGCTCCAAGCCACTTCCCGATATCTTTCCACCCGACTGGGGGAACAGACAAGGCTGAGGATTATCTCTCACATCCAGGTTAGCTAATGGCCCCGTGGGGGTTACATTGAAACACACAGGTGCAGTTTGTGCGCCTTGTTTTGCCCCCAGCCCACCAGAGCCGCGGACTTTTTCCCCCGTGAGGAGTCAGGACGGCGGCGAAGCATGTGTTGGCAACGGATCACTTGCTAGTGTTCAAGACAGCAAGCCAGGCTGTGTCCTTCCCCCAACCGATGGGCGGCCTGCCGCTCTATTGAGATACTAGCGAGGATGTGTTGCGTCGCACAGAATCCGTTCGGCTAGTTTCTCTGAACAAAGCCTTGTACATTCGCATTATTGCTTATGTTCAACTCACCGACCGTAGAATCTGTTTCGCTTACTCGAGTGCCGGTATCTTTGGTCCTTAATACAATAATTATGCCCTTCATTTGGCCATATTACCGCGAAAACCCCTTCTATCGCAGAACATCAAACTACAGTTATACCAGTAGTAAGTGTTAGATTTTCTAGCCATGACGTCAGCTGCGTCTTGCATTGAGCTTCTCACTATAAGTCCCGCTCTGAAAAGCCTCATGCGAAATCACCCCTCGATGGTCGCATTTGCTCTCCGTGAAGATGCTCGTGTTAAATTTCTATTCAATGTTGCTTCATGATCTATGACTTCTAAGGCCATCTTAATATGCAAACAGGCACCACTGTCTTTGCGATCCGGTTCGCTATTAGAACTCCCCTATACTCGAACTGACCTGCTTCCTCAGCTGTCACTGCTCTTTTCATCACATTAACCTCCCCAGTCCCAATACATAGAGAGGAAATCGAAAGACAATAGCTTTCATAATCAAACAATTAACAAAAAAATAGGAATCAGTAGAAGGGAGCAGATGAGAAAATAGCAAAGACAATAGCAAAAAAGAGCAAAAACATACAACACCGGGGATTCGCTGGTCGTCACCGACCCAACTACTAATCCGGCGGTATCTGGCTTATCTAGGGCAGAGCGGACGGGATGCCGAGCTTTCCAAATGTTATGGTCGTATGTGGTAGACTGCCGAGGTATTGTTGGATATATGCTTCACCCAGCTCGTAGGTAGGTGAGCGCTATTCATAGGGCCATGATAGTGCCCACCGACCACAATCATAGGGTCCATCAATTTAAACTTACCAGATCAAACCACTATTTTCTGACAAAGTCAATTGCAGGTGGCGTCGTTAGTTTCTCTTTTCCCAAATAGTCGGGTGCTTCATGGCCGAGCTATCGCAAAGCGGGCCTGACTCGGTATCGGGGCCATCAGCACCGAATAAAGACGATCGCCCGGTCGGTCAATTAACCCACCGAGTCAAAATCGATGTAGACAAGCAATTTGACACATGGTCGCGATGTCGACGTGATAGATGTTAATGTTATCAAGAACCTTAGCGAGGGCAGCTCCAGTTCAGGCGTTTTGTTGGAACAAGGTTGTTCCAAACCGACGTAGTGGACTACATGGATGGAATCCAGTCCCGCGGGCCCGACCTCTCGAGACCGCCAATGGAATTTGATGTCGAATTAGAATTTCTCTCCCTTCCACTGTACAGGCATATACCTTGCCCAACTCAACCTTTTCATACCAAGTCCAGATCGAATCTGAGATAAGGTTCAAGATCACACCATCAGACCAAAAGAAGAAGAAGAAGAGGACGAAGAAGAAGAAAAGCATGGCTCCACCACGTCAAACCATTCTCCCGCTCGCCTACCGGGCCTTCTTCCTGATCATCGAGCCCATCTCGGCGCTCGTGGGCGCGTTCTACGCGCACTTCCGGCAGGGCGCGTACCTGGCGCTGACGCACGCGGGGAGCGCGCCGGCGCCGTCCGCCGTCCCGCTCGGGACGTCGGTCGTGCTGTCGCAGCTCGCCAACCTCTACCTGCTGTTCGCGCTCAACGAGGCGCTGGTGCTCCGCAGCACGGGCGACGTGCGCGTGTGGAGGACCGTGCTCTCCGTCCTGCTGGTCGCGGACCTCGGCCACCTGTACGCCGTCGGCTTCGGCGGCGGCTCCGGCGGCGGCGGCGGAGGAGGAGGAGGAGGGCTCGGCGCCCGGGTCTACTGGGACGTCGCGGGCTGGAACGCCATCGACTGGGGCAACGTCCCCTTCGTCTACCTGGGCGCGTCCATGCGCATCGCGTTCCTCGCCGGAGTCGGGATGGGAGGACCGGTCAGCCCCAGGAAGACGGCCTAAGGATGAGGAACGAGCTCTTGCATGTCGCGTTTGGCCGGCGTGCGAAGACTCTTCTTTTATTGGGAACTCCCCAATGATGGGTTTTCTTGATCATAAGAGCCGGGGTGGTATTGGCGGCAGTGCCAAGAGGCCATGATGAATAGCTCCCGCATTGGGGGGTTAGCCGATCAATGTCGACGGTCAGGGCGGGCACCTTGGCCTAGTCTGAATGATTATTGTATGTCACTATGCATCGGGGCATTTTCTCATGGCAGCCTATAATGCAAACATATGTTTATGTTTGGAATTTGATGGTTTGAACCCGGGTGTTTAGTTCAAATCGCTACCATATTTAGAATCATTCGACATTTATGGACCCATGTCAGTAGGACAACCCTTTTCAACGCGATGTTCCACTGAACTCCAGGGCCCTGCATTAATTCGACAGTTAGGCAATATGTTCATTGGTGGACTATTCGGCTGCGCATATCGGATTAACCAGCCGATCATACTCACTGAACGATATCGGTCCCTCTTCTCCCTATCAAACTCCATTGCATTACACCGAGAATAGCCCATAGTATGAGCGCCTAGTCGCGAGGAGTAGCCCATTGGCTTCGTGGCGGGTAATGTTGTGGTATCAACGCGGGGAGGTCCACCCTCCAGCTCAATGGCAAGGAGGGGGTTGCCTAGATTGCGAAGCCGGGAATATATTTGACATCCCTCCATGATAGGTCCCCCAATGCCGAGAACTTGCGAAGGGCCTTTCTTTATAAAGACCTTTTCTTATAGCCCTTTGGAGCCGAACCTTGTGCCGTTGCCGTCCGTCCTCCTCGTGTTTCGCAACGATGTCCAAATACGACCAATACGAGGGTTTCCAAGTCGCCTCATCTGCGACTTGGTCCCAGTTCAACAAGAACAAATTCGATACAAAGCCATTCCGTGATCACGATGTAGAAATAAAGATTGAGTGCTGTGGTGTCTGTTCCAGCGACCTCCACACCATCAGCGGCGGCTGGGGTGAGCAAATCTTCCCGCTTGCGGTCGGCCACGAGATCGTCGGCAAAGCGATACGAGTTGGCCCGAAGGTTACCCTCATCAAGGAAGGCGAGCGTGTCGGCGTCGGTGCACAGTCGTGGTCCTGCTTGGAATGTCGCCAGTGTAAAAACGACAACGAGACTTACTGTGCCAAGCAAATGGACACGTACGGCGCCGTCTGGCCAGACACCGGCATCGTTACCCAGGGCGGTTACTCATCACACGTGAGAACACATGAGCATTGGTGAGCATCCTTGAGTCAGAAATTTCAGACTCGAAACTCCTGACCGCCGCGACCAGGGTATTCCCCATTCCAGATGCGATACCCAGTCCCCTTGCAGCGCCAATGTTGTGCGCCGGCATCACCTGCTATAGTCCATTGGTGCGGAATGGGGCAGGTCCTGGCAAGAAAGTCGGGATTGTTGGTTTGGGGGGCCTGGGACACTACGGAGTCTTATTCGCGAAAGCATTGGGCGCAGAGACATGGGTTATCTCGCGGTCTCATAGCAAGGAGGCCGATGCAAAGAAGATGGGTGCCGACGGCTACCTCGCCTCACAAGATAAGGACTGGAACAAGCCCCACCTCATGACCTTCGACCTCATCATTAGCACGGCAAGCAGCTTCGGCGAGGGCTTTGACCTCAGCGCCTACCTCGCGCTTCTCGATGTCCATGGTAAATGGATATCGGTTGGCCTCCCGGAAGAAGCGACATTGAAGATTACGCCCCAAGACCTCAACGGAAACGGATGCTTCATTGGCGCTGCGCATCTGGGCAGTAGGCGCGAGATGCTGGAAATGTTAAAGTTGGCTGCAGATAAGGGGATCAAATCCTGGGTCGAGACTGTGCCGATTTCTGCAGAGAACTTGACGAAGACTATGCAGAGGCTTCAGAAGTACGATGTCCGGTATCGATTCACCATGACCGACTACGACAAGGCATTCGGCACATAGAGAATTATGGGAACTCGTTAGCAAAAGGCAATTATGCTGTTTTCCTATCTGCTGTAGGAATTGAGAAGAAACATAGGGAATACTACATAGTAATTATCTGCTCAACCTCTGCTAGGATGAAACCGCTGGCACTGGTGAAACTATCTGATCTGTATGAATTCTGAGTATAATAACGATAGGTAATGCGGCTTTCCGGAGATGTTTGAGGTATCGATACTTATTAAGTCGTGTCTCGACGTCACTTACCAGGTACCTACATATAGGTGCATGCGTCCATGTTCCAAATGCGTCCATGAGGTTGTCAGTTTCAATGATGACATCTGCTAGGGTACTTCTGATTCGTGTTCAATGAGTGATTATGAGCAACAAGCAACCTACCTAGTTTGCTCACAAAAGCTCCATGAGCCGTAGTAAAAAAGATCGAGGTTAGTGGGGAGAAGAAGGGTAGGTATACTGGAAGGAGGCAGGATTTCCTAACAAGTATACTCATGATAGATCAGGTACCTAGGTTTACTTCGATGTAGGCTTAAGTCATCCTGGGCACACTCTTCCAGCTATTTTGGACAATCGAGACACATGCAGTCACTAATGTGATCCTTCCCCGTTTAAAACATTTCTGAAAGGTTTCGGCTCATAACTTCCAATAGAGTCTTCAACTTGGAAGACATACCTGACCGAAACAAGGTTCGAATCCTGTTCTAAGAGAACCTTGGCAAGTGTGTACCAGGTAGGTACCTACCTAAGTAGTGTGACATCCTATGAGAGAAAAGTCGAATGAGGGCAGGTGTAGACTCATTGTGCACATGCTCTTTCTGTATAAGTTGGTAATATGGACGTTGTTCAATATCCGGGTGGTGACCACCTGTAGTTGTCAAGGCGGGCTCAGTGGCTCGAGTAAATGTAAGTAGGTAGGTATATATCTAGGTTTGTGCCCAATCTTCGATTTTCCTCTTCTACCTTGAACTCCCTCTCCCACACCCTATCATTGTATCCCCTATTTCTTCCATCGATCACAACCCTCGCCTAGGCCTCGACAACAACCACTTGATTCATTCAACATAGAGAGCCCTGAAGTAATTATAGAGATTGACTATAACTCCGGCGGATATACCATCTACGACCTTCACAAGCTGCATATCCGCTCCCTCTGTTGTTTCAACTTCAGATACTGAGACCCCGACCTTCCCAACTTAACAGGTGTAGCCCTCAATATCGGCAACATGAACTTAATGAACGACGACAATTATCCAGAAGATGAGGAAATTCAGGAATGGTACCCACGCTTCATTCCACAATGGGATGAACAGATTGGTGATCAGGATATGTTGTCACAGGCAAGGGATTCTCGCAGGCCCCTGGATCCAAGATGGCTCAATACTGTCTACTGCCAGCATTGTGGGGTTACATGGCTTCACAAATTTCATAGAGTACAATTCGACTCCCATCCGACCCATACCTCAAACTATCCTGGCTTCGAACCCGATAACGGACAGAGAACTATCCTGGTACACATTGACGGCGCTTGTTCTGGAAATGGTACTGCAAATGCAGTGGCTGGATTCGGAATTTACTTCGGCCCTGGCAGTCCATGTAACAGGGAAGTGCGACTCGGTCCAAACAGGCCAGCCACTAACCAGGTAGCTGAACTATCGGCTGCCCTCCAGGTGCTTCGATGGGCCAGAACCAACTTTCTCCCCAACTGGAGGAATAGGTTACGGCATTCGTCTAGATTACACGAGGAATATATCGTGGGAGATTGGAATCTGCGTCTTGTTGTGGCAACGGATTCGTCCTATCTTGTTGAGTGCCTCTGCAGCCACATCAATAATTGGACCTTCCAACCTCGGACCAGAACATACAGCAATTCGAATGGGATAGCTGTCCAGAATGGTGGTCTTTTCGCCGCCATTGTCCACGAAGTGGAACTCCTGTCCCAGGAGCCTGAACGCGTGTTGGTGCTTTGGTACCACGTTGCGAGGGAGTTCAACACCGAGGCGGATCGGCTTGCCCGTCGCGCCGTCGCTTCTTAGGGTCCCCGGCTCGACGACTAGGCCAAGGTCACTAACTGAAATTACCGTCTATTGGGGTACGGGGGAGCATTAGGGGGATTTGCACATTGCTTGTATGTGAGGCCATGGAGAGGGTGGTGAATGAGTGACTTTGGAGCATCTATTGCTCGAGATAAATGTGAGCCGACACATGGTCGCATGAGAATCTCCTCAATCTCGTGGATTTTCTCACTCTTTATGTAGCTACGATGTAAAGTAAGCATTAGAGAGGGAATGCCGCTCTTAGTTTGCTCTCATGGCTGCCGGTCAAGCTCGAGACAGTTGTCATGTTGTTACGTATGTGGTTGCGGTGTTACACATGGACCTTGTTCCAGAGACGGGAACTGATGTAGTCTCGACAGCAATAGGCGATATAATAGCAAGATTATAGCTTGATAAAAAAAAAAAAAAAAAAATGCAAAGTTCTAGAAGCAGCACATTTCTATTTTACTAAACAAATGGTGGTTTATGTCAAAATTATTACTCAATAGTTTCTTGATTTATATCTAAAGACGCACTTGTTCCGTACGCCGCAACCTTTATCATGGGTATGCACCAGAAGTATGTACACAAATATCAAAGAGCTACTGGCTGCTCCAGCTCCCCGAACTCCGAATCCACGCTAAAAAGACGAACTCCCCTCCCCCCCACGGAAATTACTTATGGTTTTCCGTTGTCGTCTCCGTCGTCGTCGTCGCCGCCGTTGTCGTCGGATATGAGGGGAGCTCGGCCACCGCCTGCCGCTGCGTGTCCTGTCCCTCCAGCTCCGAGGGGAAGGGGAGCAGCGGCGTCTGCGACTGCCGCTGCGCGATGTTCGCCGCCACCGAGTTCCAGCTCACGCCGGACACGTGTCTGCCGTCGGAGGACCAGGACTCGTGCGCCGGCGGCGACTGGGGCTGCGCTTGCATGTAGCCGCCGGGCGAGTACGGCGTATACGGCCCGTAGCCGGGGCTGCTCCCGGGGCTCCCGGGCGGCGCCTCCCGCCAGTGCGTCGCGAAGCCAGGCGAGTACGCTGGGAATTTCCTTGCGTTAGCTAACCCAATGACTGGGTACAAGAAGGGGTAGCTAAGGTGAGGGAACGTGAACTTACGGTCTTGCATACCGCCATTATAGGGGTGAGCCGCCGCCTGATCGTCATCCTTATTTTTTTCTCTCCTGCGTCTCGACAGCCATATGAAGATACCGGCAATGATGGCGACCAGCGCAACTCCTCCAAAAGAGACCCCGATAATCCCACCGATCGAAAGCGTGTACCGAGAGGCACCTGTCGCGCTGTCGCTTGGGCTCGGACTTGGACTTGAACTTGAGCTTGGGCCATTCCAGCTGTCGATGACGGCCTGGGCACTAACAGAGTCGTCGCTCAGGGCGGCTGGAAGGAGATCTCTCGTCGGACACCCTCCGTTATGACACGGGTTCGAGCTGCAGCATCCCAGGAACGGCCGTGGTGCGGCTTGGCAGGTATACCATTGCGCCTCTCCTTCCGGTACAGAGCAGTTCTGCTTCGGGATACCTGTATAGCGGTCTTGTGTGAAGCTCGACGTCGCCAGTTCATTCTGTGGACACGAGCCGCCGTTTGCGCACGCATCGATGCCGCAGCATCCGATAAAACGGCTGCCCGATTCGCATACGTAGAACTTGCCCGTGGTCGGGCACGAAAACCCGAGGTCGTTGTTTGCCATCGTGAGGGTGGTGATATATCGGACCCTACTGTGGGAGAGGCGGTTTTGCTGCTGAGACAAAGGGTTGGGGAGCCATCACCTCCTGCAACCTGGTATTGGTGGCATCAGGCTCCCTTATTAAGAGACAGTTCATCTCGTGCCTAGCGCGGAATATATGCACGCACCCGCTGTTCGGATTGGCAGCCAGGCCAACAAGCAAAGTTTTGAGCCGTAGGATTGGGCTTTTGTTGTGAGGAGCCACGCAGGGGGTGGAGATTGAATCTCACAAGCAGCCATATTGAACGGATGGATCCCTTGTCAGGCCGTACATGTATCCCTCGTTGCGTATGCCAAGACAAGCAAAGCCGCATGCCTAATGCGATTCCCGCCGCCGCTGTTCCGCAGATTCGCAGAGCCCTTGCGGCCCGGCTGCGCTTCCTCAAGACCTCAATGTTCGAGCCCAACAGGTCTCTTACTGCGGAGATGATTAGATCCCCCCAAGTATTGCCGTACACGCCACTTCGAAATCTTGTCAAATCAACATCGAGGATGCTCACTCTTCCGCGATGGCCTATGCATACTCTGTGCCTTAGCATGAACATGAAGATATGCGACCTTTCATGTAAATGTAGGTACCTAGACTGCCTAGATACCACTTACTGAGCTAGGTAGGTCGGTGTCTGTGGTTGCCTTCTAGACAAAATTCCCGATTGGGCATTTGGAGAGATATCCGATTGGCTGTGGGTCTGTATAGCAATATTTTGTGAGGCGCAGGGCCACTGTTTGTGCACGATCTTCTAGTCAGCAACGCGAGAAGTCGCTAAAAATATCACATAGTTTTTAGGCAGTGCATGCCCTAGGTAGAGTTCCCACTGCCATGATACATCACTCGGTCGGTTAGTAAAGAACGTATGATGATATGGACTTGTAGAAAAGTGGTGCCCGGTAAGGCGGTTTAGATACTTATGTATTGAACCGAGTAAGATTTCCAGGATAGGTCGGGTTGTATTCTCGATACTTTCGGCACCGGACCTGAGCCTGCACATATAACCAGTCTATCAGAATCCCGGCCGAAGCTGGACACAGCCAGCCAGGAAGGCCATTCATATTCCAATGGAAAGCGTCGTGCAAACTCAGAGCTCGTATGATACTAGGAATGAGGTAATAGGGCACAGTCAAGAGGCTGGCATATAGAGATGAGGCTTACGCAGTACGGCTGGATGAACCATGGTAGAGAGTGATATACGCTGCAAGACTTGGAACTCGGAGGCGGTGGGAGTAGGTTTCAATGAAAGAGATATCCAGCCGTTTACCAGCTGGCAAGATGCTCCGCCGGCTGGCTGGCAGCACAGCTTGCCCAACCGCGCCTGCCCGCCTCGCGCTACAAGTTGCAGGGCCCACTTGCCATTTCAGGTGTCGCTTGGTTAGAAACCCTTAGTGGCCCGAGCGCCAAAGCCCACAACCAAGTTGAATTTTGCAAATCTTGGTCCGCAACCAATCTGTGTGAACTTTTTTTCGACAAGCACGAGCCTCGACTTCACCTCGCGACTTCAATTCCTCCTGCCCACCGGCGACTTTCCATTCCCTTCCTAACCCCCGCCAGCAAAGCCGCAACCATGAGTGCCTCTCTGAACAAGATCGCGCCCAACAGCCCGTCGCGCCAGAACCCGTCGGAGCTCGAGACCAGCATCGCTGGCGCTCTCTACGATCTCGAGACCAACACTGCCGACCTGAAGGTTGCCCTGCGACCCCTGCAGTTCGTCTCTGCCCGCGAGGTGAGAAGCCATTGAGCCCGTCTTCCCCATGGTCTCCTACCCTGGGACCGCAAACTGGGCCTATTCCACACAAAGCCTCGAGTGTCTGTTCGTGCTCGGGCTCGAGTATGCGATCTTGCTATACACGAACACACACGACTTGTCTAAGATCATTATGGTTGCGACGAGTCGGGATAAGAATGCGATGGATGTGAAAAATATACACATATACACTACACGCTTCTAGCAACATCACCTGTGGAATAGGACGGGATGCGGTCCAAGGAACACCCACCACAGTGTCCTGGAGCTCGCCTGCTGACTTTGGGTCTTGATTAGATCGAAGTCGGCCACGGCAAGAAGGCTATTGTCATCTTTGTCCCCGTCCCTTCCCTGCAGGGTTTCCACCGAGTCCAGCAGCGGTAAGTTTTACTTTCCCCATCCCCCGGGTTAAAAAAGAAGACATCAACACTAACTCGCTGCCTATGATAGCCTGACTCGTGAGCTCGAGAAGAAGTTCTCTGACCGCCATGTCCTGTTCCTTGCCTCGCGCCGCATCCTGCCCCGCCCCAAGCGATCTGCCCGCTCCCGCAACACCCTTACCCAGAAGCGACCCCGCTCGCGAACTCTGACCGCCGTCCACGACGCCATCCTGGACGACCTCGTCTACCCCGTCGAGATCGTCGGCAAGCGTGTGCGCACCAAGGAGGACAGCAGCAAGCTGCTGAAGGTCATCCTCGACGAGAAGGAGCGCGGCGGCGTCGACTACAGACTCGACACCTACTCCGAGGTCTACCGAAGACTGACGGGCCGTTCCGTCACTTTCGAGTTCCCTCAGTCCGGCTCTACCGAGTACTAAGGGGAGCGGGTAAGCAGGTGGATTTGGACTGGGAAACTAAGTGCATTTGCGTCATCATTAATGGTATGACAAGCATGGCAATCTGGTGGGCCAAAACAATGGCACGGCGTCTAGATAGCTTGTGGATAATTGACAAGCTGGTTTTCTGATCACGAACAAATTATCCCTTCAAATATGTTCGTCCTGTGAATTCATTCGTGCTCTGTCATTGGGTATCGTAAGATTTAGTAGCCTATTCCTGACTGATGCGACCAATCCCGAGGGCGCACCAATACGCCAGCTCTTTCTTCTCCTTTGCGTCCTTTTCCCTCCCAGCCGTCGTCGTGCCCACTTGGTCATGTGATACGTCCCCCTCCCACTCCAACCGTACAAGCATGGGTATCTCCAATATGTCCTCGTCCTCCTTCAACGGGCCCGGGTCCGGCTCTCGGCTTTCCCCCTCTCGGCCTTCCCCCTTCCTCAGGGACTGGGGAGACGGAGGGGACACGTCGGCGCGGAGCGAGGCGGGGATGACCTCCACCACGATGCTGACCCAGTTCCGCCCGCGCTCCCAGATCTTGCCCGCCTCGGCCTGGTGGCTGCCCTCGTCCTCCTTGCGCCGGCGGCGGTCCCTGTCGCCGTCCTTCAGGACGTCGTCGAGGTACATGTCGGTGTCGGTGTTGGCGTCGATCTGGAACTGGGGGCACAGGACGGTGACGCGGGAGGCGAAGCGGCCGGGCGTCGTGGCCGGCGTCGCCAGCGTCACCTTGATGTCCTCGAAGATGGGGTTCTTGAAGGTCAGCAGGAACTGCGCGGGCTGCAGCGGCTTCAGGAGGCCCGCCGTCGTCGTCGTCGTCGTCGTCGTCGTCTCGGGGGCCGCCGGGCCGCCGGGCATGCCGGGGTTCGCCGGGCTGATGAGCGGCTTGATGGTGATCGACGGGATGTAGTTGTTCGCCACGAGCCGGATCCGCCACCGCGTGTTGCCCACCTTGGACTCGGGCTTGCTGATGATGTGCCGGCACACCGGACACCGCTTCGACCGCTTGGTCCGCAGCAAATACGGGATCGGCCACAGCTCGTCCGCGAAGTGGCCGCCTTCCTCGACTTGCTCCTTGGCTTGCTCGCTCGTGATCGTGCCCTCCCATCCCTCCCGGCGGAGTTGCGAGACGGCAGCACCCTCGTCCAGATCACTGACTTGGAAACCTTCGTTCGCGGCGTCGGCCTCTCGCATCATCGTCGACTTCGTCTTCGACTTGAGGCCGCCTACGCTGTTGCCCGAGTATAGGTTCATGATACGTGAGAGAGCCCCCGGCGAGGTGAGGCCGTAGTCGCCAAGGCCAGCGAGGCCCGAACTCGACGAGTTCGAGCTATCCTGGGCGCTGTAGAACGACTTCATGGCCGCGAACCTCGCCTTCGTGCTGTCTGGCACAAAGTCGGACCTCTTCGGGGACGTCTCCCCGCTCGGGATGTGCTTCGACGGATCCTCGCCATGGCGGAGCTTCGCCAGCTGGGCGAAGATGCCCTGCGGCTTGTCGAACTTGACGCCGATCTCCGACGAGTTCCAGTTGCAGTACGAGCAGGTCAGGACCCAGGGTCCAGAGGGGATCGTCGCGTTGGCGCCTTCCGCGGTCAACAGGGAGGGTTCGGGCGCCGATTCAAAGGACTGGACGGCCAACGGCCCTATGCATATCGGGCATTGGAAGCAGCTACGCGTGCACCTACGTTACGGAAAAAAGTCAGCCTTGGCACACCTGAAAGCTTGTCACAGGTTTGATATGCGAGCCCCCAATTGGGACGCCGCGTAGTGCGCGGCAATTGCGCGGCCCTGGGACGGCTCCCGACGAAAAAGGTTGGTAACACATACCTGTTGCCCTCGGTCTTCAAACTGCTGCTTCCGACCTCGAACAGGCAGTTGGGGCAGTAGACGGAGACGAGCTCCTCGGACACGCAGCGCGGGCAGCGTATCTGGTGACACACGTCGCAGTATAGGAGGTACTCGAGGGGATACAGGCTGTAGTTGGACCGGGGCGCGCGGGGGTCGAACGCCCGCTCGTCCTCCTCCTGGGAGGTGTGGGAGGTGGGGGATGGCGCGTCATCGCCCGGACGAGCGCGGTGCGTCGAATCGTGGCAGGGGCATTGTATGTAGCTGTAGGGTGTGAAAGTTGCCATTTAGACCTCCCGGAACGTCACATTTCAGCGCACAAAGTAAAGGTGAAACTAAGCGGTAAGGAGGTAGGAGGTAGAGACGATGCGGCGGGTGTCGTTGAGCTACCTACCTATGGTCGATTATAGGTAGACAGGTCAATATTGACCTACGGGCTTCAAACAGGAGCGGGTCCAGTGGAAGGGAAGGTCTTCAATACAGGTAGGTACCTACCTAGGCTGCCAGGTACCCAGCAACATTTGAATGGCGCCCTTGGCACCTTAATTGAATGAAAATGACATCAAATCTAATCTAATCACGTCGGAGATTGGCGTTACCTTTATCCCGATTCCAAATATGGCCCGTGCATGGCATTGCCCAGACTTCAACTTCACTCCCCTCTCAGCTATCATGAAACCCCACATAGGTAGCTACCTCTTCTCCATGTCTAGACGGCTTACATCAAACAACTTCCACCATGATAATCACCTGATGGACCGCGCTAATGCACTGCCACACACATGTCACTTAGGTGTATTCCTAGCTCTCTTAACGGCTGTCAGTAAGATTATAGTATGGATTGCCGTATGTACTAACTCCGGCGAGGCTGGCCGTGTCGCGACACGCACCCAGCAAGTCGAGTCAGACTCGAGATCACCAAATTGCCAAGTCAATGTTCTATGATATGAGCACCAACATACCTTGGATTCTCTCGCTTGCCCGTTATATTGCGAATGACGGGCATGGCCACGCTGCTTTATGGAGCTCTGTCCGGAATTCCTGATGGTACCATGTAGGCACATGAGGTCATCCCGGCACACATGAGAAAGCGATCTGGCGCAAACTCAATGGGCTAGGTATTAGACCTCGATACATATTTAGGGGCCATTTTGTCCCATGTTATCAAGGTGTCGGGGTATTGCTCGCGTGCCCCATTAAACAGCCTACCGACGCGGGACATAGACTCAAGCTGGGAAGACCTAACCTGACAGCTTACATACGAAACTAGGTACCGAGATGTTGCGACAGATACCATGTGACCCAGCTTACGACAGTGGCATTGACGGACGAGTCGTTCGCGTACACACTTCATATGCTACCGTACAAGCATGTCCTTTATCGTATCCGAGGCTCTGACTACCCGGTAGGTGTGTGACACCAATAACGCCATTTAGCAATGGACTGGTGGCGATCCCGCCACATCGTTGAACAGCTGCCTCTTTCGTCCTCTCTCGACGATTGAGTTCCCAAAATCATAAATGACGATCGGGGACGTATCATATCCATTGCACCACCATGAGGAGTTGCCTGGTTCAATATCTATCTGGAGACTAAAATTGGTGCGCGGAAGGATGTCGGGTCAAGAGACTGCATATATACATCACATCTGGCTTAAGTTTCGCCGACTACCTAAAACGCAAAGCCGTACAAGTACCATGGTCAAATCTTGCTCAACTATTCATCGGATTTCTCGCCAACGCAAATCATCAGATAAAGGTTACGAGGCAGGCCAATCCTCCGAGGCCAAAAATGCCTGACTGCTGGCCGTTGAACGACGGCCTGTCCGGTACTTGTCTGTCCCAATGGAAGGGTACGGACAAGGGTGTAGTTTACGGACGATGGAGGCCGCATAGGTAGAGCCCTCAAGTGAAGCCCGAAACCTGCATGTATCGTAGGTACCTACGCGACACTTAACAAACGTCGATCGTTTAGACTTGGTTCGCTTGGCTTGGCGGCTCTCTCAGCCTACCCGCCCCTAACAACATTAGAAAACGATCTAGTCAAGCAGTGTTGCTTGCTTCATTTAAGTGTCGCAGAAAAAGCAAGACCAAAAAAAAAAATTGATAAAAATAAGCAACGTGGAAGCAGGGGTCCCTTGAGCCTCTCATATTAGGAACCTTGCGGCTGTTATCCGGGCTGCCGGGCATTCTACTATGTATACAAGCACGTACAAGAGCAGTTCACTGAGTCGTACTTTGGTTGTAATCCGACGGGGTTACAGGATTTTAGTCAAGTCCGGACTCTTGGACAAAATGGTGGCTTGCGGCTAATCGACCGCCACCATAGACTAGGCACGATTAGCATGATGACAGCAGCTTTCAATGGGTGTCACTATTTACACTAGTACCACATCCAGGGCCTTAAGGTTCCCGATCATCAGGCTGCGGAATCGAACGGATGGATGGGTCTCGCAGCGATGGATGCCGTTATATCTCGCGTCCCTCTTCTCGACAAAGTTCGGGGAATCTCCTAAGGTTTGCTTTTTTTATACGCTCTACCCCGGGACTGTTGTCTCCTTACCTCAAACTAAGCCCAACAATATGATGGGACACCACTTGCAATGATGTCTACTGTAATAGTGAAGCTTGAAGTGTGAGAAGCCAGCAGCACATCAACTCTAGCTCGGCCATACCTTAGGACTAGGTGTTAAAGTATTCCAGGTTGCGTTGTCACCGGTAGCCCGGGTCTCCGCGCCCATGTCCTAAGAATCGGTAGTCGGACTGCTGGCAAAGACATTTGACCCTCACAGGATGGCCATTGCACAAAACGAGTCTCGTCCCAACTCGAGCACATCGACACTCAAGATGGACGGTCCACTCACACGGGAACTGTCGCTCTACCTTGGCATCTCGAACCGATCGCGAGGCTGGAAAACGAAGAGGTCTGACACAGCGACCGATATACACGCGCCTTGCAATCCTAGCGTCCTCAGGTGGGACGGTGCCTCGAGATCATGTGCCTCATGGGATAATCTGAGAAGAGTAGGTTACAAGTCACTTCCAGTCCGATATGTAGCAGGCTCATGTACCGGATGTAGGATCCCGAGTTATGGCACCGGAATGGGAATTGCTTCGTCCATCTATACGGAAAGGGGCAAAGCCGCAGGGGCCCTGCGTTCAAAGTGCCATTTTCGATGCTGTTAGAGGCAAATTGCTATCCTCTCATTGATAGGTTCATGACCCTGGACGTTTCGAAACCAACTGGCGACGCTCAAAGCGAAAAGGAAAGTTCAGCGAGCCCCTTCGACCGCATGTACGGACAGAGTCGCATCGAATTATTCATTCCAGCCCCTGCCCAGTCAGACAAGCACCAGGCCTACAACTACCATCTAGCAACTCGCAACTTCTTTGCATTCGTACTTCGCAGGTCGATGGTAGGAGAGAGCCTGGGATCGGCTTTGATCACCCTCTTTCACAGCATGCATGAGTTTCGGAACGCGGATGTGGACAATGTCCAGGAGTTGATGAGCTATCTCGATGAAGAAGGCTACCTTAGCTTGAATGGCCAGCCATCTTACGCTGTGGCCATGTTACATCTGGCAGAGGTGTTCCAGCTGAGAGACCTATATATCAACGCGTTTGCACATTGTTGCGGTATGAGTGACCAGCTGTTCCTCGGTCCTGAATACCAGGTAAGTAAATCGCGACTTGTTGCAGCCAGAAACATTCTAACAGATATAGTTCTTGTCGCCTGTTACTAGGAGGCTCGTCTACCGCGCCCGGATTGATATGGATATAAAGTTAGGACAATGTGCGAGGATGTTGAGGACTTTTCTTCAAGACGAATTGTCAGACCCAGCTCTTGGACTATTTCCAGGCGCCCGAGCGCATCTCGAACGGTTCCGAACGCTCATCCATGGATTTTATGCTGCCCGGTTTGGATATTACCCGCCCCAGTCCATTAACGAGCAAGCGGCACCGTTCGAAGCGAGTGTGTATAGAACGATGCGAACCGATTTCGAAGCTCTCTACCGCTACTTAGTCGATGAGGGTTCCGACCTTTCTCATGGCAGGCCGGTTTTAGCCCAAGGGGGTATCTGCACGGTACAGAGCATACAATCGTTTGATACTAAGCATAACTTCCCAACTTTGTTTCACCCTTTTCCACTTCTTCCTAAAGTATCACGGGACCATACGTCTAGGAAACTCGCCTGGTTAAGTAGACCGATGAAATCGGGTCATCGATTTCGAGAAAACACGCTTACAGCTCTGCTGGGGGCCACCAACCAGAGGCCCGAACTCTTGAAGAACGAGCTTGTCAGAACCTACTGTCAGTTTGAAGAGGACTCGGTCAACTCGCCCACGAAGGCAGATAAAATAGAGAATCTAGGCCCTATGGATGCCCGAAAAGTCCGCTGGGTCCTCATCTACTCCGTCTACCAAACACTACGCCAAGCAACTGAGTGTCCGGCCGAGGTCGACGACGCTAACAATACCCCGTATCACCTCTGCATATCGACCGCAAATCTGCCACCTTGGAAAGAAGAGCGACCTGTGCGCGCCCTTGTCCGAAGGCAGTCGGACCACATTATAGACAATTCCGCAACGTCGATTTCGGGATGGAGCGCAGCCCGAGTCTCACCACCGCCCGACCTTCCATTTAATACTGAGATCAAACCAGACATCGACTACTTAGCGCTCGCGCACCAAGATACTCCAATACCGGTAGTGAAGGAACGGCGTGCGCGACTTCAGCGAAACCCGAGTCGGAGGGGAAGCCTCGGCAGTAACCTATCTATCCGACGTTCACTACCCCTCTTCGGCAAGCCGCGACCTGACGAGATAACCGAAGAGGCTCCCGAGGCGCAACCTCAGGATGCCGTTGTCAAACGGCACAGGCGCAGAACTAGTAGTGTTGATACCATGGAGCAGTTGCAGCCGAAGCCATCCGTATCGACCGTGAAAGAGGAGGAGTCCACGCTCATCTCGGACGGCTCCCGCGCGTCCAGCGACCTCAGCCAATCCGGGGAAAGCACCGAGACGGGGAACACTTCTATCGCCGAATGCGCCACGGAGATCCCCATCTCCGCCCAGACCAGCCGCCAGAGCAACATGTGCGTGCGCTGCGTCGATATCGACGGGGACGTCGACGTGCCCCCGCGCCGCATCCGGTCCAACAGCGCCGAATCGCGCGGGGGCGCCTTCAGCAGCGCCTACGGGTCCAAGCGGTCGTCGCTGCGTCGGCCGCTGAGCGTCGGCGGCGAGCTGCGGAAGAACGCGACGGAGTCGCAGTCGCAGTCGCAGTCGCCGTCGCCGTCGCCGGCGCCGGCGAGCGTCCGCAGGGCCGACATCCGCCACATCGAGATGCCGACGCCGATGAGCCCGACGGCCTGGGACTACATCAAGGCCGTCATGGAGGTCAAGGCGTCGGACTGGATGGAGGACGACGTCCACCCCGAGTGGGAGAAGTACACCGGCCTCGGCGGCCACTCGGAGCTGAGCGCGCGCGGCGCCCGCCCGCCCGTCGTGGTAAGGAAGCGCAGACCCGTCTCGTCGACGTATTAAAGAGAGACTGAGACGAGACGAGACATGGAACACGCGAAGGGAACTAAGTACCTAGTCGTTCTTTTGAAGACTTCTCGTCGTTCACGCGCATCCGGATGATACCCACTAATATATATATATCACGTTCCTTATTGTGTAGAGATAGACGTTTAGATATGATATCTTGATGATCTTAGCATCTTGTCACAGCGAAGAGTTTAGGGATCATTGCAATCAGAGCGTGTGTAGTTTAGCCAGCTGGGGGATCATAATTGGGGTTTAAAGGACGGGATTATGTTTGGTATATTTGTAATAATAACTTGGCCTCTGACCGCGCTTCACAGTCTGGCCAAGACGCAAAATGTACTAGTTAGAACTTGTTACATTAATAAACATCGGATACACTGCTTATTCTCGTTTCTCATGCCAGTCATTACACCGCTCCGCACCAACTACAAATAAGTACTTGTCTACTCAGACTTGACAGGTGCACCGGTCGACGCTGCCGTCAACCCATCTAAGATCTCACTTCCCATCACGTAAATCAAGTAAGTGGGAAAGATGAGCCATGCGCCGCTGCTTCTGATTAGCTGGATGAACATGACAAGGCAGAAGTATCCCAAGCAACTCACTTCGGGATGATCCACAGGAAGATCAGGTCTTGCGTGCTGTTATGGCCGATGTTGTCGAAGCCAGAGAAATACTCGTTGAGCCCTGAAATTTGCACATCCAAGTCAGCTTCCATCTCATTATCGAATAATGTGTAAACCAGCGCAGCAGCGGCATAAATGTTCATATTATATGGCGCGAGGAGCTCACAGTAAAGCACCGTCTTGCTCAGGGTCATGACGGCGGCGCTGAACGCGGTGAGGACCGCGACGGCGGCCGGGCGACCGCTCAGCACGCGTGCTCCGCCGGCGGCGGCGGCGGCGGCATTGCCATTCCCCTTCGGCCTTCCCCTCCCCCGGCCCGCCGAAGAGGCAGAGGGCGCGCCGGCGCTGGACAGGTAGGTCCAGAGGTAGAGCAGGTACATGGCGGTCTCGAGGACGTTGAGGGCGCCCTGGGCGGCGGTGAAGCCGTTGCGGGCCTCCCAGGCCTTCCAGCCGTAGACGTGGTCGACCTCGCCGTAGAGCTTGTAGGGCGCGTACAGCGGCCAGTGCAGGGGCCCGCCCTCCATCGTCCGCGGCCGCAGCAGCACGTACCCCGAGTCCCAGATCACGAGCGGCAGCGACACGGCGAACCACAGCAGCGTCAGCCGCGACGGCGAGTGCGTCCACAGGGCTGTCCGTGCGGAGGAGGAGGTGGAGGAGGAAGAGCTGCCGCGGTCGGGGCCGGAGCCGGGGCCGGGCGAGGCCGCTTTGCTTCCCGAGCGCGTCGTTACCATTTTGCGTAGTTGGGATGGTGGTGGGGTGTCGGAAGCGGGTTGGAGATGGGCGGTCGTGGCCGATATGGATGGATAGGATTGATAAAGGGCGTTGGGGTGTCTTCTTGGTGGCCGTCGAGATACCTAGTCTTCAAAAGATCAGGGTTGAAGCGAGAGGCAAATAAACAGTAAGCAATGGGACAAAGGCAGAAAGACAGAAGGCCTCAGGCCATATCGAGGAGCTTTTCGTCGGTAGGTGCGGGGGGGCCGCGTGCGTGGGAGTGCAACGTCGTGGAGAGGGAAGAAGCCCTGCCAAGGAAGCCATTGAATGCCTTCATCAATGTCCACTCGATATCCCTGTCACGTCTCGGTTCTAAGACGACCCGGGCAATTGGTGGACCACCTGAGTCCCTGTACCTATGTACACTAGGTACCCGCTAATACCCGTGTCTCTTTGGCCAATCAACGGTGGGTAAAGTGGACGCGAAGACTGCCCTGGAGGATCAAGACGGGACTCCATGGGGTATCTCGGGTGCTTACCTGAGGGATTCAAGACTTCATTGTGTTCCTTACATTCGAATCTGTATCTTGTTAGCAATATATCACCTGAGTTTCCAAATGAGATCAATTCTTCTATTAAGGGCTATGTTTCTCATTAGACTGGCCGTGGACGACGATTTAAAATGGCACTTTCAGTTTTCCTTGCTCTTTTCTCTCTCTTTTTTCTCTCTCTGTCTCAAGATCACGCAAACAGCGCCCTCTAAATATACAGGTTCATACCTGTCTATAAGCTGAGATAAAACACAAGAAGGTGCCCAGCTGCTTTGAGGCACGAAACTTAGGTAGTTAGGCTATGGTAGGTTTAGGTCAGGTGTGCCTTTCTCAACTTCATACCTACCTACGCTAAAAATCACAGTACACACTTCCAGTGAATTCTGGGTCTTCGCTTGCCTGCACTAGGTAATGATTTCCTCTACCCAGTAAGTTTCGTCTGCTTCTGTCAAGCCATTCGCTAGTATGTGAAGTCTTCCCGCTGCAGCTTTGGTTCCTTAACAATTTATGCCCAATAGAAACTGTCATAACATCTCACATCCAAGTGGAACACGGTGGAAACCTGCGTGGATCCTTGATTTATGTAAAAGGTTTGAACTGATTGGAAGGAGATTACTTAGACTTCGTTGCGTAACCAGAATATACATTGTCTTGATAAGTTAAATTCGACGGCTCCCGGCGACCCTCCTCTACCCCTCCTCGACCTCTTCTCTACTATCCTCTACAACACACCCTCTCTTTGATCAACGAACAACACAGCAATATCTTCCAATCACCATCATGTTTACTCTGCATAACATGCGGCGAGCATGCCCTCAACTGCGACTGAAGAATGGGTTTAGTATAGCTAACCCCAGCCCTCCTGTCAGCCTGTGAGACGCCCCCTGAACTTGATCAGCCATTGCTCCGTATACTGATCTTATGCCAGCATACTCCCACGATACCACTCAGGTATCCACATGCCAACCCTGGAGACACCACGTTCTGGAGAATACATCCCGAAACTCGCTCCTCGAGCTGTTCCAAGCTTGAAAGGCAAGGTGGCCGACACGGCTGTTCCCCCCATCACTGCCGTGCCTGCCAATGATCTGCCCACCTACACCAAGGCAGACAAGCAGGCACTGGCCCCGGATGTTGCCGACGCAGCGGACGTAGCATACCTAGATAGCAGCGTGAAGGCGCCCTTCAGCGCCATCCGCCAGCTCTTCGACCACCTCCGCGCCAGCCCCGAGGCGGCGGGCGCCCTCAACGCCAGCTACCCGTCGCGCGGCGTGTTCAAGACGGCGGCCTTCGCGAACGGCGCGGCGGACCAGAAGCTCACCATCGACATCTCGCCGGGCCGGCTGGCCCGCATCCCCGCGGACCTGCAGACGTCGCTGGCGCCGCACGGCCTCGGCGAGACGCTCGCCTTCTTCTCCGAGCTCACGGCCCGGCATCTCGACCCGCTACTATCGAAGCTAGGTGCGGCCGCCGGGGGCGTGGACCTCTCCCCGCTGCACCGCCGCCGCAACCTCAACTTCCGGCTGTGCGACTACGCGCCGGACACGGCGGCGCCGCGCAGCGAGAACGGCTGCGGCGCCCACCGCGACTACGGCACCTTCAGCATCGTCTTCCAGGACGGCGTGTCCGGGCTCGAGGTCGAGAGCGCGTCCCGCCCGGGCACCTGGCTGCCCGTGCCGGCGGACCGCGTCGTCGTGCTCTGCGGCTGGTCCGCGTTCGTCCTCAGCGGCGGCGCGCTGCGCGCCGTCCGCCACCGCGTCCGCCGGCAGCCCGGCGTCCGGCGCCTCAGCGCCGTCTTGTTCGTCGCCCCGGACCTGGACGTGACGCTAAAGCCCGTCAACGCGGACAGCTCCGCGGTCCGGTTCTCGCCCGAGGTGCTCGAGGGCAAGGTCAACGTGGCCTGGTTCAAGGAGTTCATGGGCAAGAGGTGGCGCTACAGAGAGGGCAATGAGAAGCTTGAGGACGGCAAGGACATCACGCAGGATCAGGACATCGAGCGCCTGATCTTGGGCTAGGCTCGGTATAACCTTACAGATTTCAGGAGCTCGTTAAGAATGGTTAGATCAGTGATATAGAATTAAGGAACCAGGAACAAAGACAGCTTAGGTCTTTGCCAATCTCCTTGATTGTCTTACATGTAGGACAATACTCCACGCTGCCGCGTACCTCGTACCTAGACGTATGCAAGTAAGCTGACACAAGATCCGACCACAGGTGCTTAGCACCAAAAGCTTCAAGACAACCTGCCAAAAACAGATATAACGCCAATCCTGGTTGGTCGATTTGAAGATATCATCTTATCTGCCCAGATCAATGACGTAAGCTAACTGGCATTATCAGTGGGTAGTGGTATCTGTAGCCTGATATATAGTATATATAGTAGAGCACTGCTGATGTGCCAAGTGGCTAAGCCTACCTGTACCTGTTTATCGGCCTTTGGATATTGATGAATGCAGGTAGGGAAAGTCCAAAGTGGCTACGGCTGTAGCGGGTGACAGCGCCTTACCCACGTAAAAGAGTTATACATTAGACCAGTAACTTTCACCTCGTATTGCGCTCATAGGGTTGCATATCGTTGACGAAACATTGTGACAACAATACGTGTTGAAAGTGAAACTTCTACACTTGCGACGGCCTGTTAAGGAAGCGTCGGTAGCCCCTGGATAGAAGAGAAGCAATAAATCCTCGACATCATTGTAGTAACAGCACCGAATATGGATAAGGCACAAACAGTTCATTGCTTAGACAATCGTTAAAAACACGCCTCTACCTAACTCCATAGCGTAGCTCATACTCTATCGACAGGCCCGTCATGCCTTGACGTTTCCTATAGCGCTCTGGACCAATATGCGAACGTACCACCGGTGCAGGAACTCGATCTTGGGCGGTATGGGGTGGCCGGCGCCCTCGACGAAGGGCGCGGCGCTGCTGAAGAGGGCCGACTTGAGGCGGAACTCGGCCTGCTGGGCGTCGCGGTCGATCCTGGCACTGAGGAGGACCAGGCCGTCCGAGTTGCGCAGGCCGGGCTCCAGCGGCGACCCGCCGCAGCGGACGGCGATCTCGCCGCCGTCGTTGTTGACGACCTCGAAGTGGTTCGAGAACTTCAGCCCCGGCTCGTACTTGGCGACGGCCAGGTCCGCCACCCGCCACTTGTGGTCCTCCGTCCCCGCCGCCTTGTCATAGCGCTCGTGGAGCCGGCTCTGGGCCCAGAAGCCTGGTCGGGTGTTAGTGTCTCTCTCTCTCTCTCTCTCTCTCTCTCAGTTTAGATATCCGACTCGGTGAAGAATAAGGAAAGGGTCGGTCGCACCCCAGCGGCTCCATATGCCGCGGCAGAACTCCAGCGTGAGGGCCTCCTCGTTGTCACGGAGCTCCGGACGGATCTTGCGCAGCGGCACGCGCTTGATGACGACGTCCTGCAGCGCCGGGTTCCCCTTGGGGTTATACCGGGCATAGGTCTTCGACTTGAACATGGGGTCGTCCTTGGCGAGGTCGACGATGCTCGTGCTCGCGGCCAGGTAGGCCATTCCGGCGCCGACGCTCGCCACGCCGCCGGTGACGCCCCACAGGCCGGTCAAAAGCGTCGTCCGAATAAGTCCCATAACGATAGAAAGGTATGTACGGCAATGTCTACGGTTGAGAGTAGCGAGGGACGGCGGTCACGCGAGTACTCTTAAGAACATTACGGGCTAGCTAGGCAGCTAAAATGCGATAAGGTGACGGGACTTCGGGTATGGCGAGACCTGTGTAAAATTGGGGCTTTCGCGAATCGGAAAATATGTGCCCGACATTTTACTAATTAGGTAGGATGGAAATCCAGTGCTGGGGGGCAGGCAAGAAAGAAGAAAACTCCATCTCGCAAGAGTCGGTGTCTACGGGTGTGCTAGAGATCCATGATGATAAACTCTCATGGCCATACATGTTTTCCTTACCCCCGACTTATACTTAAGTAGGTATACAGGATGTATGTGGCAATAGAGCGTTACATTTGCTGTAAGGGCTCACTCAATTGGCTGAAAATCGTTACTATGTCAAGCTGACGCCCAACATCAAGGAGCTTGTCCGCTTATCAATCAGGTCAATGGAAGGAATCAACGGATCGATTAATGACATCCGAGGTAATTCCGACTATGTTATCCTTCCGGGGTTCAAATAGGTGCTTTGAGGTCCGCTCAGGCTCTACAGAGACCTGAGAGCGAGACGTTCAAACGCGAAGTGCCGAGAATAAATGTATGAGTGCCACCAAGACGCGATGAGAGGAAAGGTTCCCATCGCGGGAAATAAAGGTGGCAGCAAGCACAGATCTCTCTTGCACGCAAATATGACCGATAGCAAGTAGGAGAATGAAAATCGGTTGATTAATCGTGCGAATGTTTTAAAAGTGTGAGGAGAGAAAGGAGGAAAATCGTCAACATCGGACACCGAGAAGCCGTACAAAAGCTTGTTCGTGGGTCATGTGACCAGCCAGAACCAACCACCGGAATATTCCCCATATTTCTTTTTTTGTTATCTGCTGCTGAAATTTTCAGTTGCGTCCTCCGTTCTTCAACATTATTTTTCCCTGAATCGGCCTCGACTTCGTGAACTTCATTCCAGGACCATGGAAGCCTAGCTAAATCGCTTTGCACAATGAGAACTATGATCACGTAGTATTACTCTCTTTCACATCTGGTATATCCTGTCATCACTTTGGCCCGAGTGGACCAGAGGGCTGACATCGATTCTCGTTTCCTTGCCTCTTGCTCTATCGCAAAACCCCCACGAATTGCCTACCTCTCGCGACTCTTCAATGCGCAGGAGCGTTAACTTTTTTATTATCGTTCGCAGTGGGAGAATGAACCCAAGGCCTAGACAGCCTGTCTGATCCACCCTGCTGCCGTAGAGCGAGTGCGGTAGCAGGACTAATGAGGACAAACATCCCTTCACCATCACAGGCCTCGGCCTTCCTGCAAGCGTCGCCGTTTTCCTAATACTGGAAGAGATATATTTATACAAAGAAGTATACCCAAACTGATCTTGAAATCTGAACGCCTTGACTGGCTCCCAAACTGGAACCTTCATTGGATAACCGTAAGCCCTTTGGATCTATTAATATGTATTCCTTCGAATCGAATTTCCCTAGAATCAAATTATATCTATGGATTTCCGGGAGACCCCTCGTCCTTTCCACTGTCAAACCCGGGCACAAAGTCCCCGCGCGCCTTCTCGAGCTGGCTCTCGAAGCTGTAATCGCTGATGGCGAGGCTCGCGCTGCCGAAGTCGTAGGCGAAGAGCTTGTCGCGGAGCTCGGTGGTCGGGAAGCCGTTGTACGAGACGAGGTCGCCGTAGAACCACTCGCCGGTGTCGTTCTCGATGCTGTCGTCCCCCGAGCCGGCGAACCGGAAGTCGTGGGTGCCGACGCCGTCCTTGTTGTACACCGTCTTGGGGTGCGTGCCGTCCCAGCGGATGTCGGCCGCCGCCTTGGTCTGCCAGCCGCCGTGCTGCGAGACGGCCGCCGCCTTGGGCTCGCCGTCCTGCACGAACACCACGATGTGCTCCCAGTCGTTGCGGTGGCCCGGCTCGACCGGCAGGTTGGGGATCGCCACGTCCTTCTCGAAGTAGTAGTCGTACATGTACGCGCACCACCCGTTGTTGCACCGCGCCCGCGAGTACACGTTGTTGTTCTGGAGGTCCGACGGGTCGTGGCACTCGGACGCGAGCCCCGTGTTCTCGTGGTCGAGCCCGGGGTTTATGGTGCCGTCGGCGCCGATCGCCGGCGTGTTGTAGCAGCCGTCGGAGTCGAAATCCATGGCGGGTTGGAACCTTCAACAGTTGAGCATCGGCCTCCCCAGTCATAGATTGGGCGCGTATTCGTCACACTCACTTCTTGTCGTCTGCCGTGGCATTTTCTGGGAGCGCTGTAGGGGGCTCACGAGCCCAAAGCCTGAAAGGCAGCGTAGGGAAGCCATTCACAGCGGGAATGGTGGTTGCCGTTAGGAACGCCAACGTAGCCGTGGCAAGGTTCTTCCTGACAGACATCTTGATGGCTAGGTACCTAGTTGTTTGATACCTCGGAGTGGAAAGCTAGAGAGGCTACAGCACACTACAGCTACCAAGCATACGTTTGACGGGGGAGCTTCACCTCTCTTATACCTGATTTCTGTATAGGTAGCTTGTCAATGTCCTCTATCCTACGTAGCATACTATGTACGTGAGCATCTCATGTTGCTGATCCTTCATTTCAATCAAGCTCGTGGAGTGGATGTTAAAAGTTGGAGATCGAACAAGGATTACAAGCAGGGCGTTTCCTCGCCTTCCTTCTTTGGAAGCGCCATCAGACATCAGCCCAGCGGCCTGTCACCCCCCGCATGGAGCACTGCCTTTGCGATGCTGAAGTATCTAATCAAACGCACAGCAGCCATGTTTCAATTGCGCTCGTATCCTATCAATCAAGCAACGTGCCCGGCTGGCGTTCACCGCAGGACTACAGCTCGCTATCCGTTCCCGCGTTCTTCATACGACGACGAGCGAACATCCGGGACCTGCACGGCTCTGGACGGGTAACGACGGCCAGCCCACCCCCGGCCCGGGTAAGTTCCTGAGTCTCTTCGCTCCTTCGAGCGATGGATTTTTCCTTTTCAGCACCAGCCAGCAAGGTGGGAGGCTAAGCCTCCGAGTAACTAGCCGATCTGGAGGATAGATCGACAAGGCGCAAGGAAGAAGCTTCCGATTGATAACTCATAACCCCGTCCCGCACGCCAGGCCAGCCAGCCCAACGGCTACCCGGAACGCACACACACACACACACACACACACAGCTCGTGATCACCAAGCCCTTCCCGAGCCTTAGTCCGCCTCAACTCCTTCCGATTCCGGCATCGCCATTCGCGACTTGGGCGGCGCTAGCTCACGTACGTCAGTAATATACGGGGACGGCCGCCTCGGACCCTCCCTCTTCCTCCCTGGCGTTGGTTGCCTGGAGCTGGGAGGCTTCCGTCCCCACGCGGGTTAAACTCCGTTCGGAGGGTCTTTTTTATCTGATCACGCTTGCTCAGCTTTCCGTCGATCTACTGACGGCGCCCGTTTCCCTTTACGCACTAGATAACGGGCATCCCCCGCTTCCCTCAATAGAAGGTCGCTTTTACGAGACCCGCATGGCAAAGCTTGTTCGTACGAGGTAGGTAGGTATTATCGGGGTAGATTCTCTGCTTCCATATGCTCGATGCTACGTAGTAGCAGCAGTAGTACCCAGTTGCGTTTCACCTAGGTAGATGAAAGTGGCTTTCTCCAGCGGGCTTATACTAAGTAATTAGGTACCTTGAGGGTAAACGAGGCCAGTGCCTTGAGGCTCAGCCCGCCTGGTTGGCATCCCAACACATCGTATGAGTTCCACGGCCCTCTCAGTCAACGACAATATAAAAAATTTGGCTTGCTAGTCTGGCATGCGCGATCCTAGTTGCCGATCTCTCTTGATGCTAGCTCGCATTGAACAACTATTCTTGGGTCGTGACGAGAATGCATATACGCAGCTGCGAGGAGACTGTGGAAGAGAAATACGTGCCTGACAGCGACTAAGACATCTTCCCGGGGTTATACGTGAGGGATTGTACGTAACACGAGCAATACAGCCGGCCAGATCTAACGTTAGACTCTTAGATCTAAATGTGACCTGCCATTTAATCCTTCTATATTTAACCAGATACTTTTCAGATGACAATCCCCGAAAAAAAAACTGGTTGCGCATGCAGCGGGCGCATCATATTCCGTCGTCTCGCAGCTCGAACGCTAGTCGTACACATCACAACCGTACCACTCAAGCCCAACCCATCAAAGTCGTACCCGTGGCGAGGCTCTGAAAAACAGCATTCATAATATCTCTCATAACCTCCTCCCTGATCATGCCACCATGCGCGTGTCTCGAGGGGCCAGGGTAATGGGTCTTCCCGTGCATCATCGTGTTTCCATCAACATCGTACATAAATAACCGTTTCCAACCCCACCGAAGAAAAAAAGAAAAAAAAGGCAAGTAGAAATTAAACCCAAAATGACATTCGGTGAGTATAAATAAAGAAAGAACCTGCTTAGTACTGCCCGTCGAACAGATACTTCTCGTCGGTAAACGAAAGCAGGAACCTCGCTATCAGGCGGCCGGTGTAGTCGAGCGAGACGTCGCGGGGGTACGGGTGGCCCTCCTGCGTCGGCAAGATGGGGTCCGCGACGAGGAAGTCGAGTTCGTGCCCTATAAATGCTCCGTTATCAGCACGATGTTCCCCTCCGACCAGTCTCATAATTATATATATATATATATACATATATATCCGCCGGGTGGTGGTACTTACAGTTATTGCCCTGGAGCAGCTCCCTCAGCGACGCGACGAGCTCGGCGGCGGCGGGGTCGAGCAGGTCGGCGGCCTGGCCCGGGAGGGGCTGCTGCTGGCCCGGGTGGAGGACGCCGATGGAGTCGTCGAGGAGGGGGTTGAAGGCCTTGGTGGCGGAGTCGCGCGAGTGGGTCTGGTAGACCTGGTGGAACTGGTAGGCGAACTGCTTGAAGGGCATGTTGTCGATCTCGCGGCAGAGGGCGAGGGCGAAGTCGCGCGAGGGGTACGCGGACCGGGCCGCCGCCGCCGCCGCCGCCGAGGAGCGGTCGCGGATGGCGATCTCGTTCTGCGACACGACGAAGGTGTCGGCGGCCGTCTCGACCGCCTCCATGAACAGGCACAGCACCAGGAAGGCGGCCAGGCACGGCGCCCACTCCTTGCGCGACTTGGGCTTGAGCGACTTGGAGAAGCCGTCGAACAGCGTCTGCATCTCCTTGAGCAGCAGCTCGTCCAGCATCGCCTTGACCTGCCGGTTCAGCACCCGCGTCGTCAGCCACGGGTTGTTCTGCGGTATCATGTTGGTGTGCTGCATGCTGGCGATCGTCGCCGGCGTCAGGCACAGCTGCCGCGTGAGCACGTAGTGCATCACGTAGATGGACAGCGCCCGCTTCACCATTTGTGACTATTTTGTGGAGCTGGTTAGCCGTGATTCCGTAAAAAGCTTAAATGTCTTGGTGTTCACTCACATCAGATCGCTGCGCATATTGCTGGACGATCGTCAGGATCCTTCGGGGCAGTTGTGTCGACCGAATGGCGTCCGTCACTTGCTGGGCGTACCGAGGCTCGGCGATGAGTTTCTGGACGTACTCTCGTGCCCTCTTCTTCAGCTCTTCCCGCTGCGAGGCGTTGTCGGGGTCGATGCCTATCGGAGCGGCACCTTGCGATTGCAGGTCCATGTTATTCACACCCGTGTTCATGTGCCAGTGCTGGAGAATCTCGGCAGTCTTCGGCGTAAAGAAGCTCGCCGGGATGGTGAGCGTCGAGTTGAAGTTTGTCCCGGAGAAGAGCTCGACCGCATATGATTTCTCGGCGCCGCTGACCTTGAAGGTCTCGACATTGTCGCTGATGAACGCCGCCATCTGGTCCTTCCTAAAGTGACCTCGGATGAAGTCTGGGAAGAGCACTGGGATGAAGTCGCCAAATTGCCAGCACATGATTTGGGGGACTTGTGCGGTGAGTTTCTTGCAGTTCTTGCATGGTCGCTCACTATCACACTTCACCTTACGACTGTAGGTTGTGGAGAATAAGCCTCTGTTATAGCACACTGATTGAAAAGAGAACGGAATGAACTTACCTGTGACAACAGAAGCATGCTCCTCGCCTCCTGACCTGAAGGGCACTCTCCTTAATCTCATTGGCTAACGGACCTTTCCTCCCCCGTTGCGTAGTCCTCATTGCCTCGAAGCACTCGAAGGGATTAGGCTTGCCTGCCTGCTGGTTGATCAGATTCGGCGTCATGATGACGAACTTGCTCGACGAATCTGATCTCTTCTTCTCGACCTTCCCGCTGCCCCTGACCTTCCGTATGGGGCTGACACCCTTTCCAACATCTGACTTGGCGGAGGCCGGGCTTGGACTTGAGTGGTAGGAGCTGCGGGCTGATAGAGGCTGATGGGGAGACTGCGACCTGAGACTGTTTGCTTCGTCCATGTACGCCGGTGGGAACTCTTCAGTCTTAAAATTTGCAGACGCCCACGGCGGCTCTTCGTTCTTCAAGTTTGTAGGTGCCCATGGCGGAACGTCACTATCATTTCGAAACTGCTGGGGGATGCCTAGGTCGACTGGCTGATGCGGCATCTCAAAGCCTTCCAGGCCCGATATATCGGTCATGCTACCCTGGAAGGGGGAGTAGTATGATGATAGATCTGCGGAATCTACGTCTGGATTAATCCAAAACGCACTGCAAGGTTGTTTATTCATAGCAAAACTTACTAGTGAGAGGTTCAGTGAATATTTCAGCGCCCGTCATGTAATTCTGTTCATCGAAAGCAGGCATCAGCTGATTCTCGGTCCCCGTATTTGACATCATCGGGTCCTCGGTATGTCCTGGATATGAGGTGGGGGGCGCTCCATGGGGGTGCTCGTGGTCCAGTTGTAATGGAGACATTGCGACTGGTGAAGCACGAAGCTGGTTGGGATAACCAACTATGCCCCAGCTGTGCATACTCGAGCTGGCCGGGCTGGGCATAAAGCCGATAGACGACGGATTTGACTCGACATACTGCCACGAGTCCGAATCATCGGCTGATTCGGCTCGATGAAAGCTGTGTTGAGAAGGCGAGGCTGATGCGACAGAAGCCATGATTGCGGTATTTAGCGAGCAACGAGGATAGACCGGACAGGACCAGAAAAAGATCAAAAGATAACCGAATATATATTCATCAGAATCAACGCCCGTCTCTTCCTAACACCGTTCCCAGTTGGTTTTGCGAATCTCCTATCATAGATTGTGCGGCTTTTCTGGCTTTCGCAACCTGAAGCAACTTATTACCCAGTCGCGGGGTCGTGGTGCCGAATGCTCGTCGAGTCTAAGAGTTGCGTCTCTACGGTCTCTGAATAATTTGAACCGAACGCCGGTGTAGTCGAATCGCGGACGCAATAGAGATGACGGTGCTAGCAAAAAAGGGCCAAACCCACCATCAAAGAACATCAAATGTTCAGATGAAGGCCAGAGCTGAGAGGGGCCAGCTGGGGCTGGGCTTGGGCTGCTTAAACATGTTTCCCGCGATCGCGGCTCCGCCTCTGACGAGCTTGGCTGGATTGAGTGACCGACAGGGGCGGGCGTGATAAGAATAAGGCGCGCTATGCCCGTTCGGGGGCTCGGTCTTGATCCTAGGCTGATCGCTACGACATCTTGGGCGTGCCAAGCCAGGCAAACATGTGCAACCCCAGACGTGATAGCGATCCTTCATGGTTCTCAAGTTCTGGAGTCCAGATAAAGGCGGGGGGGCCGGTTCCCGATGTGTTCGCCCGGTAGGTAGCAGGGTAGGTAGGTATCGATGCCCCCGTGGACATGGTACAGAGACATGGTACAGACTACCTACTTGCCGAGACTCGCTACCACCACTTGCTCAACTTGAAGCGACTTCGATCCCCCAGTTTACCGTCTATTGACGTACAGTAATGCGTAGTAGTCTGTTCGACACTTCTGCGAAGACGCGTCGGCTCGTATCACCGAGATCATGGGGAGACAAAGATTAGTCGCGAGGCTAGGGCAAGCCCCGTAAGGCACTGCAACCCGGCTTGCCTGCAGCACGACATCGACTATCACCGAATTGTCAATTCCAAGTGTTTGCGTGCTCATTCAATTCGGCAGCCTGCTGCTTCTCCGTGATGCCCAACTCAACTACCTACCTTCTGTTGCTTCGTTCCTATCCATCCGTCCCGTCGACAGCACATGTTGTTCTCAGAAAAGTGATGCGACACGCCTATAACATATAAATGGCAGGTTTGACATGTAGACGGCGCATTGTCATCAAACTCTCTCGAAAGCCGTCGCTAGATAGGTAGGTAATTCGCAGGTGTCACAACTGATATGCGGAGATAGTCCGGCCAACCTAAAGGCGCTAATTGAATCCCACAGGCGGTCTAGTTAATGGCCTAATTTAGGCCGATCAAATGTCACCGTAAAAGAATTAGGCGCTATCTCAGCGAAGATCATCTAGAATTTTCAGGCAATTCGCGTTGTACCTCATGGAACTGTCCACCTGAGTATCATTGCTGAATCCTAGGCACCAAATACCTAGCACTCAGGCGCTACGTACTTACTCTTTCCCCAGGTCCTAGTGGGCACTGCCGACAATGCAGTCGATAGTACCCATGGGCACTGGCCCATTAATTCCAGCTTCACTAAGGACTTACTCTGTCTGTCTTCACCGCGTCGTGAACCGATTACATCAAGCATGGCGACAAGAAGCGCAACTCCGAAGCGGCAACTGTTATAGCACGACGAGGAGCAAGCATGACGGCATCTCTTCAATAACCAAGGCGGCACCGTCGACCCCGTCGACAGCGTCTTCCGGTAGTAGACCCATACGCTTCGTCTACTCTAGAGAGGGAGAGCCAAAACGCACAGGCCTTGCCGGCCAAACCGAGGAGGATGCATTCGCAGAACCCACCACCACCACCACCACCACCAGAAAACCCCCTCCGGAGCTAAAAGAGACGAGCATCCACCTCCGCTCCCTGCCCGAGGGCGCCTACCTCCTGCACGCGACCAACTGCCTGGGCAACTGGAACACGGGCGTGGCCAAGGAGCTGAGGCGCGTCTTCCCGGCGGCGTTCGCGGTGTACCGGCGGCACTGCCGCGAGACGGCGCGGTGGCGGGACGGGGACCCGCGGAAGCGGGTCGCGCGCTCGCTCGCGGGGCGGTGCCTGGTCATCGCGCCGCAGCCGCTGGACGCCACCGTGAGCGCGCCGCGCGTCTCCGTCGTCTGCGCCTTCACGAGCGTCGGCCAGGGCCGCCGCTCCAACAGGTCCGCCCGCGCGCCCGCCCGCGACGGCCCCCGCACCGTGTGCGCGAACACCGCCGCGGCCCTGGCCGAGTTCCGGAGGCTGCTGCTGCCGTCGTCGTCGTCGCGCAGCGGCGACGACGACGACGAGGAAGACGAGAGCCGCGGGGCGGGGTACGGGAGCGAGGGCCACGAGGTTAGGGGGAGGGAAGACGAAGGGGCGGCGAAGATGGAGGGGGATGGCGAGGGCGTCGTGGTCTACTCGCCGAAGATCAATTCGATGTGTAACAACGTCGAGTGGGAGATCACGGAGTCTTTGCTCAAGAAGAGCTTTGCTGGGTGGAAGGGCCGGTGGTTCATCCTTAAGCACTGGTGAGCGGTAGGGATAGTGGATGCAAATAATACTACCAGGAAGATTGGGCCCGTACATATGTATCGTTGCAGGATGTCTGAAAGTGACCATGGCGAGACGACCATGGCAGAGCTGTTAAAAGATGATCGCCATAGGCAGTAGCGGCGGTTTCTTATCTATAGCGAGACATGTTTCCGCCTGATGAGCCAGGGGCTTCATACCTGGTTCGTATACGTCAGTGGTAAAGTTGTAACCTTGAAGTATGGCTACAGGGCGTTGGCTGATGAGCGATGAAAGGTATGGATTCAGACTATGAGCTCTACGAAGCAAGACTACCAAAGTATGTATAGGTATGTTCGATAATGGGCAAGAGTATGAGTGGGACGAAGTAGTAGGTATGCTTTAGCACGGTATGCTTGAGCTTATAAAGCTTTGGCTGCCAAGTCCCACGCTTCTACCTAGTCACATGTCCATACCTACATACCTCACACGGTCGGCGCAGAAGCCGTCCATTTAACCTTATTGTAACCGATGTTTCTTCATCTGATGTAGCCATTAAGCTCTGTAATCTTTTGGTCTACTTCCGTTACGCCCCGGCGCCATTCACATTCGGGCGAGTGTCAGACTCTTAAGGCAATATGACACTGGATATATCTTCAAAGATACAGAATTTGGCATTGTTAACAGTGACAAGAGGAATGTGTGATGGTCGTAATTATCAGTGAGTCAGAAAGGCTTGCTCATTGCATGTGGTTGTGTCCTATTACACCTAGATACACGCAGACACGTACCTATTTGGTTGGCGAAAGCCCCCACCCAGTGACGTGCCTGACAGGTACCTACACCCACTGTAGATTGCTCAACCTACCTAACCTTACCTACATAGGCCATTCCCCACGGATGACCTTGACGAGATTTTGTCTCTCTGCGACCGATATATGCATGTCACTAGAACCATCTCATCCATCTTCCGTGTTTATTTCCATGCAGTTGGCTTTTCTCAAATTAGCGAGGCCTTACTTGGGAAGCACCACTTCATGCTGCGTGTATGTACAAAGGAAGCTAGGTTAGGCATTTTGTTAGGCATTTCGATATCCACCTACGCCGAGCTACATACAAGTCGAAGGAATCGATATCGCGCCGGTAGCCAGCGCTCTTCCAGCTTCACAACCCCATACATTCTAAAACATAACCATTCAAACTTGGCGGTATTGAGATATTACACTTAATATATAGTTGACTGTTGTCTAGAGTGAACGAAATCATCCTGATCGATAAAAGGCGGGTGCTCTTTTCGGAACGACGGGATCGAGAAGCCGCTTCGACGGATATACCTACCAAGCAGATCCTACGCATTCCGTTGACACTATGGGTGAGGACGCTTCCGTTTCGAAGGCAAACACGACCATCTTTGGTCCCAACGTCTTTGTGTTTGATCCTAGTATGCCGGCCGCTGATGTTGAGGCTAAGGCGACGGCTATCTTCAAGCAGATGGAGGCCAACCAGTTTGGTAATGAGCGATACGCGCTTCTCTTCAAGCCCGGAACATACAACGTCCTGTTCGACGTTGGCTTCTACACGCAGGTCGCAGGATTAGGCCAGAGCCCGGACGATGTGCTCATCGAGGGCGGTGTGAACGTGACGGCATATTGGATGCCGAATCGCAATGCTACATGCAACTTCTGGCGCTCTTATGGTATGTATAGATCCACGCCATTCTAGGTCCCTGAACTCCTGTTTCGGTGTCTTAGGTTTTCTAGCATGCGACAACTAACCTGTGGTAGTAAGTATAATTATATTATTCCGGTTCAGCCTATCTCCCTTGGACCTAGGGAAATATGTTGGAACCCGTCTCGGATGGTTCCAGAAGCTAATAGAGCATCTTCTAATACGCTAGGAGAACTTCTCTATTAACGCCTCACCGGCTACGAACAACACAACCACCATCGCAGTGTCACAGGCTGCTCCCCTGCGCCGTATGCACATTCGGAGCGCAAATGGTCTCTGGCTGTTCCAGGTTGATCCAGGCAGCGGTGCCGGAGGATGGGCTTCAGGGGGCTTCATGGCCGATTCTGTGGTCGACAACCAGGTGCTTCCTGGTTCGCAACAGCAGTGGCTATCGCGCAACAACAGATACGGTAGCTGGGCGAACGGTGTATGGAACATGGTATTCGTTGGGGATTCCAACGCACCTAGCCAGGCCAACTGGCCAGCCATCCCCTACACCACTATCGAAAAGACCCCCTTAATACGCGAGAAGCCTTACCTCTATGTCGATGGTCAAGGTCAATACCACGTCTTCGTGCCTGCCTTGCAGACGGACACACAGGGGCCTAGCTGGGCAAATGGCTCGTCTACTCCGGGCAAGTCTATCTCCATCGACCGATTCCACATCGCCCAGCCGTCGACATCGACGGCTGATAGCATAAACTCTGCGCTGGAATCCGGGAAGCACGTCCTCTTGACGCCCGGCGTCTACAGGCTCGACCACGCCCTACGCGTCACCAAGGCCGACACCATTATTTTCGGCCTAGGCCAGCCCTCGCTCATCCCTACCAAAGGGCAGTCAGCAGTCTCCGTAGCGGACGTAGACGGCGTGACGGTCGCGGGACTGATCCTCGACGCGGGCGCAGTCAACTCGCCCACGCTTCTCGAGGTCGGGCCCCCCGGCAGCTCGGCCGACCACTCGGCCAACCCGACCTTCCTCTACGACCTGACGGTGCGCACGGGCGGGCCGACCGCCGGCCGGAACGACGCGGGCATCACGATCAACAGCCACCAGGTCGTGGGCGACCAGCTGTGGCTGTGGCGGGCCGACCACGGCGACGGCGCCGGCTGGGACACCAACCCGACGCGGAACGGCGTGGTAGTCAACGGCGACGGCGTGACCGTCTACGGCCTCTTCAACGAGCACCACCGGGAGCACCAGACGGTCTGGAACGGCAACGGCGGCCGCGTCTACTTCTACCAGTCCGAGATCCCCTACGACCCGCCGTGCCAGGAGCGGTGGATGGACCGCGGCGCCAACGGCTACGCCTCCTACAAGGTCGCCGGCTCCGTGACGAGCCACGAGGCCTGGGGCCTGGGCGTCTACTCGTACTTCCGGGACTCTCCTGCGAAGCTGGAGAATGCGATCGAGATACCCGAAACCGCGGGTGTGAAACGTAAGTTGGTCCAGAGATTTTCCGTGTCCCTTTTATGGACTGTTCATTCATGTATGAACACATATTTTCCCCTTATGGTATATTCGTAATAGGCACAGGTCTCCCAAAACAGGTTTTGGAAGCCCGAGTTATTCGCCACTTCACTGTTTCGAGATCAGTCAGTACTAACTCCGATTTTACAGTGCACCACCTTACCACCGTATGGCTTAACGGGACGCCCGGTAGCGAGATTACACATATTGTTAACGGCACCGGCGACCGTGTCTATGCGAATAATCCCGAGACGGCGATGCGCCAGACGATGAATGAGTTCCCCGGGCCTTAGCGCCCGGGTCAGCCGCATTCAAAGGTCGGATGCCGGGTAGATAGCTAGCTAGGTTAGGTAGTTGCGTTTCGTACATAATACCTCACATAATTCCTGAAACGTCCACCAGGAGTCAAAGCCATAACTCAAAGAAGCGACTACGTTACCCGGGCTCGTACTGCATCACCAACGGCCAATCGTCTTTGTAAGGCCACGATGGGATAATGTGGACTTGCGGCTAGATCTTAATGCGCGACATATAATCGGCCCAAAAAGTCCGGGGATAAGCTCAACAGACAGGCCATCTAGGACCTTGTCGTCGCGCGCATTTGGTGATGATAAAGGGGTGACGCAAGGATCGACCGGCGTTATTCAATGAGAAGCCACAGCCGTGATGTAACCCGGGACCCACATCAGCCACCTCCAGGATTCCGTGCCGGACACAACACCATCTCGATCGCTCATGTTCCCTACACTGGAGCCGTTAGGACAGACGTGCTGAAAATCAAGTTTTTGTTCTATAACGTTAGGGATCTCGCTAGGTCCCCTGGCATAGCGTGACGTGAGAGCGCGAGATGTCTGATGTAAATGCGCTCCTGGGTGCGTATGCCATAGATATATATAGGCCTCAAGCGTAGAACTCGACCCTATCTAGCTAGCGTCCATCTAAGTATAGACATACCGACCAGACAGACACGCCGTTGAATAGATAGATATTCACCTACCCCGACAACTCAGAACCTCATCGCCATCAGCAATAGTTGCCAAGTTTCGGAAGTTACTACCCCAAACACCCCGTCACCATGTCCGCCAGCGGCTCCGACCACGAGAACGAGACGGGCAGGGCGCCCGAGGCGCCGTACGCCGAGAGCGAGTCCGAGCAGTCGGTCTCGCCGTCGCCGTCGCCGTCGCCGCACCGGCGGCGCCGCGGCGGGCGCAAGGGCCGGCGCATGCCGCGGCAGCAACAGATGCAGGAACCGGCGGACCAGCAGTTCCAGCAGCCGCAGCCGCAGCCCATGCAGCAGCCCGTGAACACGCAGATGCAACAGCAACAACAGCAACAACAGCAGCAGCAACAGCAGGTGCAGCAGCAGCAAGACGATGGCGGCGGCAAGGACGATACCTTGAGGCTGAGGCTGGACCTCAATCTCGAGGTCGAGGTCACGCTCAAGGCGCGCATCCACGGCGACTTGACGCTCGCGTTGCTGTATGTCTCCCCCCCTGCGTACTTACCTGCCTATTTACCTACCCTATCCTACCTATTTTCTTTCTCTCCCCTGGATGCTCCTTTATGCGACTGGGTGCCCATTGCTAATTAGTCAGTGACAGTGATTCTTAATAACTCCACACGGCTGCATGAAAGAAAGAGAGAGAGAGGCGTTATGTTTTCAGGGCCGTGACTCCGATGCGATGTTAAGGTACGCGCAGCGATTGGGTAATTGGTTATTTATAGTGTCTGCCCCATTGGTTGCCATGCGAGACTGCCTCGCATCTACTTTCCGTAATACGGGGTTGAGGCATCAGGAGCGGCGGTCTTTAGCAAAGGACATAAGGAGACCGGCATGGAATCACCGCCGCCACCGCAGATGCCTTACGAGGGGGATCTGTGTCATAATGATAATTGCACGAGATAACGAAGTCATGTCAAAAGAAAAACTACCTCACATACATATGATATTTACCCTTGCGGTGAGAGGTGATGGGGAGAACATCTGTACTTTGCAATGCCGAAATACCATGTAGCTAGAACGCTCTTTTTTGGTCAATCCTGGTCTAATAGAAATTAGTTCACGGATTCGAGGCTTGTCTTGTCAGACCTTGCTGTGTTGTCAACAGCGCCAACTATACGTGGAGGTGTAAGTGTGCCTATCGCGTGCGAGTCTTTGTGTAGGTGTGTGTGGGTGTGTCATGTAGGCTCGAGGCGTTGATCATCACGTCTTGTCGCGAACAGGTCATCCCTCACCACGGGACGTCCAGACCATCCATGTCGGCTTCGCCCGAGGCGGGCAGCAGACGTGGCCTCACTCAGGAAGAGGCTTTTGGGATATACCAGGTATATATCAACAATGGTTGGCGGTCGTTCCATCACACGGTTCACTTGCAGGTTCTCTCAGCCGTGAGATGATCGCCAAGGCCCTCCCGCACTTTAGGTGCATGACGTACGTATACTGTAGCGCCACGCGAGATGGGGAAACGAACTGCGGGGCTTGCGCCCAAAGGCGCGGGCTATTCTTCCTTATATGTGTATATGAAATGCGTTGGGCGAGAAAGCTACTGCAGAGGAAAATGCATATTTTTTCTTCCTTTTCTTCCTGGGAGTACTCCTTCCTTCCCTATGCTTCGTGCCCGACCAATGTGCTCTAGTATGTAATCGATGCCCGCCTTGCCCAATCCCCTCCTCCCACGGCACCCTCTGACATGGATGCTTGACCGCCCCGAGGCCACACCCAGCACAACCTGCCCACCACCATGCCAAATACCTATCCCAGTTCCAGCTGCACGCCGGGCGTTTAGGGGGCGCAGTGTGGTGATCGCGCGATCAAGGAGAGATCTCCAGATGTGTTAGGCATATGTCTGTCTACTTGAAAACCCTGTCGATGGAGAGGGCGGAGAGAAACAAGCCAGGGAAAAAGTACAATACATAGGTATGCTCGCTCGCTAGAAAAAAAATTATAAAATCGAGACAGACCAGCCTCCCACCACAGAAACTCCGGAACCCACACATCCTGACACAATTGGGACCTGTGCTGCCTTCCCTCCCTCCCTGTCATGCGTACCAAGAACATGTTATGGTACGTCGCCTTAAAAGACGGAGAATAGCCTGCCTCCTTCCTCCATGCCCATGCAAGCTTCGCTTTTCGATAATATGAAACAGAAAAAGAAAAGAAATTCATAGCTCGTTTCGTCCTCGCGCGTGAGCGAGGAGTTCTCGTACATATCTCTGTCTTTTCAAAACGTATCATCTGGTGGGCGGCTGAAACGCTGCGCCCGGAGGCCTCCTATATGGGCCCGGTCTCGTTCGCTCGAAAGCTCGGAGAAGGGTGGGAAAACGTTGGGGTTCATCGGTCATTGTGCCAATGATGTCGATATCTAGGTATCGATCGTTCAGCGGAACCGGGCCGACGCCGCGGCGCTCCGGTCCTGAATCTGCTGTTCGGTGGAAACGTATAGTCTGTCCAGGTAGTCCATGGCGCTCGCATCTTTGAGGATCTTAGCAACCTGGATACCGGCACTGATGAGCTGGAGGATGTTGCGGTCGTCCTTCAACGGGCGCGACTGATGCTTCGCCGCATGTCGCATTTCCAGCGAGTTCTCCAGAATGGTGACGAACTGCTTGATCTGTCCGTTGTATAGGACCCGCGCGGGGATTCGCCTCTTCGTGGCAAGGCGCTTCAGTAAGTAAACCCATTCTGTCCATTCCCGGTCCTGGGGCCGCTCAACGGGTCGCATGTCCTGTGTCAGGGGAATTGGAAACTGATATTTGGCAACGAAGTCGAACGCGCACTGCGAGAGCCGATCGTTCACTTGCGACAGGACACTATCCTATTGCGGAGTGCGGAGTTAGTAATTACTCCATTGGGATGGTCTCTGGAAGCGTTCGGATATGATCTGGAGCGGATCGAGAGTACGCGCCCCCCGAGTCATGTTTCGGGAATACATACATGGGGCTCTTCGACTCGGCGGGGTAGTGTAAAGAAAATCCCCGGGTACTGACCTGTTCCTGCACCAAGAGATTGGTGGGGAGGTGTGGAAGCTCCCTCTCCTGCATGGCCACATAATCCGCCGGCGGCTTTGCTAGAAACTGGTGCGGTCCATCAAATTCATCCCTGTTGGAAGGGCGTCGCTGAGGCCGGCCTTTGCCGCTGCCGCTCTTGGACTTTCCCGACGACGTGGCGCAGGCGCTATTGTTGTCCAGGGCATAATCTGAGAGACTCGGGGACGCGATGATATCATCAACAGAATCCGTCGGGGAGTATCTGCCTTGAGTATCCCAGCCTTGTGAGCTCGCGCTGTTGTACGACCCATAACCAGCCCCGGCGGTAGATCCGTACGACACAGATGGCGGCCTCGAGGTGTAGACGGGCGAGGAAGAATATGCAAGATCGTGCCGTCCGACTGGACCACTAGTCCCTACTGTCGGCGCATTGGCTGGTAAGTTGTACGCTGAGCCGGATCCGGAGCCGGATAGGTATGGCACACTTCGAAGCCTACTGTTATTCTCGTGGTCTACAAAACTTGGGGGGATTCTGTTATTTCGCCCTTACCTTGACCTAGGGTAGCCGCTGTCGCGTGCGTTACCTGGATACGAAGTGTCATTGTAAATGACACTGGGGGGAGTCAGCTCGACCGCAATAGAGGAAACCGGCATGTTAGTTCAATGATCGCACCTGCGCGGGGAGTTCCAGGGTCCGTTCGACATGGCAGAAGTCCTGTACACTAGTGCCTGCTGGGCCATTCCTTAAAACTACTTTAGAGGTAGGCAAGATAAGCACGTCCGAGAAACCGAAGAAGATCTCAGGGCGAAATAGGGAATCCACTCTGCTCTCGGTGGCAGCAGTTTTTCCTCGGAAATGTACACCCGGCTGTCCAGAAATACACAAGGCTTTTCCGGGAGATGTCCTCTTTCTAACAGGCTCAAGACTTTCCTGGTCTGTGGGATCCGCGGTCGATTGTCCTCTCCGGGGTGCACTGGAAGGCTCTTGAAGCGGCGTGGCTTAAATATGTCCTGCTGGCCGGGAGAGAGCGGAAGTCCAAAAGGCTCGGCGGATTTCGGCAGCAGTTTCTGTCGACCGAACATAGATAAACCCGGATGGGAAACGACTAGATCATCCTCCAATATGGATGAAAGACCTCGGGGGGCAATATGGCTTGTCTTAACTCTTTACTTGGGCCCTGAGGATGGGTTTCCTGGTGTAATCTTCCTTTTTGGAGCTTCTTCCAATCCGAGATGGAGGATACTTTATGCTATGATATTTCCCCATCAAAAATCGCCACTGTGGGCTGGTGAGCCGTGTTCGCGGGATCAGGAGCCTCGCATAGCAAGGCACTTCCCAGAATAGAGCCAGGGGGTATATCGCCCCAACTCTTAACTCGAAATCTGGGGCGGTAAGCTGCGTGTTTCCAAGGCGGACAGCATGAACACTTGGCGTGGTGATTTAGTTACTCAGTAAAGGGTGTATTCTAAGCCGTCTCGGGCGTCTATCGCCGGTTCGAGAAGGGGCTGGATGGCTCGCCCACCTCGAACTAGGCGAAGATCGGCCAGTGGCAGAGTCGGATAGGGACGTATGCCAGATCGCAGGTCAGGAAGAGCTGTTGCAGATGCTCAGGCGTTCCCTGCCAATGGCCGCAAACATTGGACGAAAACCACTCACCACCATGCTGGGACCGGCTATAGTTGGCTCCACTAAAGTCGTGGGATTGAATCAATGGGCCCAGCGGACTTGCATGAAGCCCGACCAGAGAGTAGGGCACCATTGGGCAGCTAACGGCTTCAGCCCTCTCGCGCTCTCCTGTCGTCTCGTTTTTGCCCAAAGAATGAGAGACATCTTCCTGCGTCGGCTGCCGTCTTGAAGTAGTAGTAGGCTGCTACAGATTGCAGGGGAACTCCCTGCGGACGAATAGCGGTGACGCGCTTAGGTGGAGGGTGTGACCAGATTGGGCAGGAAAAAGAGGGAAATGTATTCCTAGACGACAATGGAGGCCCAACGGCGCGTTGCTGCCCACTGCCGCTATCCAACACAGGCCACTTAGAGATTGACCGTGAACACGCCGGAGCAGATTGTTCGTCAATGACAAGTTGAGGGGCTCCTGAGGCTGCGTTCGCTGTCGGTGTAAGGCTGGTGTAGGTAAGCGACATTGGCGAGTTGCGAAGAAGCAATGCGACTATGCGACTATGCGCCTACCTATGCGACACGGCACATTCAGACTCCACCGTCATCGCTGACCTCACCTATTACAGTCGTGCATACCCCGTACCAAACGAAGAAAGCGTTGTGCGTTCCGCGCAACACGCAACCTAGGTGGGTAGTGCGGCAAATGCCACGAAGCCGAGTTTATGAGGCTGCTTCAATACCTAGCAGTAGCATTACTAGTAAGGCCGTTAGGAGAGGGGCGTTGAGTGTGGCCAATGGCAATGGACTATATGCAGATTCACCCTGAGATTGTGGATGAGAGCTTCTCTCCCACTTAAAAGGTGTGCTGATCTGGGTTAGAGCGATACGGTGGCGCCTGTGCCGTCATCCTTCTACCATACGCTCGGAGGACCTGGAGGCCACTCAGCCCTATAGAAGCTTGACCGCGGGGTCCATCTAGCCATTCACTGGCCCGTGGGGATCACATTCGTGTCCACGGAGAGCCAAGAAATGCCTCGATTTGTCAAGAACATTTCGAAGCAGAATGCGGTGAACATTCGAAGACGCCTGGACGTTAGGCATTGCCTTGTTCGTGGTTGTACGTGTAGGAACGAACTGAGCTGGTTACTGGGTCGAGGTCAGTAGATAGAACAGCGTCAGTCACGTCCTTCAATCATCGCAGACGAGAGACCCTATCGGTACTACATCGAGGACAAGATGAGCACGAACACGGACAGAAACGGCAAAGCGCAAGCAGGTACAATGTAGCAGCGAGGCACTGAATCGGTAGGCACTCCCCCCACATGACACGTTCCCTTTTACACGTGGAGTGCTGTGTATATCTTCGTGAGAGGGGATGGATCACGGGAGTCGAAATGGATGTAAATAGAAGAATGGCAGCAGTGGGAGCAGTGGGGTGTATGCATGTAGGTAGCTGAAATTAGGTTAGTAAGCTCCCCATCCGCTCGATGCTCATACACGTGACCCCCTCCCCCAACAACCCCTAGTGATACAAGGTAGTAAACCAACCTACTTTGACCTCTCTCGTACGTAGCTAACCGAGTCATCTCGGGAATTTCTCTGAGCTCATTTGTACTTTTGTAACTACTACATAACGTAGTATTTTGTTATCCCCTGTATTCCCAACCAAACCCCAACGACTTGTGCCCCGGACAAAGTGGAAGAACACGCCTTCGACTCCAGATGCTGACTCTCACATAATCATTGGCATATGTCTAGTACCATCGGGGCCATCGGGGCCATCGGGGCCGTTTGTCAATAACGGTGCTTCTGCTGCTGACCAAAGAGTGTGTTATAGGTTTCGACCACATTCAACCCCCACGGTTGTAGAGAAGCATAATCTTCTGTTATCTCGACTTGGGCTTACGAGCCGTCTTCTATCTCGTAAGGTCCGCGTATAAGCGTCTGCATCACTGATATAAACAGCAGGACTACCAGTCCGTGCAGCCTTCCTTACATAGTAGATCTTACGGCTGCGCCCCCCGTCTGGTCATCTTTCTTCAGCCGCCAACCCTTGCTGTTCCAGAGATTGGCGACGAAGGGTGCTGGGTAGCGCTAACACTCACAGATTCGGGGGAGATGAGATCAAGCCAATCAAGTACCCAGTTGTCAATATAAGACCCGGACCACTCGAGTGTCTATGTGTTGTGGGGGGCTTCCAGCATTGACCGGAATATTGTTTTCACACCGCAGACTGATACTACCTATGTGACGAGGGATGGCAAGATCCACAGGCCCGACACAACGTAACAATCTTGCAGACGACCCGCGAGTTCATCCCGATCTCGTGATTAGTATGTATTGATCTGGACGACCCTTGTCAGAGGTGCTCGGAAGTCTGGAGTCGATCTCGCTCAGCCGCACAGCAGAATTGGCGGCAACGGGTATCAACCACAACTTACAAGTTCTGTGCCACATAAGGACATGATCCAAATCGCACTGGCTTTGAATAGAATCATACACAAGGGTATAAACGCTCCGGGAGCTAGAATTGTGTCTGCCTAATAGAGCATCGTATGCCATATATTGTGATTAGAAGGGTCTCAAACGTAGACAAGAGTCAGGTCCCCCTTTTTTTCTTCTCGAGGCCACGCTGGGACTTTTTCCAAACCGCTCAAGTATTACGACCTTGCACATAAACCATGATCGAAACGAGCGTAGTAACCCAGCGGCAGCGCCAACGCAAGTTCCATCGGAGGTCGAGGAAAGGCTGTTCCACCTGCAAAGCTAAGCATATACGGTGCGACGAAAGAAAACCGCTCTGGTAAGCCCCGAGATGCGAAACCCGTCGGCTCGCACGTCCCCGTGTAAGGTGTATACGACACGTGCGCTGGCTGGCTGGCTGGCTGGCATGGTGTTCATGGCGCTTGCTGCCCGACGCCAGCCAACAGCATAGCATGTCTCTAGCCCCCTCCCCTCCCCTCCCCTGCCCACATCAGGTGTTTCGTCGCGCTTGACGGGGTTCAGCTGCGATTATTTCCCGCTTCGCTTTCGCCCAATCCCCGTAGGCGGTTGGTTCGATTGAGTGCTAACGGGCGCCCCCGTAGCACGTACTGCCTTCGACACGGTGGAGAATGTGGCTACCCGGACAGCGACGACGCTGGCTCCACCACGACCGACACCGGGCGTAGGTCCGGATCTGGGCCCGAAGAGCCTCCAGCATCTGCCGAACCACCACCGCAACCCACGAGCCTAGTCGACGCTACCCCAAAGGACCCATTCGTGGGGACCGCGTTCGATATGCCCCACCGATCTCGATCTTTGTTCCAATTATGTGAGCGACGCGCCCCGGTCCACGATATATATTTATATGCGAGCGGATACTTACAGGCGGCTGCTGTTGCTGATACCTAGTCACTAGTACAAGGGTCTTATACACGACGCCTGTGGAGAGGAATAGCAACTCGTTTATGTGAGTTTACCTAGTTAGACACGGGGGGCCGTTGACTGCGGGGAGAGCGCATGGGAAACCTGCCTAACGGCGTCTTTCGCATGCAGCGTACACAAAGCATTGTCGAATCCCGGATTCCTTCATGCAGCGCTGTTAATGACACTGCTACACTGGACATGGTCCACTGGTGATGCCGACCGATTTCGAGTCCCTTACCTGTACCACAAGCTCCAGGCGATACGCTTCGTCACCGAGCAGCTCCGGAACCCGGACACCGCCAGCAACGAAGGAACGATTGCGGCCATCTCGACTCTTGCCCTGGTCGAAGTACGTGTACCCCCTTTATCACGAGGGCATGCCCGCGCATCCGCGCTAACTCCTCCCTAGAATGCAGTGGGATCCACCGACGCCGTGTCGTCGCATCTGCGCGGCCTCGCGAAGATTAGAGAGCTGCAAGACGACGCGAAACGCCCGAAGAAGATGGGACTTTTACAACGGATGATCCTTATGTGCGTCGCAAATTTCCAAACGCAACTGTAGAAAACGACTGATAAGTCATGTAGGGCGGTTAGGAGTGTGGCTACCCGGCCCGTTCTCGATATGGTACGTGTAAAGTCTGCCGTCTCGACAAGTCTCGACTTCCGCTTCCATCTTCCGAGTCCCTTCACCTACGGCGGTTAACTTTTAGTAGTAGGTAGAGTGTTATTACTCGCCCAGTAACAAATCGCAGGAAAATGTTTAGTTTTCTAGACGGTTAAGCTTCAGAAACTAACATACGATACTGCCGTACACTAGACTCGACATTAGCCGTACAGACTACGTACACCAGTCCCTTATAATATCGCTGCTCAGAGTAGCACTCCGGCCGATATACAGTGTGTTCATGTTGAGTGGCTCGGATACTTCCGATGAGCCCCTTTCCGAAATCTTGGCCAGGAAGGCGCCTCATCCCCAGGCAGGCAACAGCAACATGCTGGCCTCGCTCAGGTCAGTGGACAGCAGTAGGTCCGCATTCATTGCCTGCTACTTCTATGTCTACGTAATTATGCGCGAAGATGCCGTCGATGCGTTCATACTCAACTGGTTCATCGAGCAATTACTCGCCGACGTGTGCCGCACGGAACTGCCAATGCAGAAGGGGCTGTACAACCAGTCCTTGTGGTTCTGGGCTGTGATGTTCGGCGCCTGTGTCACCACGGCGGCCAAACCCGGAGACAGCTTGGAGAAGAGCCAGATGGAGGTAGTGAGAGGCGTGTACCTCGACAAAATCAATCTTGCGAGCCAAGTCCTACGGACAAAAAGCTGGGAAAGCGCCAAATCGGTGCTGGGGCTGTTCGCTTGGGAAGATGGCTTCGACGGAGAGATGGAATTGAGAGCCTTGTGGGAAGAGGCGGTCTGGGAGGACGCGAGCAAACGCCCGGAACGGCACAGCGCGGCGGACGTGAACTATCAGAATGCGAGTCACGCATACACATAGGTAGCGACATTACGATACCAGATGTACGCATAACTGAAGCATTGAATGGAACCGTGCTGCGGTAATGTCTCGGTATTCGCGCGGAACGTCATGATGGGCACGGTAGAAGTGTAACAACCTTGATAGCTCACGAGGGGAGCAACAGCAGCGGCAGCAAACCGCGCCGAGGCAAACCATCGGATCCGAGATATCTAGGTCATCTCGTACTGCTTCGCTTTGTGTGTGGTTAGTTTGGTTAGTTGAACCGGCTTGGCGTCGCTTTTCTCTACTGTTCCCTTCTGTTTTCCTTTCATCGCTCATCAATGCTCGATATTGATGCTGCGGGGTGGTGGAGAGATCTCCCCGTCACGCACATTAGCGTGGGTCATTGAGATCGTCTGAGCCAGTTCTATTGGCAGATTATGGTGTCCGCCCGCTCGGTAACACGGAGAGTGAGAGATGGGGAGAGACATCATCAGCACGCAAGCTGTTGCGCTGGCAAGGGCGCCAATTGTCATACGTGACAACTCAGGCCAAGAGAGACAATCGTCCCCCGAAACCAAAGAAGTGTGTGTGTTTCCCCTCATCTCTCAGCTGTTTTTCTTTCAAAATTTTCATCTTCTCACTGATACTGCATATGAAAACAACACGTAGAGAAGCATGAAGCAATCATTACACCGATGTCGAGGTCCACCTGGTTCTAGACAGCCCCAGGAGCCCAGATGAGAAAATTTTGCAACGGTCTTTTGAGTGATAAAAGTACAGCCGCGCTGGAAAGGGCAGAAAAGGTAGGAGAGGGCGGCAGGCAGTGAAATAGAATTTCCCGCGAGTTCCGCATAACCAACAGCATTTTCGAGCGATTGTCGAGCTCGTCAGGGTCGAATACCCCACTTGGTACGAGTAGGTAGTAATTGCGCTGGCCCGTGGCCTGCCAATCTGCCGCCAATCTGCCAATCTGCTGCTCAGGCCTGCAGTGATGTGTTGGCGTTGCAGCCGTGCTCCTCTCGTCACCTCGCGGCACAACGCATCGATAGGCTGTCGACAGCCCTTAGCCGGGTCCACATGGACACTGCTGGCCGCGGGTGGGCTGACGGCGCAGCGGCGTAGAGCAGTAGAGAGGGGAAAAGCAGTACGGACCGAGTGCTGCGAGCCTATCGCAGCGCGTTGGCAGCGAAAAGGACCGTCCAGAACAGCCAGGCCAGCGCGGTTTGCGAGACGCCATACACGCCCAGAGACACCAAACATGCGGCCAGTGTGACGGCCGCAGGTGAAGTGGTCGAGAGAGCATCGCAGGCCCAGGGAATGCAGGGAATTTAATAGACAAGTCAGAAAGGCCGGCAGGGTTTTCGGCGGTGATGGCCAGTGCTGCCGCCCCGCTGTGGCCCCTGGAACGAATCACCGCACGGGCGGTGGGCCGTCACGACGGACAAGTCGCACAGGCGGCAGGGATGGTTCAGGGATTGCGCCTTGCTTCCACCCTGCTTCCACCCTGCTTCGCACATGGCGCTATTTCCCACCATGGCAGGTTGGCAGGACACGCAACACGCGCGATAGCAACCTCCAAGGGCCGCGACCCGACGCTCCCTGACGCTCCCTGCCCGGCGACATCATCGCTCACTTGCCAGCCCCCCCCGTCCAATATCCCCTATGGCACACAATAAAACCCGACGGTCCCCTCTCTCTGCCCAACTTCGCTCTCTCCCTCCTATTTTCCAGCCCAAACCCAAGACATTTCTGCCCAACCGACCCATCAATCCAACTTCACCGTCCTATCCTCATTATCCTCGCTCGCCACCGCCTGTCTCAACCTTATTTTTGCTTCCCACCCAACCCCAATTTACACCGCAGCTTCGCTTCCCCCCAAGCAAAGAACAGGATCCATCCCCCATCAGGCCGTGTTTTGATCTTGCCGGTTGTTTTATCATCCCGGGATCACCACTGTGCAACAATTTGTCGACAACAGAGCTCCAGCTGAGAAGCCAGTCTCGCTGCTGCTGATCCGCAAGGACACATTTCCCGGTTGTCTGCCCATTAGGATTCAGAGGACCGCTCCGGAGAGCCAAACCCGCTCATTGCCCCTGGGATCAATGACGGCTACTATGGTTGCTTCCCGCCAGGAGACCATGTCTGGCTTCAACTCATCTCTAGATATGGACGATGTCCAAACCCCTGCGAGGTATATTGCATTGTTTTTTTCATTTCGCTGCCGGAGTTTGGATTTTGCTTTGTCAGGTCGTGTTGCGAACTAAGTCATGTACTTGTTTCCTTTGTATACGTTGACAATCGCAAGTGCTGTGTTGTGTGTGTGCTTTACTTCCCAGGACAGTGAGGATCGCGGATTTCCGATGCAGGACAGGACAGGACAGACCCGGACAGGATCCAGAATGGAACCCCGGATAGGCAAGCCAGGTCAATGTTTCCCAGGACACAAATCCCCGGACTTTTTGCTGAGGTGCTTGCTCATGAGCGAGCGGGACGGGCTTTGCCTGTCTTGACACCGCCGTCCCTCAGATGGATCACAATATACTAGTCTTCTCTTGAATCAACGGTAAGTATCGCCCACGAAGAACGAGTGACAGCAGCAGTCCAGGATAGAACAACGGATACCAATGAGGATTATCCGTTTCCCTGGGATTCTTCCGCGGATTTCCAGGAATTATTTCTTCCCCAGGCTTGGCGGACCACGTTCAGGATTTAGTTGCGCGACCCGTGGATTTTCCTTGTCATACCCTCTGGACCTTGGATCAACAATGTTTCCCCGGACAGCCCCAAGCGATGTTAACCTCGTTTCCGCTGCGTTGCTTCGCAAAGTCGGTGGTAGTGTAGGCCAACATAGACTTGTTAGACCCACCTGGAGTTCCTAGTTATCGTGAAGCCAGACCGGAGACGACAACTCGGCCTTGATGTCAACCTTGATATGGTCCTCTTCGCTGGATTGATCCCGGATATCCTTTGTCTGTTTTCCCGACGGCTTCTTCCTGGAAACGCTAGATGAGGTTTACCAATTCAGCAAACAACGTCATCGGGATGCAAGATGGGTGTGCCTTGCATTCTCGGCTCAGTACGTTAGCCACTTACGCCAAGATGATCAAGCCTAGGGTTACTGTACTTGTCGCCAACTAACGAACGCGTGTTTCTCTGTTTTATAGGCATTCCGGACTGGTTTCAACTCCTGGTTTTCTTGTCTTCCGGATTTTCATTTCATATATTTCTGCGTTTTATCTGTTTAAGACCTTTCTGGATTCTGCAGCCTGGACCGTACTGCCCGCTGGATTTGCTTATCGTATATGCTTTTTTCCGTTTGGGGCCACCCATTCCATCCGGTCGTTTCGGATCCAAGACTTCAGTTCGGTTTGTATACACCATACCCCGTATAAGAGTAAAGTCAGTGCGCGAAACTAACCGATGTCGTCCGAGCAGGAACAAAGTTGTGACACTGAAGCCATTTCATTTGTCGTTGTTTTTGGTGCATCTTGATTTCAGCGCTAGGTAGTGGAAAACAGCACACTAACCTCAACCTCAGTGACTACAGCTCATACTCCCATGGAAACATGCTTGCCACTGCCAGCGGACCTTTTCTTTATTCTCAAACGGGACATGCGGACCTCCAGGGTTCAGTATGGGACGCGACAGCAGAAGGAACACAGAACTTCACTGGAGATGATGATTTCCACTTTTCTCCTTATGGCCACATTACTCCCAAAGGACAGGACCCGTCTGAAAGCATGGATGAAATGGCCAGCAAATGGATTGCCACGGAGCAAACATCAGCTCCTACCTCGGAGCCTATGCGGCGCATCAGTTCGCGGAGTTCCGCCGGGAGCCACAAGAACAGGACAATTAAGGCCTCTGCACACAAGAGCCGGCCCAGGCTGCTCTCTTCCGTGTCTCAAGGCTCACACATGTCAGGCTTCGACATGACAGGTAACTCCCAGATGGATGCGTATCTTCTCCAGGATTCGGATGCCCACTCGGTGTCCTCTCAGATGTTTTACCCGACCCTGCCCATGAGCGTAGGTCTGCCCGCTGATGGACTGCCATATTCTCCCGCTGTGCTCGCGCCTGGCATGACGCAGCAGCACGTTGACCCCAGCCAGATGCAATTGAACTTTGAGACCAACCTCACGGGCAACTCGCCTGATGCTACCTCGTGGGGATCGTTCAGCCCGGTTGAGTCCCGGATGTCTTCGCCCGGTATTCCCGAGGATGCATGGTCTGTTCCCATGGACACATCGCCGACGCACACCAACAATTCTTCGCCAGTTATGGATGGCATATCACCAAGGTATGTTTTGAGAGCACACTGTGGCATCCCCGAGAACCCTATCTGACGTAGACAACCCATCAGCCTTGACCGCCAGATGGGAATGATGACCACAGAGGATCCCAATGGAGTCGTTCTAGCAGATGACATGTTTGCCCTGCCTCCTTCCTTTACTCGCCGCTCCAGCGGCGATGGTGAGTCTTCTGCCCGGGACCATCCCTTGTACAAGAATGCGTACCCCAAGGCCGACGGACTTTTCCACTGCCCATGGGAGGGCCAGTCTGGATGCAACCACAAGCCCGAAAAGCTAAAGTGCAACTATGAGTAAGATTTCAGCCAGCGCCCCAGCAACCATCCATTCCATTCCAAACTAACCCCAACTTTGCAGCAAATTCGTGGACTCGCACCTGAAGCCTTACCGATGCAAGCACGAGTCTTGCGAGAATGCCCGTTTCTCCTCGACTGCCTGCCTTCTCCGACATGAACGAGAGGCCCACGCCATGCATGGCCACGGTGACAAGCCATACCTCTGCACATACGACGGCTGTGACCGTGCCCAGGCCGGAAACGGATTCCCGCGCCAGTGGAACCTGAAGGACCACATGAGACGTGTGCACAATGACAATGGAAGCTCGCTCAACGCGAGCAGTGGATCTCCCCCATCCGGACATGGATCTTCCGCACACTCGGCCAAGGGTCGAAAGCGCAAGAACAAGGACTCGGTGGACAGCTGCACCAGCAGCCGCAAGCACGCCTCCCGATCTGCCCAGGCGGCCGAGGCGGCCATGAGAGCCGCGGAGAAGCCCATGATTGATGAGTGGCACCAGCACCACAAGGCCGTCCAAATCTACCTTCAGGAGTACAGCGTGCCAGACGCGTTTGACTACCTCCAGCACCTCGCCGAGGCCCGAGACCACTTGGCGGCTATGGGGAAGATCTCCCAGAAGCTCCTTCACTCCAACAAGCCGTCCGGCCAGGAGTCCTACAGGCGATCATATGGACACCATTCTCGCTAAATGAAGAACGTAAGTGCCACTGCCATGTTCCCAAAGTCAATCAGTGCCATGGCTAACCCGACCTGACATAACAGTAAAGAGGAATGCTTGCGACCCAATGGATAGCCCCGCATACCCAGGATTGCAAGTGCACACTTTTGCTACTACTATTACTCCTACTTTATGCTCCCGCCGGTCAGCTGATGCCTGACTGTGGACGGAGCTTCCGGCCAGGCTTCGTTGAGGATTATTTGTGAGGCCTTCACAACGCTCCGAGCCGAGCCGGGGCAATTTGGACCCAGGATGAGACACCCGGAGTTGCTACGCACCGTTGTAGAGTTTTCTTTTCCCGGATTGAAGCCCATGGACAATTGCCGAGGATTTTTATGAAGTGTCAAATCAACCAAGCCCCAGGATCAGGATTCCGGAAAGCCTTGTGTTTGAAAGGACGAAGGGGACGGACACGAGTCGGCCACTCAAAGTGGCACGACAGTCCGCGATATTGAAATGTGTGACTCCCCGCTATGCTCACCAAGGTGGGCCCGATGGTTGGTGAACCACGACCCGAGAAAAGGGGATCGGCAACGTCGTTGTTGCTATTGCTATTGCTGTTGTTTGTTGATGTTCAACACCTCACTGTTACCGCTGTTATTGAGTTGGTCTGCATTGATTTTTTGCTTTGTTGGTTATTTGGAACTTGTTCTTGCGGGATCTGGCTCAAGCCTATCCACGCGACTCAATGGTTTTCGGTATATACGGTTGGATCTTCTTGTGCCAGCGCTTGAAGAAAAATAAAAAGGGAAAAGAAAGGACCAAGGGGAATGGGAAAGGAAAGGAAAAGGAAAAATAGGAAAAAAGAAAAGAAGAAAACAAAAGAAGAAAAAAAGGGGAAAAGGGAGAAGGACAAGAGAAAAAAGTACAACACACCTCGCTAACATACCTTGACTTTGCTTCTCTACTTTCGTCGTCGTTTCTGTTTTTGCCGCTATCGAATTTGCCCACGCACCCTGCTCATCATCTGTCTTCCTCATGTCTGCCTTACTGGGCCCGAGATGGGCGTTCTACCTCCTTTATCGCTGCTTTCCCGGAGATGTCGACTTTGCCTGGACACCTTTTATGCTTAAACTGAACTTGATTGATCGATTGATTTGTCCGTAGAGGAAGGGTCGTAAGTCGCAACGCCCCATGCGTACCGCGGAAATCCAGGATCCTACCAAGTACCTACCTAGCCAAGCGGACCAGCCCGGATCATGTTATGGGCAATTCCTTGTTCGTTCGTTCTCCATCAACGACAGGCGAAGGAGCCGATGGCATCCCAGCTCGGCACACAGGTGCCGTACACATATGCATACATACTCAACGTACATATGTACGTACGTATCTCGAGGTAAGGTAGAGCTTATCACTGGTGAATTTCGGGATCGTCACGCCTCAATCCTTCCCGTCGCGATCCTGCCTGTCCGGCCCAAGGGCTGTTGCTCCAACCCCACGTGTTGGCCGGGATCGTGATGCTGAAACTCCTCGGAGGTTCGCGTGAATGAGTGCATTGTGGCTAACTGCAGGAGATATATATATATACATTCATACATACATATACACAGCATAGCATGACATATGCATACACATTAAGAGACATCTAGACCCATACACACATACACACACGAGAACCCTATGGGGTAGGAGGAGTAGGTAGGTAGTTGAGCTCAAAAAGAACCTCATCGCCAAGCGTGCGGTGCAGAAACCTTATCTGCAATGTGTGCGTGGTAGTAAGGCAATCCTCCCCGATCCTGTTTCAAACATCGACTGAATCCTTCTGTACCCCGATGTCTTCTTCTCCCTCTTCTAACCCCGTCGACTCCCCTTACTTTGTGTGGCGATTGCTACGTTGCTACCATCACTACTGCTTTTCTTCGGAATGCGATATTTATAGCTGATGTGTGCGCATCATCAATGCGAGGTATTTTTTTATTTTGTTTAAAGGATGATGTGACTCTGTGATATGTGGAAGGTGGTGGTGGTGTCGTGTGTTTTGGGTTCTTCACGCCGTCGCTGCCGCGAATTTCCCAGCTCTAAACCAAGGTGGTTCTCCATGTAGGAGAGGACTCTAGTAGGTACATGACGATTCTCCTGTGACAACTCGTTGGTTGGGAACGATTGATCAACCCAATGGGAGTATCAACATGAAAGATAGTCCAAGTGTAACCCGTCTCCCCCATCTCCCCATTACCCCCCTGAACGTCTGCCATGTCTCTGTAAACGAAAGTGGGTATCTCCATCGCTGTCTATGTATCCAGTCCCCCTTTGCCCCTTGAATGCTGCCGGGGGCCATCCCATCCCATTCCACCTATCTATGCAACGAACGTGAGCGAACATGCGCCGCCAAGAAATGCTCTCATGGTAGAGCATTCAACTATGGGCTGCTAACTGCCTTGACCTTGGAGTATTCTACCATTACGAAGGGAACCCATTAAACCCTAAGCGCCGAAGTAAAGTAAAGTAGAGTATAGTAAAGTAGAACAAAGTGAAGGAGACGTAAAATTACCACCCGCGGGGCAGCGGATGCCGCCGCTAATCTCTGTGTGTGTTCTCCCAAATTAAGCAAAGGATACGCGACTCGGCACCCGCTGCGTCCGCCCCAGGTCGCCGTCAGAGTTGTTGTTGTCGTCGCGCTCCCCCTGATACATGATGAAGACCGTGGTTCGGTCGCGTGCAGCGGCGGCAGCGGATGGCGAGGCAAGGCTCGGAATTAACGTGTAGCGATTACTGAAGCGTACGCCGGCCCGCTGGGGTGACGCCGCCTTCGGCGATGGCGGGTGTATTATGCTGCTGCTTCTGCTGCTGAAGTCGTCCGACAGTGTCGATTGCGTCTCGAAGTCCGGGCCCTGGTAGGGTTGGCTGTAGGTGATGGGCGGAAGCGGCTTGTTCAGGTCCGCGGGTGGTTGTGGTGGTTGTTGTTGTTGTTGCATTTGTTGTTGCTGCTGATACGGCTGGCGGGGGATATAGAGCGGTGCCGGTCGCTGGACGAGAAGGTTCGAAGATGACGAGGATGACGGGTTGTCGATGAAGGTCGTCATCGTCCCAAACCTCGTCGATGGCCTCCTGATATCCCAGGTAGCGCCAAAGGCCATGGAGCTCCGCGACCTGAGTGTGAGCCCGATAATGCCAGGCAGGTAGCTCGCGAAGAACGGCTTGGTCGCGGGGATGGAAGCGCAGATCTTTGGATGCCCGGTCAGTGGAGTTCCGGGGAAGGAGGTAAACTAAATGTTATAGGTAAGAACTTACAATACCCAAGTGCAGCTCAACGACGCCGATTAACCAGACAACCCAGGCGTTCCAAATTACGTCGTAGTCTTGGGCCGTGGTCATGACCCATATGAAGTAGGTCCTCGCAATTCCCGCCGAGCTGGCGACGATACCCACGCCAAACAGGCCGATAACGATCCTTTTCTGTTCCGTCGTCAAATTAAGTCCCAGTACCTTCTTGATAGGAAGAAGAACAACGACAAAATCGGTGACGGTGTTGATGATGCTGGCCGTCATTAGGTGAGCGCGCTCATCAATGCAGTGGTGCGGTTTCGTTGACAACGTCCAGTAGTCCGATACAGGGCTAGATACAGGTTAGCATGTGACCGCGATCATGTGTTTGTTTGCCATGAGCGGACCTGCATTGAAATATAGTGACTAAGATGAAGATGAGGCCATTGAGGCCGATGACCACCATTAATATTAATACCATAGTACTCATCTTCCGGTCTCTCGAGGACGCAGTCACTAGCCGGTAAACCATTGCTAGCATCGATATCTTGGTGAGAGTAGTTGCTAGGTCAAAAAGAACCTGGTTCGCGAGCCTATTATAGGTTAATCACACGCGCGGAACGGAATTGGATGAGAACCATACGCTAACTGGAGCCCTGGAACGAAGAGGCTTATTGGCCTTACGTCCCAGGTGTGTCGATTCCATTGGAACCTCTCCTCTGCAATAAGACCAGTTATCACGAAGGCAATGGCCGGGACCTGTCAGGCGTTAGCGGCAGTTATAGGACAAGATGTGGAAGGCTAATTCAACGGAGTAGTAGCACTTATACATACGTAAGCCATCAATATGAGGATATCATCAGGCCCGAAACCTCGGGTCAGCCGCTTCCTTGCGTACAAACGAACGACTAGTATAACCGTAACAATAGTCGCGAGCAAGGAACCAGCAATCTTCGCTGCGGGCCCCCTTGTTTCTGGGTCGATATGGTTGGGAGCTGGCCAGCTCATACGCGCCGAATTTGGAGGCAGCTGCATCTTACTCTGGCATCAAGTAGAGTTGCAAAGGCAAAATCACCGGTATGTGTCGATAAATCTCCCAATGGTGTAGGCCACTGGGGGAGTGATCGAGTGCTCCTCGCTTGAACCGGGCCTCGACTACCCTTTCGTGTTGGCCACCCCTAACACAAGCGTGGTATGCTTATGATATCGAATTCCGCGGCAGATTAATATCGATAAGATGCATCGTGCAAGAAGAAAAGTCCAGCTTAAGATCTAGATTGAGAAAAGACAGATAGTAGCGATATACACATTCCCGAGACGAGAGAAAGAGATCTTAGAACCTTGGTGTGTCTGTTGGACGCAGGTATTCGGCCAGTCTGGCTTGGGACATGGGATGGCATCGAGTTTGAGAATTACTACATACTTACATGAGGTTTCCAATGACGACGCCCAAGTTGTTGGAACAGTCCAGACATATCCCGCAAATTGGAAACGGGCCGAGGCGGTAGTGAAGCCTGGACGTTTCCCAGACTGCGGGTCTGGCTACCCCGTCTCCCGTGGGCTACATCGGAAGGATAGGTTGTATCTGGGGTAGGGGGGGGGGCAGGAGAGGAGGAGGTTAGCCCCCGTGGGAGGTTCGCACGCGGAAGGATGGCGCTGCAAAACAATGGTGGCTTGCGTGATGTGACCCTGGCGAGTACATGGAGCGCTTATCAAACATCCAGATGCGAGCAACGAGCGATAGCGTGCTGATGAAGCCCTATACGGGTTACTCGTACCAAGTTTACCCTTCGTGTGCACCGTCTACTCGTACCTGTATTTTGCAGCCGCCACCCAGTAGTTGGTATCCCGTTTGGGAAAGATGCAACGTTGCTACTAGCTGGGTTTTCGTCATCACGACTGAGGGTCGACTCTCTCGCCTGCAGAGCCGCACAGATTCAGTCTCCACTTGGATGCTTCTTCAGGCTTCCCTTGCGAAGACAATGCAATATATCATCGTGTTCACAATTCAGGCGAGTAGAGAGTTGCAGGTTCAGCTACCTTGGCTACATCCGATAGCTCGCTAACTGCACTTCTCAGGAGCAGATAGGTAATCATCTCAGTAGACAGTTCCGAAAAGGCTTGAAATACGATGGAGCTGAATTCATGGCGTTGCAATTGTGGCTTGCAGCGCACTCAAGAAGGAATTGCTGCAGAATTTTCTGAGCGGATGGCCTAACCATTCCTTCGTACTTCTTAACACGAGTAACGGGCGTTGGATGGGACAGATCTTCGAGGGGAAGAACCCCTGTAACAGTCGCAGTAAGGCTGTTCCGCGCTGAAAGCCTGCCAAGCCTCGATCCATCGCGTTAAACAATCTTCGGATGGGAGTAGCTCGTGAAACAAGTGCCGCCAACTAAGCTTTCGGCATTTGGCATGTACGTGATGAGAGCACACGTGGTTAGTTATCAAGAGACTCCCGACACGACCGTGCCGACCTAGCAGCCGGCTTGCGGGGTCTTCCCAACGGTCCTGTAGATTTGTCAGATGCAAGCAGATATCTAACGTCTTACTGCTTGCTTTGGTCACTCCCAAGCCTTACCGTACTACCTGATCTCAGGAGCTGAAGACGAATTGTTTTAACAGATAACGACTAGGCTGCGGTGCGACGCGCCTGTGTAGCAAGGCTTGATTGAAACGGATTCGCGCGAGCTTTGTACCATTTAGGCCGGATCTCTGCTAGCCGACAAAGTAGGCCGATCACCAAGTCGGCCAGATGGGTGTACAGTCATGTTTCGTATATCAGCGTTGACAACCCCCAATGGCACCGTACCTCACCAACGGCCCAAATCTAGAGCAATGGTGGTGCAAGCATTTGAATCCTAAATGGCGATTGGCTGCTCATGTGGCGTCTCGTGGCTGCAGCATCTGGGGGAAAAGCCAGGCACCTAGATGGTCGATTTGTACAATCGAGCGTGGATTTGGAAGTGTAAAATGTCTCCTGTATAGGACTCACCTCCGTCTCGGCGATGTAGGACGTAGGTGAACTCCTCCGTTGCCCCTGAACTTTCAGTGTTTCATTATTCCCGCTGCGGTTGGTGGTAGTCCTACAGCAAGCAAAGCGACAAGGGCATCCTAAAATGGATGATGTCGCGACGTCTTCGGAGTTTCGGTGTCCATTACTAGGCTAGCTAGCCATGATCCGAATTCTGTGACCCGGTGAACGTATTTGAACTTGGATAGGCCCCAAGCCTCGAAAGATGTGCTAGCAATGCCCAAGACTATTGATATAAGTATCTCGCCGCTAAGTCCGTGTAAGAAGGTACACATAAGTAAAACATATCAGACTTCCTGATGAGAAGAAACAAAGAAATGACGCTCTTGTTAAGATAAACTCCCATATGCTGTTGAATTACAGATTAACAGAACGAGAGTTTGACTGTCGCCCTGGGCAGTTATGAAGTCAGCAGGGTGACCTAGCAGCCTAGGTACTAAAATCGATATGGATGGCAATTATTAGGGGCTTGGATGTCGCCCTGACTGCCCCAGCTCAGGGTCCGCCCCAGAGCTCGGACCATCTTATAGGCCACAAAAAAAAGGCGAGATTTCCACGAAATTATTATTTTCCATCAACGCAAGTGAAAGGGCCGCGAACTTTTCGATTCTTTTTCCATTTCCCACCCATCATCACCGTACGCAATAATCCTCACCATTAGAGTCAATCTATTGGAAGACTGTCATCATGTCCAAAATCACAGTCGGTACGTCTCTACCACCTACGATCCCTCAACGTCGGGATCTACAATTCAGAGCGACATGCTGACAATTTCTACCCCGCTACAGCCGGAGTGCGTACCAACGTCGAGGAGTTGCTCGAGTACTCGACCAACACCAAGAAGCGCAACTTCCTCGAGACCGTCGAGCTCCAGATCGGCCTCAAGAACTATGACCCTCAGCGTGACAAGCGTTTCTCCGGCACCATCAAGCTGCCCGCCATCCCCCGCCCGAACATGAGCATCTGCATTCTGGGTGACCAGCACGATCTCGACCGTGCCAAGCATGGAGGCGTTGATGCCATGTCCGCCGACGACTTGAAGAAGCTCAACAAGAACAAGAAGCTGATCAAGAAGCTCGCCCGCAAGTACGATGCTTTTGTCGCTTCCGAGGCTCTGATCAAGCAGATCCCTCGTCTTCTCGGTCCCGGTCTGTCCAAGGGTAAGCGAAACATCCATTCACCTGTGTACCTCGACCGTATGCTGACTATGTTCTCTCTCCAGCCGGCAAGTTCCCTACTCCGGTCTCCCACGCCGATGATCTCACTGGCAGGATCAACGAGGTCAAGTCCACCATCAAGTTCCAGCTGAAAAAGGTGCTCTGCATGGGTGTCGCTGTCGGAAACGTCGCCATGACCCAGGACGAGCTGGTCGGCAACATCATGTTGGCCATCAACTACCTCGTCTCGCTGCTCAAGAAGGGCTGGCAGAACGTTGGTAGCCTGACCATCAAGGCTAGCATGTCTCCCCCTCGCCGTCTGTACTAGATGGTCTTCATGAAGTTCTGGAGGATGTAGTATCCATGATGCTACGCGTTCAATCGTAGTAGTAGCCTAGATCCCGATGATAAATGACACGAACCTACCAGACCAGCTTGGTTTCCTTGACTCATACGTGCCATTGATTTGATGTTTCAAGCATTTACACCGTATTGCTCCACGTACTTCGAATGTCATAGCCGCATCAAGCAGTACTATACGTATTACCAATAGAGTAGGACATGCGAACATACGTATCATATTGGCTGGCATATTTTACTGTACGAAGACGCACATCAATCTCTACAGCATATTTGACCGCTACACGGCAATTCGGCTTCGACGCTCGAGCAGAGCCATCGAAAACGTGCGCGCGGCACATCCAGCCAAGAATACATATCTATCGCGTTTCTAAAAGGTATGTAGGAAACACCCCACAGCCGCGAACCACGAGGAGCTGGCGTCGGCGACTGATTGGGAAGGGCACTTTCTAGATTTGATAGAGGAGGCCGGGAACGGAGGAAAACCCATTGTGAAATAATTCAGAATAGCCCTCAGCAAGCCGCGCGTAGCGGAGCCTCCAGTGAGTATAAATAAACATTTGACGATGTAGATTTAACCCATACTGATGATGAGGAGAGAAAGAGAAGAAAAATTCCCAAAGTCGAGGCGTGCGAAGAGAATTTAAAGGCCCCAATTTCGCGAGTGGGGCATGGATGTATGCGCCTTACTAGGTAGCGTAGGTACCTCCGCTCGCCGGTGCGATCCGGCCCGGCTAACTTGTACCTTCCAGCCACGGCCCGTTTTGTCTCATTGCGGAATACACCAAAATTGCATCCATCAAGCAACGTGATTCCATGCGCACCTATCACCTATCCACGTCCCGAGCTTATCAACTTGGTTTGTAATTTGTTAGCCCAACACCTGTGTTATGTCGTTGGGTCTGTCATGATACATGGAATGATGTCCTTACTATAGGTAGCGTCAATGTTTGTGTGTGTCACTTTCCAGTCTGCTAGTCGCAGATATCGCCTCTCGAGGGGTGAAGCTGAATGGGTCGATCACCAGGCCGGTACGGGGTGCTATTCAGGACCTCCTTAAGTTTGAATTCAGAATCAAAAGACTGGTGTTGGTGATGGCTTATCCCGATGCGCCTGGTGTAAAGGTCAGAACAACCGCGAGGTGTGCCTCAGGATTTCGAAACTGCATTCCCCAACGAGGGGTTGCTGCGCCGTAGACGCGGCTCCTATGATTTGACGCCGATTCCTCTCTTCTTCTAACGGCTGACCACAATACAGTAAGCTACGGACTGTTCATGTGCGACTCACTTAGGTTTGAGGTTATCTGGTCTATTCGGTATGCATGCTACCGGCAATGATTCTATCTTACGGCACCAAAACTCCAGCAATGTCACACCACTGCTCTGAGACTGGTTCAGCTTTCGCCAGCGGCTGTAAAGCCAGCCAACCATGCCACAAATTCTGCCTTACGGATGACCAAGCATTTCTGCGTCTATTCTGCCCACACTCTCCGAGTCTAGATGCAAACGCTTCGTAACAGTGCTACCTAATGAAGAACCAAAGTCGTACCCGTTTTCGTCGTCGTCGTCGTCGTCATGCATGCATGCTTCGTCATCACCAATACCATCAACTCCCACGCCCTCACGCCAATCCCCCCCACCTCTCACAACAGTGTGTTGCACGTCGTGCCACTCACTCACTGCCTCATATCTTTGGCGCGGCGCCAAGATATCCCTTCAGCACGGCATCGATCAGGCGGTTGGCGATGGCCGTCTGGGGCGGCAGCTTCAGCGCCCCCCGCGCGTGGCCTTCGGGGGGCGTCGGGTCGTCGGTCAGGTTGGAGACGTTGGTGAGCAGGGCCTCGCGCACCTCGTCGAAGCCGAACCACTTCGCGTCCTCGAGCTCGGGGTCGTGGCCCAGGTGGATGGTCTCTCCGTCGGGACTCGCAGCCTGGCCGATGGCGCCGATCATCAGGTTGGCCGGGTACGGCCACGGCTGCGAGCTGTGGATGACGACGCGGCCGACGCGCACGCCGCTCTCCTCCCACGTCTCGCGCCGCACCGCCTCCTCGATCGACTCGCCCGGCTCCAGGAACCCCGCCAGCGTGCTGTACCAGCGCGGCGGGTAGCGCTTGTTGCGCCCCAGCAGCAGCTTGGTCCCGTCCGCCGACACGATCGCCATGATCACCGTCGGGTCCGTCCGCGGGAAGCTGAGGTTGCTGATGCCGTGGCGCGTGGGGCAGTCCGCCCGCGCCCGGGGGGCCCCGCCCTCCGGGACGCCCGCCAGATCCGTCGGCGGGCACACCCGCTTGGTGCCGGCGTTGATGGACAGCGTGGGCTGCCCGCAGCCGCCGCAGAACGGGTTCCTGCTGTTCCAGTCTAGCAAGGCGCGCGCCTGCGCGTATATCGCCGCTGCAACGAGCATGAGCATGCGTCTTCTTCTCCGAAAGTTTATGTACCTAGTAGAATGATATTTACCTTCAGGGGCGTTCAGGGTCATTATCCTCCTCCCGTCAATGAAAGAGAAGCCCGTCTTTGCCTTGGCAGCCTCTATGACGCTCCTGGCCTTGTCGGCGATCGAGCCCTTCGGGGTCACGTCGACGGCGAAGTACGGGCTTCCCTTGTACTCGCCGTACTCGAAGCCCGACTTCTTCTTCTCGTCGATGCCGAGGAACAGGATGACGGACTGCGTGACGGCCGAGTCGAACCCCTTGATCTGCTCCTCCTCCGACTTCGCGAACGGCTCCGCGCCGGTCAGCGGGACCACGACGTCGTTGCCGACGTAGGCCAGGTTCGCGTGGTCCCTGGCGAGCGGCGACGAGTTGTCCATCAGCAGGAAGGAGGCCGCCGGGTGCGAGAAGGCGGCGCCGAGGAACCCGTGGTCGGTCCGCAGGAACGAGACCCGGTTCAGGGGGCTGCCGCTGAAGTAGTTGGCGATCTCGCGCCCGAACTTCCGGGTCAGCATCGAGTCGTCTTCGGCGAGGACCGGAAGATCCGGGATTGCATGCCCCATTCCGCTTTAGAGTTCTGTTGTTCTCTCTTGAGTGGTTTCAAGCGTAACAACACGGGCTGCTACTTTAGACTGTTTAAATTTGTTTCCACGCGCTTATATGACGTAAGGTGTCTCGAAAATAAATATATAATGGTGAATAAACGTGTCTAGGTATTTAAACAAGTGAGGCTAAAGCAGGGCACAAAAAAGAGCAGAGATAATGAGAAGCCTCGGCTATACGAGATGATGGAGCAGGATACGCATTAGCCGCACTAAAAGTCAACTCGAGATTTTCTTCAGATATATACGTGGATTCACTGGTTGCTTAATGTCATCAAAAAGGTGGACTCGGTGGGGGGTAAGATGGCGATAACAACCATGTTGATGAGTAATTAACCAGAGTGTTCTTCGGCTTCGGCGCCGCCCAGTGTCTTCGCCCGACTATCTCCGGGACTCATTCTCCTCCATTGGCTGTTCCTCCGGATCGCACCCGTCTGCAGGAACCCCATTAATAGATTTCTCCATCAGTTCGAGCTGATCTGCTTACCTAAGGCTACAGGCAACAGTACACAAAGTCATGATTTCAGCAACACTACTGCATCTCTCTTCATTGAGGCAGTTTGTCTAATGTAGTGAAGTACATACATACCCTGTACCTAGATAGTCAGATTCCCTCATGGCCCAGGAATCCCAGAGACTTGGAATGATCGAGTGGCATTTATGAATACCGAGCTGGAGATCTCCGGTGGCCGGATTCAGGATCGAAATTTACCTAATACCCTAATAACAAGGAACGGTCCCGAGGTCCCTGGTAGAGTTTTCCCCGCAGAATCCATGCATAACGTGGAGATCTTTGCAGGCGTCATAACGGGCACTTTAGCGGTTTAGGTGCCCGTAATTCCTAGCGCACGTGGTGGCCCTTCGTGCTTCCGCCATGTCCCCCGGGCGTTGGCGCCTTCAATCTCCCGTCCGTGAGCCTGGAAGCTCCAAACCTACACAGGTACTACCATTTTGACGGAGAGAAAAATCCTTTCGTGAGTCATTCGTTCGTTTTCCTCGTCACAATTCACGACAGAGGAACGAGAACTTCCTTGAACTTCTATCTAGATAGTATTATTTATTCTTTGCGATCCACTCGTTTTGCTGCTGCCGCCGCCGAGGCATAGCTTACCTACCTGACTCATCGGTGACACGGCCGATCCATACCGAAAGACAAAAGAGCCCATTGGGTTACACCAACTTTTGCGTTCTGTCTTAAGATCGCAGGCATGGCGCCGCCAACGGGGCCCCTCAATCTCGATGTCGAGGCCATATCGGGTATCTGCGGGTGAGTCTCAGATGCGAAGAACGACGGCCATTGGCGTCACAGCCCGCCGCGCGCGCGCGCGCGCCCGGGGAGGGGGTGTCTGACTAACTAACGTCTCTCTCTGCCTCGCGCCATAATAGCTCCATCTCCATCGCCGCGTGGGTCGTGGTCTTCTCGCCGCAGATCGTCGAGAACTTCCGCCGCGGGTCCGCCGACGGGCTCTCGGTGCAGTTCATCATCGTCTGGCTGCTCGGCGACGTCTTCAACATCCTCGGCGCCGTCCTGCAGGGCGTCCTGCCCACCATGCTCATCCTCGCCGTCTACTACACCATCGCCGACTTCGTCCTGCTCGCCCAGTGCTTCTACTACCGGGGCTTCACCTGGAGGGATGACGTGACCACGCCGACGCCGACGCCGACGCCGAAGCCCTCCGCGAACGGCCGCGCCGCGGCGGACGAGCCCCCCACCGAGACGACGGGGCTGCTGAACGGTGGTCAGCCCCACGGCGCGGCGGAACGGAGAGGCAGTGGGTGGTCGCACCTGAGTCCCGCCGTACCCCTGGTGACCGAGCCGCCGGCCACCCCTCCGCCGACGCCGACGAGGCTGCAATCGACGATCTGGAACCTGGTGGGGGTGCTCATGGTGTGCGTCGCGGGCGTGCTCGGCTGGTTCCTCAGCCGGAAGTACACAGGCGACAAGCCAGCGACATCGCCCGCCGACGAGGACTTCCCGACGTTTGACGTCTGGGGCCAGGTCTTCGGCTGGCTGTGCGCTGTGCTGTACCTGGGGTCGCGGCTGCCGCAGCTGCTGCTCAACTGGCGGCGGCGGTCGACCGAGGGCGTCAGTGTGCTGTTCTTCCTCTTCGCCTGCTTGGGAAACCTGACGTACGTGCTGTCCATCTTCGCATACGATCCGCCGTGCCCTGACGGCGGGCGCTGCCGACCCGGCGAGGCGGCGCGCATCTACGGGCGCTACGTGCTGGTCAACCTCTCGTGGATCGCCGGCAGCTTCGGCACGCTGCTCCTGGACCTCGGCATCTTCGCCCAGTTCTTCATCTACAGCCGCGACGAGGCCGCGGCCGACGAGGAGGAGGTGGACGGCGAGGCCATCGAGGACGATGATGATGATGATGAGGAGGAGAGCACCCTCGACGAGCGCTGGTGGGACCAGCGGCCCTTGCTCCAACGCGTCGGCTCGGGTCCCATGTAGAGCGGTGAGGAAGACGAGGCATCTGCTTTTGTATTAATCGCTGCGTTTTTTTTTTCTTTTTTTCTTTGTTATAAAAAGGAATCAGGCACTGGATGGGCAAAAGCAATTGAGTTCTGGCTTATATCAATCTCGGCTTCATTTAAGGAACGGAAAAGAATCTGTATTTGTTTTGCATTATAGGCGGCTACCAAAAGAAAAACGCAGGTTATACAGGACTGCAAAAAGTGGTTTATGATATATTAACATGTATTAAAGATACGGGAACTATCTCCCAGGTCATCCAATTCCGCCTACGGACTTGGTTTATACTCTTATATTTGTGGCCATCCCGTACATGCGGCGAAATATGATCCACAGCTGCTCTTGTTTCTTCCCTTCCTGCCATATTGACCTCTTGCAGTCCATAGATATTACCGAGATTCGTTTGGAAGGCCGAGTTGGCCATACCATGATACTCTTCGAATACTTGAGAATATAGGTAGGTTGTCTACAAGCAGGACGACTCGTGGACCTCCTTCTAAGCTAAAAACGAAGCTAACCTTCATCTATCTCCTCCGGTATAGCAGGTCGCACTTTCGAAGCATCTGGCCTTATGGGCGATGGTATGCCTTAGTGTAATAATATCCCGCGATGGCTTAGAGACAATGGCAGATGTCTCTGTGCCTCGGAGTTTCCGTCATAGTTCGTGAGTTGTTATTGGACAGGCCAAGACTAGGCCATGCAGAACACATAGGTTGATCGCCGGCCAGGGTCTTTTGATTGTCAGCACTCCTATGAGCCCACAAGGTTGAATCTCACTGTGTCCGGAACTTTCTCGTGAAGACCTCACCTCTCGAGTAGCTGTCTACTCTCTGGGAAGTCTAGGACATATTTCATAATACTATCATCGGAATCTGCTTCAACCGTCGACATCACGTCTGTTATAGAACTGTGGAGTCTGATCCACAGGAGCAAGGCAGTTCCATCTCTAAGGTTACTAGGATCTAGTAAGCGGATCTCTCATCATATTCTAAGGCTGCTGCTGATTTTCCTTCTATACATTTGTTGCACGAGGCTGCGAGTGTCACATAGAGGTGGTGGAGTAAGCGAATGATGAACAGCATTGCAAGACACCCAGCGGCATCTCCAAAAGCCACTGTCAACACTTATTCCGTTTCTGGAGTAGATCTGCCTGTCACTGCATATTCGCGATAGTTACTAGTTCATCCGCCATGACTTGGCATACATTCATCAATAAGTGTGGTATCTCCATCTGTATCGTTAGCCTACACATGCTAAGGCGAGGCTCTGTGTTTGCTGAACCTGTCATTGACATCATGATCAATTAACATTGGATATCCCTCAGTGCCAAGGTCACACAGGGCCGAGAACTAATAAAGAGAATACTACCACCCCAACTATCGTCGTCGGTAGGCTGCAGCCTATATCGTCATCGGTGCTTGACCCTTCCGGTGGAGGCGTCGACTAGACCTTAGCGGTATGTCCTCTTAGCCAGCTTGGGTAGGGTTTCACTGTATCTTAGACCATGATGGGGGCCTTGTTTTGTATAGCGTTTGTGATTCACCGAACGATCCGCAAGAATCCTCGACGGCGAAGCTGACATGCATGAAAGTGACGATAGTTACATCACATGGCGTATGAGATGGCGGCGGCTACTACCCTTCTTACCTTATATGGATGGTATGGTACAATGCGTCTTAGAGGCGGGGGGGCTATATAAGTAGCCAGATGCTCGACGAAGCCGTGCTTTAGCTGCTTCCTTTCCTCTTACCACGTCCTGGATCTCTAGTGAGTAGTATAGCCTACTTAGATAAGAAATCAATATGAACGATACTGCTCTCTACGTGTCTAACGGCACCTGTTTCTTCGGGCCAGGTCAAGTTGCTGACCCGAACTTCATCCCCTGCGGCAGCGCTGTGCTCTCGGGACCTCAACCTTGCTGTTACGTAGGAGATTATTGTCTATCGAGCACTGCCTGCTGGGATAATAACAGTCAGCAAGTCCCAATTCGATGACCTCCGTGTGTGTCTGGTGCTTTAAGACTGATATGTAGGATATATATAGCCGTCGTGACCTACGTCGCCGGGTGTACGGACTCGACCTTCAGCTCGGCCAAATGCACCAACAAGTTCGCGTATCCCGACCATCAGTGGGTCGCGATGGCCCGGTGCGAGGGCGACGACCTGGACATCTGGTCGGGGTGCTCCAGGCACCCTAAGTGGATATCCATCCAGAAGGAGCCGGACTGTGCCTGTAACGCTTCGGAGCCGCTGATCCGGGATTCCAACGGGAAGTCCACTGTCGATGAGATGGCCAGCCTGCCCCCCTACCCCTGGTGGCACCATCTCTTTCAACCCGACCGCGCTCCCGACGGTGTTGGACTCTGTGACTTCTCGCGCCTGGTCCACTTCGGTCCCCGAGACATCCACAGCGGCGCCGGCCCCGACGGTGGTTTCACATGGCCTCACGCCAGGAGGCAAGATAGGGGTTGGCGTGGGCATCGGCGTGGGCGTGCCTCTGATACTCGCGCTTACCTTCGTAGCCTTCGTTCTCCTCCGTCGCAGGAAAGCGAGTCCCTTGTCGCCGGCACCGAACGACGCGGAAGAACCTCGACAGGTCACGACGCCCTGGCCGGACCCGCAACCATGCTACGCCCAACAAGCCGTGCGGGAGAGGTCCTTCAGCCCCGAGAAGAAGGATACCATGACGACGCCGGAGCCGCCGGAGCCGCTCGAGCCGGCCCCCGCGCTGTACGGGTACAAGCCCGAGCTGGCGGCCGACCCGGCCCTCAAGTCCGAGCTGTCCGGCGACGATCCCAGGAGTCTCGCGTCCTCGGGCGTCGATGACCACCAGATCTCCGAGCTAACGGAGAGTCCTGCAGGTTCTCGTGGAGGGTGGATTTCTTAGATTTAGAACTGAATAGGTATACCTACGTATGGAGTAGTATCTGAGACGAATAATAGACCTTTCTGCCTATTTTGTAGGTAATCTGGTGCTTTTTGGGATAGGCTGAGTCTCCTACTTGCATACCTAGACCTTTTGGTGGGATTAGAAGGGCAAGGTGCAGCAAAGACAGGATATGACGAGCCTGGCCACTCCGTTTTGGCATCTCTGGTTTACGAATCGAATGATACGGCGGGATAAGTTATCGTATAATGAGTATATTCGAGAAGTTACTAACTAATAAGTGAATTGATATAACGAGGTGGATGGCTAGATTTCACGAGCAGGAACTCTAGCTATCAACATCTAACCAGGGGTCTATTACGAGTATTAAATTTCTATTCTGCAGGTACAAGCTCAACGTAAACACCCAATCATCAACTCTCTCAATTACAAACAATGCTCTGTTTTCCAGATCGAGTTGTTCCGAAGCAGTCGTCCCAGTGGTGTGGAGTGGAAGAAGCATGTCGGGAAGTTGAAAATGGGTGTAAGTGCTATTATCCCTTTTAGGAAGCTCCGCCATTGGCAATGATGGAGCGTTGCTACATACACAGATCTGACGAAGCCAAGTGTAATACGGCCTACTTGACTACGATGTAGTTAACAAGTTTCCCATTTGCGGCCGTGTTGCCTTCTACAATAAGTTAGTAGTTGCGTTGGCTTCAGACTGTCTGTCGGACCATCGTCGGTAAAGACGCTCCAATATGCAGGCGCCTCATTATGGGCGGAGACACCTTGTTTGGGGAATGAATGCTTGGCAAAGGCCAAGCCTGAGATGAATATTTATATATAAGACAGTTGCACCATCAAAGCTACTCCGAAGAGTCTCAGTGATCTAGCAATACCTACAAGACAGCGGCCAGCAGAGCGACCCAGGAAGATGACTACTGCCCAGCAACCTTTCACTCTCCAAGCCGATCCGGGGACGGACATCTGGAGGAAACCCCCAAACATCGACGTCTGGAATGGTAAGGGAAAAGCCCCTTCAACGTCTCATATATATATGATATTGCATCATCACCACTGACACCCACGTAGCACCAATCTCACGCACCGTCACCGGTCCGCTCAAGAAGTTTCAGTCTGCGCGTGTCACCTTCTGGGCCGACTGGACGGTGCAATACGACCAGGGCGGGCTCCTTCTTGTCCCGCGGCGCAGGTCCTCGTCATCCTCGTCGCCCACATCACCGCCTGAGAAATGGGTCAAGACAGGCATCGAGTACTACCAGGGCAAGCCGCAGCTGAGCACGGTCGGGTGCGACCGGTACGCGGACTGGAGCGTGACGGCTCTGCCTTCGGCGCTGGCCGTCGGCGACCCGACGAGGGGCATCACCATCGAGGCCGTGCGCGAGGAGGACGGCAAGGACGGCAGGAGCGTGTGGGTGTACCAGCTGGTGCTGGACGCGAGGAGCGAGCAGGTCGTCGAGAGGATCCCGCTGCGCGAGGTCTGCTGGATCCTCGCGGACGAGGACGAGGACGAGGGCGCGGGCGACGAGGAGTGGGTGCTGGAGGTGAGCCCGCTGGTCGCACGGCCGGACAAGCAGGCGACGGGGCCCTTGAGGGTCGACTTCGCTGAGTTCGAGGTGCAGTGGCGGGCTTGATCAATCGAGGCCGCTAGGTCGCCCTGTGCCCGGTGACGAAAAAAGTCGGGCCGAGAATCGATCGTGTCAGTGAGGTAACCTACCTGGAACGATGACTTGACTGGGTTGTCGGAGAAGGAGACGGATCGTTGTGTGTATTACCTACCTACCTTGCTTCGAAGGAGAGACATGGGAATGCGTTCGTAAGCTAGGCTGCTGAAGTTTTCCGATATCGCCCGCGAGAGATAGAGCACGATAATGGGTATCGCCCCGGGTGGGCTGTCAAGCGTACAAAGAAAAGGTCATATGGTTAACTTGGTTTCACAGCGGCGGCTCAATAATCATCACTTCTAACAAATAGACGCTTACCGGCCGTATCCCGTGGGGTATGTTTGACTGTTTGCCTGGTTGCCTTGCCACGACACAGGAAAACCATGACGATAGCGCCTGCTTCATGATGATTTGTGAAAAGTCCTCGAGGTAACTTACCTTAGATACCCAGGTAGGCAACGAGGTGGCGGGGAGTAATGGCACGTATTCCATACTACATATGTATTTTTCATACAGTCTCGACTGTTATAAATTCCGACTCATCTGGGAGAAACTGCCCCCCCCCCCCCCCCCCCCCCCCCTTGNACCTAGAAACTCCCTCCAGCACCCTTCTCTCAGATTGAGGCGTTCCGATACTTCCACGACATAGTTCTTTCTCAGAATCAATGACCGGGACCCTGTGAGAATCCATGGATATCCAAGGCTCAGGAAGCGGTGCGCTCTTCGGGGCGCTGCCACAAATCCATCTTGCCATTGTCCATCATCACAGCCCATCCATCGCCAGCCCTATCACACCAGGGTATGTTTCCAATGCCTCTTTAGTCACATCTTTCTGGGAAGCAACCGCTGTGACTTGGGATACCCTACCCACAATTACGAGCCCGCGAGAGAGCACTACTGTGGGCCATGCCATCGCAGAGACAGTACGGGATAGCCACTTGAGAGAAATCCACACGCCTATGATAACCGTGGCCCAGAATCCATCCGATACAAGCGAATACAATAGTACTGCCAGCGGCAACCTTGCAACGCATCCTTCTACTCGTCTCTCGATGGTCACGACTGAATGCCAAATCTCTGGACTTCAAACAACAAGTATCGGCTCTTCTCGAAACGGAGGGGAAATCATAAACGCTATGCTACCAAATGTCGCCATGGATAGCCTTCTCAATTTCGTCTCCGTCATGCCTGTCACAGCTGCGAATGGCCCGGCCACAAGGGAACTCGGCAACAGCACTCACCCAGTCCCCTCGGCGACAGGTGCTCCAGTTCCTAGAAGCACGCCTGATACTTCAACCACAAGCCACATGCCCATCGAGACGACCCTTCCATTGACTACCCCTATGATAGTCACAGCGCCGCCTCAGGCACTGATGTCGCCGCCGTCGAGCGGTAACTCCACGGGAGGCAACGCCACGAGCAAGAAACGGCGCGCGCCCGAACCCAATCCTGCCATAACCAGTGGAAATCTCCCCAACAGCCCCGGTGACTTTATGTACTTCCGAGACCGTGGATGGCCCACTGCCGTTATGTCGTCAGGGACTCCAGCCTTCACAACGGCGCAGCCTGAGACGACAGACTAAGGATGCCTGGGCTGGTTGCTGAGGTTAAGGTTCTTAGTTTGGCAAAGGATGAAGGTCTATTGGGCCTTAGCTAGAGCTTGTCTTTCTTGAGCTTTGACATCTCGCAGTGCATTTCACACTTGACGTCCATGCGATGTGATGGATACCAGGTACCTACCTAAGGTTAGTACTGTGCCTAATGTATCTAACGTCCATAGCTCGGTCAAAGGGGCTAGCTAGCCCCTGAGAACATCCCCAAGGTTAAGTTCTCAAATTGAATTGTCTCCATGAAAAATGCCAATTTATTACTGTTGAAGTAAGATGTGATAGTGGACATGTAACCTTTGGCTTGTCTAGGTACCTAATGGCATGGGCGTCAGCTGGAGGTTATAAGGTCGTACCTTCCTCCTGGCTATGAGAACGTAGAAGGCAATCATACAATACCTACCTAGGTAAGTACCCATCCAGCCTACCTTAAATACGTACATATAGGTATCTACATGTGAGGACCTCGATCTTCTCATGAAATGAGGTACCTATATGCAGGCTGGCCGCAAGAGAAAAACCTTCCTACCTAGGTAGACGTTGGTTCCAGTGATATCCGTGATCGCACCTGCTCTTTAACAATAGGTAGGGCAGGGATTGCACGCTCCCGCGCCCGCGCTCTAGCACAAACGCGTCTCATCTTCGCACTTGCGCATCATCCAACTCTGTTTCCTTTCAACTTTATCCTCATAACCCACTCTACTGTCGCCATCCATGCCCGTTCAATGACCTAACTCACTACGCCTACGCCATGGCAATCCTAGAAGATGTCCCAGGTGTAGAAGTCACGGTGCGGATCAATGGCCGGGACGTCAGAGAATACGACAACCCTGACCCAGAGACATCGGAGCAAGGGCCGGCTTTCGACTTGCATAGTCCCACCTTATACAGATACATCGAGTGCATTGATGATGCTGAGTTCAGCGTGAAAGCCACGGTGACACGCGACTACGAATGGGGCTACCCGCATCACACGCTTCGTTTCGGTTTGTATGTCGATGGGCAACCTATCATAGGGGTTTTGGTCAGGGAAGAGATGGTGGTTCGTGATGCGCCTTGCACTAGGACCATCACCACCTTTGAGACACATTGCAGTCAGTCCAATCAATGGTTTACCCATAAACTCAAGTTTTCTGCTGTCAATACAGGTATGCATATTTCCACTAGCATGCACAGCAACCCGCTAACCCCTAACCCGCTTCAGTTGATAGCGCCTTGAAAGAACGCGTTGAGAAGGACACGAAGGTCGCACAAAATCTGGGGTTGATAGAAGTCCGAATCTCACGAGTTCAGGAGTTCGGGACACGTAATGCTGACCCGAGAGATCGGCTCGGCCGCCTTCAATCCCATAACAAGTTTGAGCTTGCCGAGAAATCGTTGAAGGGCAAAGCGATCTCGCATGGAGCAACGTTTGTCCAACCCCCCCCAGCATTTGACGATAGATTGTAGACTGATCAGTGTATAGAGGCACAGAAGGTACACAGACGCAAACACCTCGACGTGTTAAATGCATTCAACTGCCCGAAGACAGTGGTCCCCTTGCAACTTTCAAGTTCTACTATAGATCCAAGGGTACGCGATACCTAGCAATTATGTATTCACTAGCTTACGTTCCTATTAGAAGCCTTGAGGCAGGAGCTGATTGTTCCACGAACTCCATCTCCGGGTTTACCGGCACCTTCGGATGTTGCTGGCATGTCGCGAGCTGAGCTGGAGCGACTGGCACGAGAAAGGCTCCATCAAGTACAGGTCTGTTCCCATATGTTATGGCCATGCTGGGTTTCAGCCAGCTAATCAACCGTATATATAGGCGGGAAACAGAGTCAAGGAAGAACACAAGCCACCCGTCAAGCGAGAACTTGACGAGGTTATCGACTTGAGCGAAGACACAAAGCCGCCACGACCGTCAAAGCTCTCCCGGCTCTCCTCAGGAAGACAGGTGGAAGTAGTTGATCTGACGGACGACTGAGTCGCGAAAGCACTATACTATCAGACAGGCAGCTTTACCTAGTAGAGTATGGTAGGTGTCTGATAGTATTTTGTACATGATGAGACATGCAAGGAGCAATCAGATGAGGGAACTTGCACTATTGCTTGTGACGGACATGTAGAGGGAAGTTTGACACTGCTGGCACAATTGTCGGAGAATATTTCGACATAGGTAGCCAACAAACTGGGTTGTCATTCATGTAAAGACAGACGATGTCGGGGACGACGGTGAAGGGAAAACAAGATACCCGGATACCCCTCTGAGCCGTCGGTTACATACCTCCGATACTATAATAAAGGTATCATGGCTGATCGGTATCAAGCGAGGCTTGGTGTGAAACATTGTATGAGATATTTGTGAGCTTAACTGATACAGGTATATGCACTCAATCAGCGGAATGTCGAAAGCTCAATGAAGCCTCCCACTAGCCATGGATGAGATCTGACACCTACCTAGGGACAGCTAGGTGATCCCAACTGATTTCCGGACCCACTTTCAACATTGTACCTAGAGCTACCCCTGCTGCCACGCTACTTACCTACCCTAGAGATAGCTCCCAAAATTTCCATGCAGACAGACAATCCCCAATTACCACAAGTACCAACACCGACACAGCTTCAGCTCGAGCTCCCCCCCCTTCTTTCCCCTTAGCCATTGCACACGACCGGACGCCTCCCTCCTTCCCTCCCTCCCTCACGATGGCCGACAGAATGAAGCCCGCGAAGAAGCCCTCCTCCTCCTCCTCCTCCTCGCCCGTCAAGAACGGCTACCTCATCCTCTACAATGCCGTCTCCGCCGTCCTCTGGCTGACCGTGCTCGGCCGCGTCGTCGGCGCCAACGTCGTCGGGGGCGGCTACCAGGCCGCCTACCCGGCCGTCGGCGAGTTCTGCAAGTGGACGCAGACGCTGGCGGGCATGGAGGTGCTGCACTCGCTGCTGGGTACGTTTTTTTTTTTTTTTTTTTTTTTCCTCTTCCTCCTCCGATTCCCTTTAGCTCAATTGCCATTGAAATGATTCTACGGACAATGACAGTGCTGACTGACACCCCGCTCTCGTCCCTTGCAGGCATCGTGCGCGCGCCCTTCCTCACGACCTTCATGCAGGTGTTCAGCCGGTACGCGATCGTGTGGGGGGTGACGGGGCTCTTCCCGGAGCTGGCGCGCCGCAGCCCCGCGTACACGGCGATGCTGGCGGCCTGGGGCGCGACCGAGGTGGTGCGGTACTCGTACTTCGCGCTGACGCTGTCGCGGGGCGGCCCGCCCGCCGTGCTGCACTGGCTGCGCTACCACGCCTTCTTCGTCCTCTACCCGCTCGGCATCTCCTCCGAGGCCGTGCTCATCTGGAAGGCCGTCGAGCCCGCCAGGGACCTGAGCCCGCTCTACTCGACGCTGCTGTTCGGCTACGTCGTCCTGGCGTACCCGCCGTGTAAGTGGGAATCTATACGTGCTTGGGAGGTAGAATTGGGAAGAAAAAATTGCTAATAGTAGGGGTCGGTTTATAGCTGCCTACATCCTCTACACGCACATGATGGCCCAGCGACGAAAGGTCATGAAGGCGGCCAAGGCGAAGAACGAGAAGGCCACGCAATAGAAAAAGATTTTCACGACTCTACACATGTGTCACGTTATAGAATAATGGGGGGGTTGGGGGGGACGATGGGAACTGAGACGGGAATTTAGAGAACGCTACTCCTGCCTGTCTATTTCACGCGTGCATCCGTCTATGATTTACACAAAACGAAGGAATAACGAGGAATTGGATAGAGGTACAGGTGTATCTGTAATCAACATGCTTTCGACGAATACAATAATAGTGTACAGCCCGTAGCTCTCTCTCTCTTGCTTGTCTTCTATGCGATCTCCCGGCTGCTCGACTCGTACCACTCGTTGCGTGACCACTTCACGATCAGGTTCTTCGCATCCTCCGACAACTGGGAATATCCTGGGTTTTCTGAGGGCTCGAACATGCCTACTCAAATCGTCAGTGTTATCAACATCATCAACAGCACATATAGTAGTATCACAGAAGCAGGGAGAAAAAAAAAACGACTCACCCATGTGCGCCCCGGTCTCGTCGTGGGCCTTGTCGTTGACGGCCTCCTTCCAGACGCCGGCGTCGTGCCTGGAGCTGGAGGAGGAGGAGGAGGAGGAGGGCAGGTTGCAGAAGGTGCGCTGGCTGCCGATGACGGTGCCGACCATGCTGACCTGCTTGGAGGCGGCGCCGCGGCCGAGGCGGGTGTACAGGTTGGCGAAGCCGACGCCGAGCTCGCGGTCGAGGCGCACCATGCTGCGCACGCGCGCCTTCAGTTCCTCCCCCTTGCCCAGGCAGCTGACGAACTCGAGGTGCGAGCACACCCACGACCACCCCTCGCCGATGTGGTCCCGGTTGATGTACGCCGCCGCCCCGCCCGCCGCGATCGCCCCCGCCGCCCCGGCCACCATCGCGATCGTGCCCCAGCCCCAACCGCCGCCGTTGTTGTTGTTGTTGCTCCTGGGCGCGCTCGGCACGTTCGGCACGTTCGGTCGCGGCGGAGGCTCCGTATGCGTGTTTCGCCTTCTCCGGGACGAGGGCGGGGGGCTGGCCAGTCCCGCGGCCGGAGGTCGCTGCTGGCTGATCGAGTTCCTCCTCTGGGGGGTGACGGGCGGGGGCGGGGGACCATTGGCGGGCCCCTGCTCCCTGACCGAGTTCCTCCTCTGGGGCGGGGTGGGGATGCTGGCCGGCCTCTGCTGCTGGCTGACCGAGCTTCTCCTCTGCCCGGCGATGGGCGGGGTGCTCTGCTGCTGGCTGACCGAATTCCTCCTCGGAGACATCATGGGCGGGCCGTCGGCCGGTCTCTGCCCCTGACTAACCGAGTTTCGCCTCTGCCCGGTGACGGGCGGGGTGCTCTGCTGACTGACCGAGTTTCTCCTCTGAGACACGGGCGGAGGGGGAGGGTTACCGACCGGCCTCTGCGGCTCCATGACCGAGTTCCCTCTCCGCCGGGACACCGGTGGAGGATTCGACGACTTCTGATCCCTGACCGAAGTCCTCCTCTGGGGCATGGCGCTGGGCGGCTTGCTACTGCTGCTCCTACTAGAACTAGCGGGAGGCGGTGTGTCCCTACTACCGCCACCGCCACCGCCCGAACCGAAAAGCATGCCCCCGAGACCGCTGAGCTGCGTCAGCATCTCGGCGGCGTTGTTGTAGTGGCCCTCGGCGCCGTGCGCGACGACGCCAGGCGAGATGCCGAGGTAGGGAGTGTCGAAGGCGAGAACGCCCTGGACGTAGGGGAACATGAGGGTGTTGACGGAAGGGCTGCGGCCGCGCCCGCCGATGTAGCTGTAGCCGTCGTCGTGCTCGCGCCCCCGGATGGGCTGCTCCAACGACAGCGCGATGGCGGCCTCGGCGGCCACGATGCCGCCCATGGAGTGGCCCACGAGGATGGTGCGGACCGACGGCTCGACGGTCGGCGAGGGCGTGCCGTTGGCCACCTCGAGGTCGATGACCCGCTCGAGCAGCCAGTCCCGGAACCGGTTCACGCACTCGTAGAGGTCGCCCCGCGTCTCATACTTGGGGTAGGTGATCGCGCGGACCTCGACCTTGGGCAGCGCCGCGCTGACGAGCGCGGCGAGGTGCTGCGCGAACTCGGACTGCGAGCCGAAGGTGTCTTCACCACCCTTGCCATTGCTGTCAGCTAGCTAGATTCCACGTCTATACGTAGTATGTCTTTGATGAAGGGGTGAGTGACGATGCTATCTCGTACCTTGAAGCCATGGATGAAACACAACAACAGTGTCTTCTTCATATTGCGTCTCCCCCCATGGAGAAAAGAATTGGTTAAAGTGAGACCGAATTTCAGTTGTGGCAATAACTTATGGCAGGATCAGCGCTACAGAACCTCCCCACTTGGTGGACCATAACACCTACGTTGTACGCTTACGGGGACTGTTCCTCCCAAAATGACGTCGTGCTGGCGGACAGTTGGCCTCTGGGGCCGCGAGCCGCGAAAAGCCGCTACGTAGTGCTAAGCCCTATGAAACACTGATAGTTGCATACCTAGTGCTACCTATTAGGCTCGAGTACTCGAGGAGGGCTGGGAGGGTTGTGCACAGCACCAGAGGCGGATGAAAGTTGTGTATCTAGAAATTGGGAAATGTTGGAAAACTCAAAACAGGGCACCACCATGGACCAATATTGCCCACAGCCAGCTGGACGTTGGGTGGGTATCACGCCATGATCATCCATACTACAACTACTACGTGTACGTGTCGCTAGCTGAACATCTGGCCAGCCCCCCTGATATGAGTTTCTCAGCTCAACAACCTGTGGTCGATTTCCTCCAGTCCGAATGTCATCCATACCTTGTTACGAGACATGCTGTGTTTTAAGCACTCCAATCTTATCGTGAGCGGGTTTAGTAAGTTGCCGTCAATCTCTGGACGAGATACTGGCCGCTGTTGATGCCCTTATACTTCCTCTCAGTCTCAGAAGCGTATGTGCTGGGGATGGCTTCAATGAAGTCCTTGAAGTTAGGGTTGCAGAAATACCTAAACAGAATCAGCCGCTGGTGCATTGAGCTCGATTAAAACCATAAAACTTATACATACGCAATGCTGTACCTAGCCGGGTAAACATCGCCGTCGCCGGACGGAGGCTCCACAACGCGGTGAATGGTGCTTTTGATATTGTCGTTGCTCCACCTGGCAAGCAAGTCACCAGCGTTCACGACGCAGGTATCCTCAATCGGCTTCGCGTCGACGAAGACACCGGTCGGACTCTTGACTTGCAAGCCACCCCGGGCATCCTGGAAGAGCAGCGTGATGGAGCCGTAATCGCTGTGGGCGCCGGCCCGGACCTGTCCGGGGTTGATGGTGAAAACGTCCTTCCTGACCTCGGGATAATGAAGCAATCGCAAGGTGTTGTCGCCGACGTCGGTGTACTTATCAAACCACGTCTCATCGATGCCCAGCCCGACGGCAATGGCGCGCATCACCTCCATATGCAGCTCTTTGCATTTGTTGTGGAAACCGAGCATCGTCTCCTTGAAGCCGATGAGCTCACCTTCCTCCTCGGGCCAGTGATTTGGGTGGCCCTCCTCGCCCTCTCGCCCGATTTCAAGACTCTCCTTCAAGTCTGGCGCGGCGTCTCTGAGTTTCTTGACGTCATCTTTGTCGGTCAGAGTCGTAGTCTTCTCACGTCCCGGCGCGGAGTAACCCCTGTTCGCCTCAGGAGTGGTCCAGCAATGAGACATTTTGGTCTCGACAGGAAGCCTGAAGTACTTAGCCGATGTGTCGAACACATGTTTGCGGTACTCGGGCGTAACAGGTAAACCCTTTAAGTAGATGAAACCCGCTGTTTGAAAGCCATGAAGAATCGCTTTCGCGGCCTCTTTCCTCTGCTCTGGGGTTCCGTTCAGGAACGCAGAAAAGTCGATCAACTAGTCGTGTTGATTAGCTGCGCGCTACTAGTTGCACAAGTATTCACAAGTGACATACTGGGATGAGGAGGCCCTCGCTCTTCACTGCTGCTGCCTCCATAATCAATTGCGCCTTAGATATTCCAGACAAGCGTCACTAGAGTTCCAATCTGGAACAGGAAGTGATGATTGCGATTGTCCCCGCGGGTGTAAAGTCGTCTTGCTTTGAGCTAGGAATTGAACGCAGAACGAGCTCGATGCTTTCCAGTACTACAAACGAGGTAATCTATTCAAAAGGTGGTAGAATGGTTTCATATACCGGTAACGCCAGCCGAGCGCGATAAGAGCAAAACCTTAGCTGGTCTACTAGACGACTTCTGGAATCCGAACTAGGTACTAATCTACTTGTCTTTGGAGACCAGGAATCGCTTAACTAACGGGCTTGCGTAAAACGATCCTACCTACTTAGATATGATTACCCCTCTGATGGGTATCTCGGCCAGGACTTACATGCACTTCGGCAAGCCACTTTCTCAACCCATATTAACGGTTTGGTTCTAACGTTGCATGAGTAGAGGAGTTGCAAAATATTCTCGTTACAGCATCTTCCATACACGTCCTAGTCATATCTTAGGATCGTTGTACGTAACGGCTCGGGCTCTCATACGAACGTCCTTTTACTTAGTACGCACAAGCATCCCTTCGAGATAGGCAGATAAGGTATCTCACAAGCGCGATAAGCAGAGAAGTGCTACATAGTACATGTGGGGTGTCTGGGGTTGTGGAGTGTGAGGGGCTCGCCTATCAGCTCATGGTGGAGCTCGCCTATCTAAAGCAACAAGGACAAGGGTCAGTAGATCCCGTTCGACGGGCCATATCTCATGTCTTCATGAACCTGCCAGAGAGACCTGTGTGTCCGTTGTGGTTGATTGACCGATCTTTGTAGGTAACGCTGTTAGTACGCGGTAACATCGTCGAACTTCGCAGTACCTAGAGGACTCGGGCAAAATCTACCTAGGTAGTTGCAGGAAACGCTCATCACAGTCCGGAACGTCGTACTAGGATTCGCCTGAGGCAAGTAGTTAATGGTTTAAACAAAGCAACTATCCGATCTGATCTAGCAGATTAAGGAAATGGACGAGACAACAAGCCGCGTGGTGGACGTCCACACGCACATGTATCCCCCGGCCTACATCCAGCTTCTAGAGAGCAGGAAGAGCATACCGCTCATCCGGCGGTTCCCCGGGGCCAAGGACCCGCGGCTGATCATCCTGCCGGCGGAGGCCGAGGCCCTCGACAAGGCAACAGCCGCCGCCGCCGTCGGCGACGAAGACGGGTCGACGACGCCCGCGCGCCTGCCGGGCCGGCCCGTGACGGCGCACTACTCGTCGCTGGGGCAGAAGCTGCACTTCATGGACACGCACGGGATCGACGTCTCGGTGCTCTCGCTGGCGAACCCGTGGCTGGACTTCGTCGCGCCCGCGGACGCCGGCGAGACCGCCAAGTCGATCAACCGGGAGTTCGCGGCCATGTGCGCCAGCGGCGGCGGCGGCGGCGGCGGCGGCGGCGGTGGTGGTGGGGGGCGCCTGTTCTTCTTCGCCGCGCTGCCGCTGACGGCGCCGCCCGAGACGCTGCTCGCGTCCGTGGGCCACATCCGGGGCCTGCGGCACTGCCGGGGCGTGGTTCTCGGGACGTCGGGGCTCGGGCGGGGTCTCGACGACCCGGCGCTGGTGCCGCTGTTCCGGGCGCTGGCGGCGAACCGGCTTCCCGTGTTCCTGCACCCGCACTACGGCCTGCCGAGCGAGGTGTGGGGCCCGCGCGCGACCGACGAGTACGGGCACGTGCTGCCGCTGGCGCTGGGGTTCCCGATGGAGACGACGATCGCCGTGTCGCGCATGTACCTGGCCGGCGTGTTCGACCAGGTGCCGGACCTGCGCCTGCTGCTGGCCCACAGCGGCGGCACCCTGCCCTTCCTCGCCGGCCGCATCGAGAGCTGCATCGTCCACGACGGCCACCTCGTCCGGGAAGGGCGGGTGGGCCCCGGACGCAGGACCATCTGGCAGGTCCTCGAGGAGCAGATCTACCTGGACGCGGTCATATACTCCGAGGTGGGGCTCAAGGCGGCCATCGACGCCAGCGGGGTCGGCCGCCTGATGTTTGGCACCGATCATCCCTTCTTCCCGCCCCTGATGAGCGATGAGCAGGGCGAGTGGGAGAGCATGACTTTGAATGCTACCGCTGTCAATAAGGCCTTGGGTCAGGGGAGCGATGGCGCCAAGGCTGTCATGGGGGGGAACGCCATTAAGATACTGCGCCTCCATGAGGAAGATGATCCTTTAGCGGGAGTCCCTTTAGCAGGTGTCTAGGTTAAAAAGCCGTCGCGAACGAACTTGGAGTTGGCGTTCTCATTCGAGCTATGGTCGGAGTATCTCGCTAGCTATTAGTACATGTCAACTCCATGCAAGCCCTAGTTGGCACAACGATACTTCTAGTACTTTATCGCATTTTGGGACATCCAATTCTTGGTTTCTGAATGGGAGAGCTGTGCAAAAATTCGACACTTAAGCGATGATAGCGATTTAAGCAAATCATTCTCTGATATATCTCCTATTTCTTCCATTACAATTAGCAAGGTTAGCTTTTGCTTCCTAGTCAAGGGGCTACAGTGGTTCGAATAGCGCTTTCGCTTTGATTGATAGTCCTAGCCACGGGGCATGACTCTACCAGGGGTTCGAAATAGTGCTTCAACCTTTTTGGCGGCCAGAGTAGGGGTCTGGTATCATGGGTATCTTCGACGCAGTAACGATAATCTTATGAAAACACACTCTTCCCTGATTTGTACGGACAACGCCTGGAAGATAAGTGGCATTTACAAGACCGGGACCGAAAACATACAAGAAAATCAATGTTACATACACATAATAACTCAATGTTCAATGACTCCAAAACGCGCTGCGTAATCTCATAGATAGGGTATCCCCTTCCCCTTTCGTAGACTCATTCCTTGGTCTTGTCAGTCCCCTCAGCCCCAACCATGGAGACTGCCAGGACGCCAAATGTGTCCAAGAAATCAAAATCCCTCAACCCAACTCAGCCGGCCTAGTTCGGAAGGTGAAATCGTAAGGTGGCATAACGACACTGATTTGAAAAGCCACAGCATCGGCAAGTCGCCTTAATAAAGTGCCTTCGCGTAAATCATGATGAATGTTGCTTCCCTCCGTCTATTCCTTCTAGACATGCGAAGGATTTAGTTGCTCTTTGACACGTTCTCCCAAGGTGAAATAAGAAGATGAATGCCGTATCTCGATATTCCGCCCATAACTCCTGTTGGAACCTTGAGGTATTCCAGGCCCCAGTCAATTATACCACCTAGAGCTCTTTATAACATACCTAAGGTGGTGGCGGGTATATAATATGCTCCCTCTTGCGTGAATCAAGCACTCATGACAATAGATGCTCGTGTAAAAGATTTTTTTTTCTTTGAATATGTCGTGGGGTAAATATCAAACGTTAGCTTGAATCATCGAGAATGATGGTGACCATGGTGAATATAGTGGCCATGGTGACTATGAGGCCTAGGAGGACCGTGAGGACCAGGCCCATGAGGAGGACCGTGAGGACCAGGCCCATGAGGAGGCCCATGAGGAGGCCCAAGTGGGTGGTGATGGCCTGGGATACGCTCTATCAATGGAGTTCCACATGGACTCAGATGAGATGCACGATGGTGTGGTGGTGGAGGCGGAGGCGGAGGCGGAGGTGAGTACCGCCCATTGCCATCTGGGATCCGGTCTATCAGGGGCGGGTCTGATTTAGACCGCAGCCCGCGACGGCGTGGTCCGAACTGCTGGGGCGGAGTGAGGAAAGACCGCTGACTATATGGCATAGGAGGGGGAGGTGGTGGATGGGGTAGACCATGGTTCCCGTGCTGGCCATAGGGTGCTATCTGGTCTATCAAGGTAGGCCTCCCCTGGGGTAGTACGTATGGAGGCGGGGGAGAGCGAGGGCGCGGCGAGTGTGACCCATGATACTGATGATGATGATGGTGGTGGTGGCCTGGGCTTGGCGGCCCTGGAGAATGATGGTGTTGATGAAAACCGTGAGAAGACATTTGTAGCATCTGGGGCACAATTCAATTCCGAGAATGGATAAAGATGGATATGAAGCATTGTCGAAAAGCTGACTTCATCAACTGTTATATACACAACAGGTCTAAGCCCCTTCTCATTGACGCTATATCCAAAACAGCTCCACACGGCTGCCGCAGTTCCAGGACTTACGCAGCGCCCACGCAAGCCGGACAGCCGAACTCATCTCCGCGTCTTAGAGGCGACGTCAACATGCTAACCAGGTGGAACTAGACCAAAAATCTGTATTAACGCAAACCGGATTATCATCGTCGTCGACATGGATATATCAGCTGTTGAGATAGGGGTTACCTAATTACTTACGAGTTTAATTACGTACCTTACCTAAGGCATGGGCTTTAGCCATCGCGAAAAAATGTCGAATGCCTTGTGGCTGATTGCACAATCATCTGCTGCGCCACAATATGACATAGATATGTGGCTTTAGTGGTGGTTCGACCCAAACAACTTTGAAATTGCGAACGTACGTAGTAGGTAAAATGTCAACAAATCACCCACACGTAGCATAGTCTCGAGAGCGCCACACGCCGACGAATCATCGCATACGAATCGCGCCCGACTGACTCATATCGCCTACCCGTTAGCCTCACCTGGTAGTCGGTGCTCTCTTCTCGCCGGACGCAACAACAGACTTCGAAGATGGAGAAATCCGACCTCCTGGCCTATGCGAAGGAGTATGCGACAACGCAAGACCTGTACGCCCTCCTGGGCGTGGACGCCGACACATCGGAGAAGGACATCCACCGGGCATGGCGCAAGCGCAGCTTGCAATACCACCCGGACAAGGCGGGGACGGGCGCCGAGGCGCAGGAGAAATGGCACCTGTTCGAGCGCGCGCGGGACGTCCTGATGGACGCGGCGGCGCGGGAGCTGTACGACAACGCGCGGTCGGCCGCGCTGCTGCGCGACCAGCAGCGCCGCGCCATGGACGCGAAGCGCCGGCAGATGGTGGAGGACCTGGAGGCGAGGGAGCGGGGCGCCAAGCGCCCGCGAACAACCGAGGCCGATCACGCGAGGAACGCGATGAGCGAAGCCGAGAGGAGGAAGCTGGCCGAGGCCGGCCGCCGGCGCATGGAGGAGCGGCAGAGGCTGATGCGGGAGGCGGAGGAGCGGGAGCGGGAGAGACAGCGGGATCAGTCGAATAAGGAACAACAGGAGGCCGAGGGTCGGAGTAAAGAGGCTGATGCGAGACGCACACCCGATACCCACGGTTCCGAGCCGATGATGGATACCGAGCCAGACACCACGAGGACAAAGAGGGAAGACGGCTACGACGACCAGATCGCCGCGCTCGAGCGTCGGTTAAAGGAGGCGCGGGAACGGAAGGCCGCCAAGAAGGCGCGGAAGAGCGGCGTCATGCCGGACGCACCGGCTGATGGTGACGGTGATGGTGGCGCCGCCACGCCAGAGGCCCAAGCTACTACCACACCCGTCAAGAAGAACCCCGGCATCTCAGAGTTGAAGGCTGACGAAAAGAAGGGAACCCCCAAGGCCTTCTCGTTTTCGACGCCGCCGCCCAAGCCGTCGACGCCCGCGTCTGCGTCCGGGACCCCGGCTTCCGCGGCGGGCACGCCGAGGGCCAAGGGCGACTTCTCGTCGACGATGGCGAGGCTGCGCGCCGCCCAGGCCGAGAAGGAGGCCAGGAAGAAAGCCGAGGAGGCCGCCGCCGCTACTGCGACGGCGGCGTCTGTCGCCGCGGACGCGCAGTAAATAAGGCAGCCCATCTTGCTTTTTTTCTCTTCCCTCCATTTTCAAGTATGATACCCAGCTAGATAGACGCACGACGTTGCATAATGAACACATTTGAACCGAATGCAAATCATGAATTATGCACAGTACTCGTAAATGTGCGGCTCGGAGTGGTGTCACCAGCTTGCTCAGGTCTAATATCTACACACATACGCCAAATTAACGTATTCCACGTTTTTCTCTTTTTATTTCCACATCCCGTCTCATCACGCACCGATGCTTCAATATCTAGTACATACAACCCAAAACATAGACATACGTACATACAACTGCCCCTAATGCGCTCCCTCGGCCAGCCTAGCCCGCAACCAGTCCGGCACGAACGGCTTCACCTTGACCACGCGGCCCCGCTGACCCTGACCCTGACCCTGACCCCCCTCCTCGTCCCCGCCACCCCACTTCATCACGAACTCGGCGGCGGGGTCGAACGGCGCCGCGGCCGTCGTCTCGCCCGGGATCTCGAGGTCCGTCATCATCTGCAGGCGGCACAGCGCGAGCCCGACGTTGCCGACGCCGCGGAGCCAGTTGCCGGCGGGGCGCCCGGCCCTGCCGTCGAGGCGGACCTTCTGGTTCGGGGGCACGTCGGCCGCGTCGAACCCGCCATCCTCCGGCCTGCGGTACTCGAGGATCTCCGGCGGTGTCGTCCGTGTCGTCGGCTTTTCGGGCTCAGTAGGGTGGTCTCCCTCGTAGGCCGCCCCGTACACGGCGCAGGGCAGGATGCGCTTGCGCACGACGCCGCGGTGGCGCGTGCGGATCGTCAGCTCCTGGCCCACGTAGCAGCCCTTGCGGAAGTCGATGCCGCCCATGACGTCCATGTTGGACTCGAGCGGCAGCGCGCTCTCGCAGAGGATCTCGGCCTGGCCCTCGGCCACGCCGCGCAGGTACCGCCGCACGCGGTACGCGTCGTCGGTGCTCTGCTCGAGGTCCAGGTCCAGCGACGACGACGACGGCGACGATGGCGACGGCGACGGCGACCCCTTGCTCAGCACGCGGTAGCCCAGCCCGGGTGCCCGCGGGTCCGGGAGCGCCGCGAGGGTCCCCTTGTTCTGCGCGATGAGTTGATGGAGGAGGGTCTCGGATGATGCTTGCGCGCCCGGGTCGTCCCACCACACCTGCCACGCCGCGCCCTCGCCCTCGTCCAGCGCCCGCACGCGGAGCTTGCTGCGCAGCATGTAGCGCTTGATCTGCTTGAGAAGGCGGGGCAGCTGGGGCTCGTCGACCTCGATGACGAAGGCGTCCTCGCTGCCGCTACCGCTACCACCGGCCCCGGACCCGGACCCGCCCAGACCCAGCGTGTCGCGGTATATGAAGACGTCGTGCAGCACGCGGCCGGTCGCGTTCAGGAAGCCGCTATAGAAGCCCGCGGCGGCGGGGTGTTGCTGTGGCGGAGACGACGGGGCGTCTCCGCCGCCGCCGCCGCCGCCGCCGATTTTTTTTTTCTCTCTTGAGCCTTGAGGCGCGGTGATTAGTCGGCATCCCGTCGGTGCCGACGTCCCCGCATTGCCATGGACGCGGGCAGTTTAATGGAATCAAATCGATAACGGTTTCGGAACCGTCGCGAACTTCGCACTCGCGAAATTTGCGCGCTTATGAAAAATCCTCGCTAGTTAGCTCGGATTACCAGCGAGACGAGACTAGGTCAGGCCTCGAACGAAAAAGATCCCGTTAGGTTGCAAAGTATACGATGGGTTTCATTTCACGGACAAGATGTAGATGGTACAACGAACGGGTTTTGCTAGCTCCAACAAGACTATGACCAACAAACACCCTGTATATGCGACTTGTGGTTGCTTCAGGTTTGCCAACATCTCCATCTCCCAGAATCCCTATGGTGTCCTTATGAGACACGTCGTATCCCTTGTAAGTCACAAAACGAACAAAAGAACAAACCCGCGTTGGTGGTGTTTTGAGCCCACCACCTAAGTTAGCTGCAAGACGCTTAGGTAGGCCTGCCTAACACTTATGCCAGCGGTCATACAGCTTCACCTTCGATGGATGCCCTATATGGAGAAACGGCCTCAGGTTATCTCCTACGTCCGTTAGTGAGACCCTTGGCAGGACGTCCCCAACAAGCCCTAACTCCTAGCGGCGCATCACAAGTTATCGATAGAGTATTATCGCAGCTGCTGATTGTACTTTGTAGGTAGGGACCGGCATCTTGTTAGGCATTTGAAATGCAGAATGCGTACAGATCTGTAACATTCATTTCATCATATGTTGTCCTCGCTTGTGGGAGCAATCGCCGGTCGGGGAAGCAATATGCGAGTAATCAATCAGTACCTGGGGAGCATACACACAAGTCTCACATCCTGGGGAGGTCTTGAGCCGCGCACTTTATGAAGGTATCTTCACATGCACCCACGCGAAAAAGAGTGTCGGATCGCCAAGATAAGTATCGTGACCACCACCGCCCAGGCAGGGCAGGGCCTGCAGGGATTTCTTTGCCCACCATTTGGCCCCAACCTGGAGCAACCCCCCTACACCACATAGCAAAAAGACCGTGTGTTTTCCCCCCAGCCCCTCACTCATCAAGCAATCAGTCATGGGTAAATCGATCCCCACCACCACCACCGCCAGCAGCAAAAATCTCACGCATGTATGTACTACGGTGCTGGGCTAAGGTAGGCAAAGTACATACATACATGACTGCTGCCGTGCGGTCTGGCCAATTAATCTGCGCCCGCGAGGTATGATTCACACAACACGCTTGCTGGAGATGAATCAGCCCCCAAGTTCCCCATCCCGCCAGTTTGCAGCACCTCACCGCAAGTCTCCCTAGCAGCTTCGCTGGCGTCCCGGTGGCACGTAGCAGCCTTCTGGCGGTCGGCCGCCCCCCTCCCCCCCCTCTGCCCCCTTCTGCCTCACGAGATCTATTGATGACTGGCCCGGCGGCTGGGTACCACGCATGTACGTACGTTCCGCCTTCCCAAGGCCAGCGGATGCCTGTACTGTTAAGTATGTACTCGGTTCATTCGTCTGTGTGAACGCTCGCGCCCCCTCCCCTCCCGCCCACACACACCCCCAGACTTGCCAAGGCTACCTGGTTGCCAGGCCAGTAACGGTCTGCCACTGCTATGAGATGTACATCAGTAGATTCGCGAGATCGACGGGCCAGCCAGCAAGCTTGTCGGATAGGACAAGCTTCACGGGTCTAAGGAAAAAAAAAACACATGAACGGGCTCGTCCGTTAAACTACCTGTTTCGGGAGAGCGCTGTTTCGCCGCGTTTACGCAAACAACCGTACACACGTGTATTCGCTTTTTCGTGGAGATTTGGTCACGTCAAGTACGTACATACGTAGTATATATCTCAAGATACGGTAGGCGTTAAGCTCAGTTTTCCCCATACGCTGATCAGCAAATGCTGCGCAGTAGCGCGATTCGCGGCAGTGTGGGCATTTTGAAACAAGGCAGCAAGCAAGGAACCAGGCGGCGGGTTGAGGGGACGACAGGGCTCGAGCTTCGCACGTTACCAGGCTTGACGGCTGGCAGTGGTCGTTGTCCTGTTTGTTTTGTCTTGATGCTTGTTAGGCATGATGAATCACCTGCGTACAGATCTGTAAATCAGTTGCCTACCTTTTTTCTTTCTTTCTTTCTCTATATCACCACCACCTCCAGTGCGACTTGACAAGTGATGATAAGATCACATGTTTGCAAACACAGCAGCAGCAGATAGATAGGTAGAGAGATACATAGACGCTGCGCGCGCAGGAGGAGGGTGTACCATCACATCGTTGTTTGACAGCCCCCAAAAGGCCCCCTCGGGGTTTGAAGGCTACACACCTCCGCATCGCGACGGTGTAAGGTTATTAGTTAGTCTGCTTGGATGTTTGTGGGTGGGAAAGGAAAGCCCCATCCCGGTGCGCCGTCGCCGTCGCCGTCGCCGCACTCCATATGTACATGCCTAAGTAGTAGTATGTAGAGAGAGCATACAAGTAGGCGTCACTTTTGACCAGTATGTAGAAAAAAAGACGGGCCAACAATGGACCACGGGCCCCAACGGTACTCCCTCCTCCCTCCTTCCCTCCAGGGGCCGGCGGCGACCCATCATCAGCAGCGGTGACAAGCTGACCGCAGTGCGGGCTACCATGCGGCAGGCAGGGGTTGCAAAGGCGTGGCCGTGTGGTGACACGACAGCTATATTATCTCAGCGGGCAGCTCGACTGGTCGAGCTTCTCCGCTGCCTAGGTACACCTCTTCCAGTTGCTTGATGAAGACGGAAGGCATTAGCGACGATAGGGGACTTATCTGTATATTCTACTACAATACTCCCCGCGAAGCAATTCCGAGATGTCTCGGCGGCGCTGACTGCATCGGTAAAGAGGCGGCTAGGCTAGAGGTGAAATGGGGCTTGGCCGGACCTGGCCGCTAAATCGATAATCGTCCCTGTCCGAGCGCATACGTAGTAGGAAGATCCCCGGTTCGTTATCAGACAATTTTTTTTTTTTTTTCTGAAATTGATGATTCAGCTCGGTCGGGGTCCCATCGTATTGTCTACGTCGCCCACCAGTCATCGCCTATTACCCTCGAGGCCCAGACTCCAGAACCTGGGGAGGATGCGGAAAACAAATAACCAAAATGAGATATATCGCATGATTTCGGCCCCCCCACCCCTTGATATTGTACAGATTACAGATTGCACGGTATTCTCTGGGGAAAAAGAAACACCTGGCTTTCAGTCAGCCGGCCAGCCAGCCAGCCCAGTGCCTCTCTGGCCAGGGGGAGGAGGAGGAGGAGGGATATATTGTGGGGGTTATCACAGGGCACCCCCAGGGGCCCCAAACCCCCCCAGGCGATCGCGGCAGGTGGTGATTGGACGGTGAACGGGGCGGCCCTCGGGCAACCCAGAGAATTGGGATTTGGGAATCTCAGATAATCAGCCGACCTTGGACTAGTAGCCGGCTAGGTGCAGAAAGCCAGTGCCTTGTGTGCACGTCCCCCCCACGAGACAGGATGCCAAGACACCCACCAAGATCCTTATGACACTTTTTTTTTTTTTTTTTTTTTTTTTTTTTTTTTNAGTTGCACCCTGCCAGCCTGCCAGCCTAGAAGGTACGTACTATAACTACCTAGGTTAGGCCTGCTCTGCAAGCCCTTTATCTATGTACTATGTACTATCTAGAGATTACCTGCCGTACTGTTCGTATGCGTATCTATGTACCTACCTACCTGCCAAGGTGGAAAAGCGAATTGTGTGAAATTAGCCCAAGTTTTCTTTTTGTGCCAGAGCTCGGAACCCTCACCCTCTCCGGTGCCGGGCGGAGATGTAATGGATTGGATGGCTTCCATTTTGTGACGAGGTCCAGTCCAAGGGAGACCTCGGGACTGGAATTTGAATTTGGCCGCACCGCCTACGAAAGTTAGGTACCTAGTGGACCCGGCTCGTCGGCTTGCCGGCCTCCAGCTGTCAATTACCAATTGACATCACCAACCGACGGGGCGAGGATGGATGGGAAGCACCTGAATTGAACACACGCCGGGTTGATAATAAAGTTTCAAAATCAAGCGACAATTACGTAGGTCCCGCCTCTGGTCGTCGGGAATCGGGCTCCAGTCGGGACCAGGGCGGCGTTTCTTTGGCATTTGTCCGCTAGCGGGAATAGAAAGTTTGAGCCGATTCCGTAGTTTTCGATTACCTACAATAAAAACCTGATTGTTAAGAATTTCGTGCCTCGGTATCGAGATGGTTGATGATGAATCAACTTGTTCATTAGGTCTCTCCTATCTTTTTTTTTTTTTTCTTTTGTCTACCGATGTCGCTGCCTGTAACTGGGTTAGGCTCTTTGCCCCCGAGACCTCGATCGCATGACTGACTCAACGCCGGGAAGCCGGCTTATGAATCAAATCAATTAAACAGCTTCCGTGTAATCATTGCAGGAATTATGTCACATTGGGAAACTGGCACGCGATACATCGCGTGCACACACAGGCCCAGATCCATGAAAGCGGGTTATGATGGAATTGTTCTGTTATTTCATATCGATGATGTAGCTTCACCAGCTGTTGTAGATCTACATACAGTCCAGTTCCGCCTTCGCTATGTAATTGGTACCTGTTGAGCGAGGTTGTGACACAGGCAAGCTCATGTAGCCTTGCACACACGACCACTCGACCTTTGCATTTGGCAGCCCAGCCCAATGTATGTATTGTGCACAGGCTGCCAAACCAGGGAGCGGCCCCACCATTGCCCTGAATAATTGCCCCATACAGTAATTCTTCAATAGTCCTCCAATGAAAAAAAGGAAAATCCTTCGGAGCGGTGACGTCTGTTGTTGTGTGTTGTATTGTGTGGTGTAGTGTAGTGTAGTGTAGTGTAGTGTAGTAAAAAGGAAAATCAGGAAAAGAAGAAATCCCAACCAAGCTCAGCCTGATCTCTGGGCTTGAGAGCGCTCCGGTGGTATCCCCCTGACACAATATCCGAAAACCACCAAACACAGGAAATATCAATCGAATCCGCTCGCGCTCCGAAAATGCCATGCCGCTATTGGTATTTTTGATAACGCCGCCCAGATGCAAGGAGAAAGCACACATTAAACCCCGACCAAGGCTGATGATGAAGATGATGAAGTCATTAAGAGGTGGTGTAGTGGTAGGAAGACAACGTTCACTAGTAGACCGATATCGCGGATACTAGCCTCGTTGGATTTCGTGGCGGCAAGTAGTATCCTTCGTTGTAGAAATCGGCTTTGTTGTCTTCCTCCTCCCCTTGCCGTGAGTCGAAGTATTGCGGATGTGTGCTTTCCCTTTGCTTGTCTGAGAAGGTAGGTAATGATGCGAACGGTGGTGAGGGCGGCATTGATTCGTCGTCTGACGAGTCCGAGTCGTGCTCGAGCTCGGGTGGTGACGTTGCCGTAGTGTGGGATGGTGATCGTGTTAATGACAAGGCGGCGTAGTCCTCTTCGTCGTCATCCTCGAAGTCGTCCTCGTGCATCGATTGTAATTGAGGGGACGGTGGTGTGACGGTGTAGGAAGGTATCCGCCTCAGTGGTAGAGCGTCGGCCATCTCCACGTCCTCGTCCTCGTCCTCGTCCATATCGCTGTCCGAATCCGACGAGTCGTCGGCGTCCCAGTTGTCCTCCTCGGCGACCGAATCGGCCCATTGTACGTGCCTCTCCTCCGTGCTGCTGGGTGCGGCGCCCCGGACGGACTGGTTGAACCAGCTCTCCTGTTCCCGCTCGGCGTCGGCAAGGTCGAGCATCAGGGAGTCCAACAGGTTGGCGTGGCCGACGAGGAGGCGGAGGTTGTGGTCGGGCCGGGCAGCCTCGTTGGAGAGCTTGGCCCGGGCCTTGTGGGCGAGGAAGTAGGTCTGGGTAATAGACATGGCCTTCTTCCGTGGAGACGGGGAGGGTGGTGATTGCGGATGTGAAGGGGAGTGGAAAGGGGAAAAAGCTGTCGAGACCATTTTGTACTGCTTTTGTGTTGATATGTTATGGTGCAATATGTAGCAATAATTTTTTCGGCTTGGTTGTGTGAGTCAGGCACCGATCTCCGGCCAAGGCAAGGCAATAACTGAACAGCGAGTCCTTGTCTTTTATGTTCAATTACGATAATGACCCAGAGCAGGGATATGGGTTGTAATGGATTGTGAGTTGGCGGGGCCCTTTTCCGGTAGGGGCTGCAAGTAAAAAACGGTCGAGGCTGCGTAGTGGAGTCCGGGTTATGTACGTGTGCCGCGTCTGTGGTGTAAGTGGTATAAGTGGTATAAGGTCGGCGTAATAGACAACCAAGTGTTGCGCTTAGTGAATCTGGATCGTGCCACGATCTCGAGCTATTGGCAACGAGGCTCTTGTTGAGCGAGATTTGTTTGTCTTTGCTTCTGGGGAAAGAAGGGTCGGGGCCAGGTCAGAGTGAAGTCGGGAAATCGAGATGAGATGGGATGGGAAAGAGGATTCTTTTGTATATGTAATGCATCCGCTGACTAGATCAGGCCGTCCGAGTTATGTTGTGTTGCTTGTGTAATGTCGGTCGGATTGGGGAATTGTGAAAGCATGTGCGCGCGCGATGGGGATTGGGGTTACGGGACTTTTGGCTCGGCCTTAAACGGGTGGAACGGGGGGTCGGATATCGTTCGTAATGAGCCCGCGTGGCAGTACACGTATCTGGTACAGCGCAGGCTACATGCCTACTAGGACCTGTACGTAGGTACAAGGCCACCTTTAGGTAGCCTTTGCCGGCAAGGCGGGCATTACATGGAAGCCGGGGGGGGGGCAGGGCAGCAGGGGCAGCAGGGCAGCAGGGCTGTTGGGCACGGGCACTCCAGCGCGCCGACGCCCTTTCGCTTGCACCGTAACAATGCGAGTAAAACGCGAAGAGCAGGAAGAGAGAGAGAGAGAGGCATGTTGCACCCTGCTCACCGCCCACCAATGTACACGCTACTTTAGGTACAAAGGTAGTCCGCGGACACAGCTTGCATAACTCGTGCCAGTCATGCCTAGTGTCATGATTAAAAACTCACCGACCGCTTCTAGCGTGCTTAAGTCATAAACCCGCTGCCGTACTCCGCCCGTAGGTGGCTTTCTGATAACCTACCTCCGGTTGTCCTCTCTGTTCGCCCACACCATGACTCTGGGCTAAAGCTGGGCTGGGCTGTCTGGGCTGTCTGGGCTGTCTGGTGTCTGGGTCATCGGAGCCAAGCACACGTCCAACTGCGGTGCAGGGATGCATGCTCGCTCGCTTCCTACATGTATGTACAGACTTACATTACAGACCATGCTAGCAGCAGCAGCAGCAGCAGCAGCCTCTGCGACCGACACGACACTATCGTATGCGAGCTATGCGAAAGGAGTCTTGACACTTCCGTCCACACTGGAATGTCGGGGTTGACTGCTGACCGCAAGCGTGGCTTTGTCATGACCACTGCATGGAGGGAATACGCATCCGGCGACCAGACCCTGCCGCTACCCAATAGCCCATCCTGTCCTCCGGGATTATGTAACCAGCCCTCGCAATCTTTGCACGTTTTCCGCACCGATAATCTTGTTCAAGCATGGCCCAATGTCGCTGTCCTAGCGAAACTGGGACGCCTTTTCTGATTATGGCGCCAATGCTGGCAACAGGTACCGAGATATGCTCTTGTGCTTGTCCGCTACTCACTACTACTACTGCATGCCTGCTCCGTTCCAGTCGTGACTCAACAGCTACGCGGTAGGTCTCGGTCGGGTTCGGTTTCTAGTCAATCGGTCACAAGGATTTCGGGATTCACTGGCAGCCCTGGTCTGCCCTGGTTGGACATTATGTCGGGATTGCTCAGCACTGCACACCGTCCCTTGAGTGCGCCCGTAATGGATGTATACTTTCCTACCTAGGGTCAAACACTGGACGACGCAATACGTCGTAAGTCGTACTACGTATTACGTATAATACTAGTGTGTGGGGAAGTTATGTACCCAGATTAATAATTATGCCTTTCGCAACGAGTCACCATCCGGCCGTCGCAAGGCGTTACCCGTATCGCCGACGACGATCGGTTTAAGTTTCGACTCGAACCATCGATTCGTACGCAGAGTTGATTAATCAGGTTATAGAATCCATGTCATCATGATTCTACGGCGTTCATGACATTGGCATCTCTGCCTGCATCTGCTGCGTAAGGCACATTCGCGATGATCGCCAATTTCAACCTGGCGTTTCTCAATATCCCTCCCATTTGCTTTGAACGACCCTGGCTGACCGAACGCCTTGGCAAAAAAGCAATTGATCCTTGATGAAGCGACACCGCAATTATCATCAAGCTCCCTCTTTTCCAACCATCCTTGCACAATATGCTGCTAATCTCTCCGCTAGGCCACATAGTACGGGGGAAATTCCAAAGCAGAATAAGAGGTTGGGAAACACTTTGGAACTCCGGCAATGTTGTCATGACGATTCTACTAACCTGTGTACGATAGTAGGTCAAGAGTTGCGCAACCGCAAGTGACAACCGCTACAAGGCAAAAACCCCGACAGGGATATCCGCTGCTGTCACGAGAACAGCGCGAAGCCAGACTCGTTCTCGGTAGCCTCGGGGCCCGTTCACACGAAAGCCACTGTGACATCCGCCTCTTCCTCTATAGACAGGAGTTCGCCCGCTCAGTAACCATTCCGCGACCGAGGGCGACGAGCGTCCGGTTTTCGCTGGCCAGGGCAGCATCGTACGTAGTAATCGACAACGGAAGACGATCGGCTTACGCAGTTGGTGGTGGTGAAGCGACTGGCGGAAATGTACGAACTACCTATGCGACGTAACAACTCAATCTCTGTCTGTCAATCAGGGTAGCACCGCTGGCTGCGTCACGACTCGAATGGCCTCATTTGCGTCGCAGTCCTTTGAAATGATAGCCAATTTCTTTCTCACACCGTAATGTTGGATGCATTGACTCCCTTTGGGACTTTGGTTTGCAGATTGCAGATTGTAGATTGTGCTCTCACCGCCCGCATGCGAAGTACGGATTACAGATTACCTACGGGATCATGAATCCATCCGGCATTGTACAACCGATCGACCGTTTGGGTTACTGTATGTTTATACCGTCGGGTCGGGTCGGTTCAGACCTCAGACAAGCCGGACAGCCTGAAGACGGGGGGGAGTCAATATCGACAAAAAGCAAGAATGTGGAGAACGGAATGAAGCATGCACAATTTTTACTATGCAAATTACTACACAAAAGGACCCGACAGGGGACCGCCCTTAGTGCCTGGGCCCTAGCTCCTGGCGGTAGGGCTGATAATGAAGGTAATCTGTAAATGGGCGGGAACTGCACGTACGGGCGGGAACGTGCCAGCGTCACAGCCATTCTGGTTACCGCGTAATCGTAGATACGGAATACGTTACCAACCTAGTACCCAGATACTACGGTCCTCGAGGCTGGTCGTGCTTATGCTGCACAATACCTCAGCCACAACTTCACTACCTACTATGAGGTATGGATGTATGTATGTAGGTACTACCTTGCATCCATTGATCTCCCCATAATCTTTTCTGCCAGATCTGTCGATTGCTCGTCCAAGCTTCCCTCGGTCATCTCCTTAAGGCTTCATTAAGCGACGACCATTGGCCCGCCCGCAACCCATGTCTCAAATCTTATACGATCGTGGCTTTGCCCTCTTGTAAGCTTCGCCGACTCGTAAGTTGCCTATCATAAGCCAATCGAGCCGAGCAAAAACCTGCGACGACCGTTGCCCTTGGCAGTGAAGACAGCCTATTCATCCCATTTGGTCTTGGAAGCAAGCTGCTCTGTGCACGAACCAGATCTGGAGCCCGAGGTCTTTCGTTCTTTTTTTTCCCCTCTTTTTTTCTAATATATATGCACAATAATCGAGGTCTAGGCTAGGTCGACCGACCTCGAGAGACATTGATTCAACCCCTTGTTGCGGAGCCTCCTTCCAATTCCTGTCTGACGACATGACTACGTACTCGAGGCTTTTGTGTCCCGGTTATACAAAACAGGGACGCGCAAGACATGGTTCCTGTTCCTGACGCGATGGTTGACTCAATTGCCGCGAGATCGATCAAAGCTTCCCCCCCTCCTGATAATACAAAAGAAAAACGGGGGCTGAGATGCAATCGCTCCACTTCCCCTGATCCCCCTAATCACAGACTGATCAGCCTCCGCAGATGTCCTCCCACATTCTGCCCGTAAGGCAACCAAGACTACCAGGACGCCTCGTGGGGGATACCCTCTAGATGATACTCTATGACATCCCATGATAGGACCTGCATCGGCCAATTTACAGAAATTACCTCAGAGAGCACGCATGCACCTTGCTGCGAGTTTCAGGGCGGGCGTGGAGAGATAGAGAGAGGGTTGCAGACGACCTCCAAGACCTCTCCGTTGTGCGACCTTCGAGAAGCCTTCTATTGCTTGCATTAAACGTGGTAGAATATGCAGGACCTTTGCTTACGTGCTGGCGTGCTGGTCCAGCTGGCCCAGCTGGAGCCAGTGAACTACCAGTCACGTTGCGAGATTGGCCTTCCCCTGCGAGGATCTGATACACGTCCAGTAGGCGATGGTACCCAAGCCTCCCACTCTGGGGGGATAGGGGATAGCCTTCCCTCGCGCGCGCAGCGTCCGGAGGGAAGGCTGACGTTGCCATGTCCGCCCAAAGCGGTTGAGCGCATCCGCATCTCGCTCGAGGGATCCGTCGAATTCCATCAACTCATTGGACTCCACGGCCCTATAGTGCCGTGTGGCGCCTCACAAGCGCTTATGCGGCATTCCTTTCACTGCTACATTAGGAGCAATAGCTGTTCCCTTGAAATCCTGCCATTGTCCCATGTGCCGCCTCCGTGTACGACTCGAGTTGTGTGTGGTTCACAGGATCGGGTTGTGCGACTTCTGGATGGGAAACTAAGAAGAAGAAAAAAAACGTGGCATCTGCATTGCTGGGTTACAACCCATTGAAACGCTCCGGCAGTGTCAACAACCCCCCTCTGACATCAGCAAAGAGGCATATAACCTCGTCGACCATAATAGCGCCATGGCCGACTTGGGTCTCGAAGCTGCCTGGTCAACCGGCCGAGTGGAAGAATTACGTCGAAAGTAAGCGGCCATTCATTAGAGTTTCATCTAATCTCAGGTTACTTATTCAAAGTATCGTTGAACCGGCCGGTCGTCTTCCTCCGATTCTCGTCAGGGTCGGTCGGGACAAGGCTGTAACTAGCTTTGGCGGGCGCCGTTCGGGCTTTACGCAAAAACCCGATAGTCTCCCGAAGGTCCCTAGGGATGGACCCTGCTCTCATGGATTGACGTCGTGCGTGACGATATATCACGCACGTCCCAGGCTCCGAGTAGGAAATAAAGTTTGGGATGATTTAACTCCGCGTCGGGTATCGTATGGGCTTCTCCAGACTCTCAGGAACCCTTTGCCCGAGCCATTGGACCTAGGGCATGCCGCTTTCCATGTGTCAAGGGAGCAGACAGCCGCATTGTATGTGTCGCATCGCTTCCGTCGCCTCGTGAACCTTAATCATTACGTAGTGTAGAGGAGTTGGGACATTAAGCATTCCTTTTCGCGTTCCCGGGTCTCCGGCATCTCTGCGTGCCGCAACTTACAGTAGGCTGCTGGGTAGGATGGCCACAAGAGAGCTTGCAGGGGTCCGGATGATAACCCCCGGTCCCTTCGCACGTGGCTCTGCAAGTGAGACTTACACACAGCCATGTACGTACCTACCTACATAGCTACCTTATGTAGCTAGCTCAAGGGCCATCGTACAGGTTCTGTTGTTGGAGTACTTGTAGAGTTGACGACTAGCACCTTGTGGTGTGTCTACCATACACCTACCATGGATCTCTTGTCCCTAGCAAGTTACCCCGTCAACATCGACGTCGTCGTCGTATCTTCAATCTGATCGTTAGTCAGCTCTACCAACGACGGCATAGCTAGCTATCTCCTGCCTACCCCGGAGAAACCCTTGCCAAGGGGGTCACCGAGCGCAAGCCCCATGGCGTGAGACATCCACCATGTCGGGAATTTCTTTTTAGAGGTAGGTAGGTACCTACGTACTTCGTATATGTCAAGCCTCAGCCCTAGGGGTCGGCCTTCTCTGTCCGAAGGGCGCGGCCGCCGTCTAACTACGGGGCGTCTTCTTCTTATGTCAGAATGGCGGAGGATTCTCTGTCCGCTTGCTACGACTAGTTGGAGGCTTGCCAGGGTCCGACACCCGCAAAAGGTACACCAATTGCGAGACGCAGCCACACAAAGATTCTCGGGTGCAATTTGCCGAGGCCAAGCTTCTTCGAGTAATCACTATCCTTCCTCACCTCGAGCTCTCGGACCAATAGGGAGCTCGCGGTCCCTGGATACATAGTATGACAGGTATGTGCGTGTGGGTGGATGAGAATGAGAGGATATGAGACATACCTGGATCACCGAACTCGAGTATGAGTAATCTTGGTTTTCTAGAACGCGTAGCCCGACACACTGCTCTTGTCACTTTCTCGTCTATACCTACAACCCGGTAAATGAGCTGTCAGCCGCTACGTCCTAAATCGTGTACATGCTCACTGCCGATTCCTGGACCTCATTTGCCCTTTCTCTCTGTCTGTCTCAAACACGCTCCGGCAAGGACTGTGTCTAGGTCTGGGGCCGGTGGATTTCGCTTACGATTGCCTTCTAGAAGACGTGAGTTACGGAGCGAATACCAGTTGGCGTTGTCATCAATCCCAACAACTTCACCACACATCCTAGCTCCTGGTATGTAGGTATAGATGAGCTAGAGCGGATACCAATGGTGCCGGCAGTTCGGGTAAGGCATAGTACACATGTACAGTATGTACATCCATAATCGGTGGTAAGTCACTCCTAGCACCGACGGGATAGAGGGCATATATGTGCAAGTTATACATTGGCATATGGTAAAATACGTGCCGAACATAAAATGCACGTCTGACTTAGTTCGGCCTATAGTATTAGTCACGTTGGAGGGGAATCGGGTACACGGTAGGGCTGATGACAGGTAAGGCACTAGGGGTAGTAGGTAGACCCGAGCCCTTGGGAACGGTCAGCTGTCATCCTATATTTGTCAGAGGTTTAGTGTAGTGCGGGATGATTTCCACAACTACCTACCCCTTGACACACGCACACTAGGTATCTCTCGTACTGCTCTAATTTGTCAGCCAGACTGAAAAGATCCTTGAAGCATAATTCCATTGGCCAAGTATAACCAGCGATAGCACACACATCCACGGGGTTTCTCTGCTAAACGCAGCGGGGGAACACCTGGGACCGTTAAATAACGTTATTTCCGGGATCCTTGACGCGTATGCTGGACATGTGCCCCTTACAGGAAGCACAGCGTTATGCAAAGTGTACCGTGGGATACATCAGGGAAATAGAAATTACAAATCCCATGATATGTATCCCCTGTCGAGCAAAGCTTAGCATAAACGACACGGTGATACAAGGGAATAACTTTGTAGCTCCCTCGTGACTGGGTCGTAGGCTTTGGGCGTTACGAAGCAGAGGTTATGTGATATCGTACTGATCCCAGGAAGGCAAGGCGACTGAGAGATGACATGGTCCCAGGACTCGAGCAGCTCATGTTACGCCTTGGACGATTTTGCCTAGTGGTGATGGTGATAGGATCATTAAGAATGCGTGGTTGGTACCGAAAAGGGGGGGTCTGATCTGACCCTCACGGATTGGCTTTACGACAAACCATGACACTGTCCCGGTTCACCAGCGTTACCCAGAAAATGTTGGAGCATGGTGAAAATCCAGGGCCACGCGGAAGGGTATATATCTAACCTCTATATGCGTCTATAGCTGAACCAACATGTAAGTGCTATCAACAGTACTCATTCCAGCCGAAGCTTCTGCCGCTTTCTCTTTCCACCAACCTCGCGATGCTCCTCTATGTTCAGCAAGGCCTCCCTCTTCTTCTCCCCGACCACCTTCATGTAGTCGCGGATGAACCTCGTCTCGAGGTTGACGCCCTCCTCTTCCCACTCCTCCAGCTGTCTGCCGACGCGGGTTTCAATAGCGTGGATGCGCTCAACATCTCGTTGCCCGACGAACGTGACGGCATCGCCTTTCCTTCCGGCCCGGGCCGTTCTTCCCACACGATGGATGTAGTCGTCGGGATCCTGGGGTACATCGTAGTTCAACACCAGGCTTACCTCCGGAATATCCAGACCACGGGAAGCGACGTCCGTCGCGACGAGTATCCTTGCTGCCGAGGCCCGGAATCTGCCGAGGTTGTCGACGCGTTGGCGTTGAGGCAGTTTCGAGTGCAAAGATGTGACGCGGTGATCAAGTAGCCGCAGTAGATGATGTAAGAACTCGGCGGTTGAGGCGCGGTTGCAGAAGATGATGAGTGATTTCTCGACGTTGGCCTCGGTGAGAAGAAACGCGTGCAGGTAGTATTCCTTATGCGTGACGTTGACCTGGATGTACATCTGATGGAGTGTCGTCGGGACGGCGAGCGTCTGCGTGTCGACCTCGCAGACGAAGGCGTTTTCCTTGCCGGGTTTGGGCGGCATGTCCTTCAGCGCCCGCACCTCGGGCGTGATGGTGGCCGTGAATAGTAGCGTCTGCCTCTCAGTTGAGGGCGGGAGAACTGCCAGGCACTCCTCGATGTCCGGCAACATGCTGCCAGGGCCACCGGCCGCCAGGAGACGATCGGCCTCATCCAGGACTACGAACCGGACTCGTCGCAAGCCGCCGACGGTGTCTTCGCCGGAGGACCGGATGTGGTCCGCCAAGCGGCCGGGAGTCGCGATGACCACATGAGGTCTCCTCGCCAGCGCGATGGCCTGCGGGCGCATATCCGATCCGCCGGTGACTAGGATTAGCTTGAGAGACTGCAGCGAGGATATAGCCTTGAACTGCTCGTAGATCTGTAGAGCCAGCTCCCGCGTGGCGGTTAAAACCACCGCGTAGATGGAGCTCGGGTCCTCAGCCCATTTCTGCAAAATAGGGGCAGCAAACGCCACCGTCTTTCCCGAACCGGTCCGGCTCGTACCAATGCAGTCCCGGCCCTTGAGGATCTCGGGGATACAGGCTTTCTGGATGCCGGTGGGCCGCTTGATGGCCATGTTGGCGAGCGACTGCACGAGCCATGGCTTCAGTTTCAGCGACTCGAAAGACGTGTTGCGATCAACCGGGGCAGCGACTGGCGCGTTCACGGGCACAGCCGTAGGGGGCGAATCTGGCCCGGTCTTGGTCTGTGCTGCGGCCTTCGTCTTCTGCTTGATCCTGGACGGCACATTCATCGAGGAAGTGAGCATGCCGGGGGCAGGAGCGGCAGGCTCGGCGGAAAGCTTCCGTCTCTTACGAGAAGCGGCGCTGTCGAGTGAGTCGGAATCGGACCCTGAATCTGACCCGCTCGCATTGGATCTAGAGCGCGAGGACGACGAGGTCGGAACATGGTCATCCGATCCAATTTCAGCTGCTGCACGTGCCGCAGGTACGGATGACGGCATCTTGCTATTACAGGATAGCCCCTCAGTGAAATTGCAGGTTCCCCGGTTTCTCTTCAATGGCGTGGTTATGAAAGCTCCCGATGTCGAGCATAACCAAAGGAAGAGAAAAATTCGAGGTGAGCAACAACAGGGGACCTGCTGTGTGGGGAAATTTAGAGTTTAGGGCCAATAAGGCGCTGCATTTTCAGTACAGATTAGATACTATCCATATATAAGTACGCTAATAGACGCGCGGCTACATCTGTGCATGGTATGTGCAGATTACAGCCCTGGAGTTTACCTACGATATTATCAGTCAATTGGCCATTTCTGTTGGTCACCTCTCGTTATCCTTGTCCCCCCTCTGTCCCCTTCGTCATCCTTTGCAATGTCCATCGACGCAGCCACGCAGCACGGCACAACAAGAAAACAACAGGAGGACGCCACTTCGTATAGACGTCGACCGTTGGCTCCCACAGTCCCAGCACCTTGTTCCGTCTATATCACCTTGATTGGGCAAGTACTCGGGGTCGTGTACATGTAATTTGCTTCGACTTTCCGATATGCCGTAGGCATAACCAGGCGACCCGCAGTTCGTAGGCCAGGCCAACCAGAGTTTCAGCCTTATTCTTCGTTTCTGAGACCATGATTGTGAACCCATCCTAATGCAAGTAGCGTTGGCTTACCTACAGAATAGGCATATGCAAGCCTGCATCCTGAAGGGTTGACTAACGTCGCCTACCAGTCTACCTAGGCCGCTGGACACCTAGGGTACTGTGTATAGCTGAGGCCTCATCAGTTCCTAGTGGGTTCAGGTAGAGTTGGTTCCAAGTGGAATTCATCTACCGTAACCCTTATCACGCCGTGTCATAAAGTCTACTGCTCGGTTCTGGAAGAGCCTAGACTGAAGAGACCTCAAGGAGCCAATGCGAGATTCATGGCGCCTGTACATAGTAGTCCTTCCACGCTCGAATGACCGGTCACGTCGTTTAGGTACGACTAGAGGATGCGAGCATCATGATCTGGCACCACTCGTCATCTTCTGGGGAATAACTGGCATGAATCCTCCGGACCCCAAAAATCACTGTTGGTTTGCAAGCCAATCTACGATATTGTGTGGCTGCCGAGATACGTGGGGTCCGTCCGTCATACCCCGTTTCGGGTCCAGGGCAAGCGTGGTTGGACTACTGCGGTTGGGGGGACCGGCTACACGAGCAGAGAGAGCCCCAAGTCAAGTGTTTCATGGACGGACAGTCATAATTCACCTGCAACGAGGCAAGCGCTCAACACGCGTACCTAGGGTAGGTAATTACGGGCTCGCCGCCGGGTCAAATGTTGGTTCCGACACAAAATAGTGAAACAATCTCGCGTGCACCGATGGAGAGAGGAACCAGTCTGACCAAGTCTGACATGTCAGCTATGGCCATGGCAAGATTGTCGCCATTCCTCGCCCGCTCATGGTAGCTTTTGCGAGACATGGATTTTGCTCATGGGTGGCAGAGATGGGTCCAGGGGTGGGTTGGCAGCTGAGTATGTGTAAAGGGCTTATGGTAGGTAGGTTATCAACCTGCGAAGTTGAAGGCTGCAAGGGTACTCCAAAAGATGGAGGGGTGCTGTTGGTCGTGTCATCTTACATAGTAGACGATTTGTATGTATGCTTCTGGGACTGCTGGGAAGCTGATCGGTCCTTGCAGCCGCAGGGCCCCACGACCCCTTGCGCGCGCGCGCTCTCTCTTGCAGCGAGGGATGGGATCTAAAGCGAAAGATGCCCTGCATGACGATTCCCAAGCCGATTGCTCTCCTTTCATCAGTCATCATCACATCCGGGGTCGCCGGGGGTGCAGCGGTTGGCCAGTCGAAAGTTCATGTTGCCTTAATATCGCCGATTATCTTCTTCCTGCTTCAGCGTCCGCTGCTAATGTTGTTTGTTTGTTTGCTGGCTTCGCGTAGGAGAGAGCCCTGTGTTTGTTAACCGCCAGGCGTCGTCTCGTGTCAGGATCCGAAACAGCATAAGTACCCCACTTGGGACTCGATAGCTGTCTCTAGGTACCTGCTGCTACTGCTACACTTTATGCCCGCCCGCTCAGTGGACGTCAAGCGGCCTCGTTAGCACTGGCTGGGACACTTGAGCTGCCCCACCACACAAGTACCTACGGTCGGTAGCTAAGCTACACTGAGGTCGTGCGCTAGGTACGGACTGTACAGGCCCTGGTATTGGAGTAGCTTATTACCTCTGCGTACCTCAACTACCTAGTCCTGGGCAGTAGTTCTGTCCTGCACTGGACTCGTCGCAACCCAACCTATCATCACACCTCTCACGTCGTCGCCCATTGCAGCTTGTCGCCCAACCCAACTGGTCGGTGTCCACAGCAAGTTTGGCGCTGGAATATCAAGAAAGCCGGTGCTAGGTATCCCTGCAAGACGTGCTGCTTTTGGTCCCTCGGTCCTTCAACCGCTGTGCCCAGCACCACTTTTCGACATCGAGCCCAGCGCGCCCAGGGGCCCACGACATCCCAGGTCATCCAGGTCCAGCGCCAGTCGGCCAAGAGCCCCCAAGCCCTCTCCGCATCCAGAAGGAGGAATAAGGCCTGGAAACTGCCTGCTTCATACGGAGGGGAAACCCCAGCACACGGCACGAGCAGAACCTCCTCCGGCATACAATCCTCTACTTTTACAACACAACACTCGTTACTCTGCCTCCAATCTCATACTGCTTGTTTTACACTTTTTGAATACTTGTTTTGCTTCGCATGATACCACGCTCGTCATTTTTGTACGTCCCTCGTTTCCACTAGAACACGACGATCGGACTGGAATATATACGCCACTTGAATATATTACCTGCGCTGCTGTGCTACCCCATTTTGCCGTACCTCGACGAGTCTACTCCACGGATTGTTACATACAGCTAGCTTCGGCCCTTTTATTCCCTTCGTACTCGAGCAGCCCGACCGCCTCCTCGGCAGAGTAGACCACAGACTTGCTGAGCAATACGTGGACAACAAGTCGGACCAGCACAAATGCCCGACCACGAGAACACCGCTCAAGGCTCCGAGCCTGTGGCGCAAAATGTGTGTGCTTGACTTCTCTGCCTTACCTCCTTTATCCCTGAACACCCCTTTGTGCCTACCTACCACTCGCTACGCATAGAGAGACAACATCTCCCCCACTCCATCACTGCGATGCTAACTTTTCGCTACGATGGAGGCCACAACCGCAGCCTCTCTAGATGCAGCTGTCGGCACGCCGCCGCAACCCTCGACGCCCGTTCCCCTCATGTCAGCCTCCCCCGCCCCTCTTAGGCCTGCGCTCGGCGGCGGCAGGCCAGGCGGCGCACGAACCCCGAGATTAGGTCTCGCTATCCCACCCTCTCCTAACGTCAAGCCAGTCGGCGCCCCTGCCGTGGGGGCGCCGTCACGCCCACAACTTACCGTCCATGTTGCTACTCCGATGGGCAGCACTGTCGCGCCGTACGAGCAACCTCGACCGTCTATCCAAGCGGGACAGTCCGCAAGCGGTGGTAGCGAAAGCAGTGCAGCCCATTCGAGGTCTGGCAGCTTCGGGCCTCTCGATGGGAGGGCAAGCAACCCCACGTCGGCAGGCTCTCAGTTCTCTGCCATCTCGTTCGCATCGCAGTATGGCATTGGTTCGAGGCCGCAGGGCACACCGGACCCCATATCTGCAGTCGGCTCCATCTATTCCGAGAGGAGTGAAGGTGGCATTGGGATGGAACGAGATAACAGCACGCAAGGGCTGGAGAGCAGCTTTGACAAGCTCACTCTAGAGAAGGCAAGAACCGCCGACGTAGAGGACCTAGACGACGAGGGGTGGCGAATCGCTAGCCTGGAGAACAGAATATCCGAGTTAGGCGGCTTAGGTGAGGGGGCCGGAGGTGCCGTCACACGTTGTCATTTAAAAGGGGGCAAGACCGTCTTTGCGCTAAAGGTATACTCAACCGTTCCTCTGCAACCTAGCATAAACACACGCTGACATGGATTAGGTCATCACAACGAATCCGGACCCAGATGTTAAGAAGCAGATTGTCCGTGAAATCAACTTCAACAAGGAATGTGCATCAGACCACATTTGTCGGTATTATGGAGCGTTTGTCGACCCCGCAACAGCAACTATCTCTATTGCTATGGAATTCTGCGAGGGCGGGTCCCTTGACAGCATCTACAAGGAGGTGAAGCGGCTTGGTGGCCGAACAGGAGAGAAAGTACTCGGCAAGATTGCCGAAGGCGTTCTGGGTGGCCTGACTTATCTTCACAGCAAGAAGATTATTCACCGCGACATTAAGCCCTCTAATATTTTACTCTGCCGAAATGGCGAGGTCAAGTTGTGCGACTTTGGCGTCTCTGGCGACTTCGGAACCAAGGGCGAGGCCAACACGTTCATCGGGACCAGCTACTACATGGCCCCTGAACGCATCACGGGCCAGAGTTACACGATCACGTCAGATGTGTGGTCCACGGGAGTAACCCTCCTCGAGGTGGCACAGCACCGGTTCCCATTCCCTGCCGACGGAACTGAGATGCAGCCCAGGGCGGGCCTGATAGACCTGTTGACCTACATCGTCCGGCAGCCGATACCGAAGCTCAAGGATGAGCCGGATGCCAACATCTTCTGGAGCGATAGCTTCAAGTACTTCATCGAGTGCTGGTGAGTCCCCTCTTAGTCACGAGACTAGCCGAATACCCCTTTACTGGGAACCCTGTTCTAACTGATATGTTACAGCCTCGAGAAAGAGCCGAGCCGCCGGGCAAGCCCGTGGAGAATGCTCGAGCACCCGTGGATGGTGGACATGCGTAAGAAGCGAGTCAACATGGAGAGATACCTCTCGCAGGTATGGGGCTGGGACGACGCCGCGACGAAATAGAGGCAAAAACAGCACTTACGAAGCACAACCACCACTATCACTATTACCACCACCACCACCAAGTTGTACTTAAGTAACCAAAAGCCTTAATTATCTGCCTCTAGATATTCCTCACCACGACTCGACTCTCGTATTTATGTACATGTATCTCCGGGTAATGAGGCCGGAGCACAGGGCTGGGGAGGCAGAAGATGTTCATGTTGGATACGTGCAACATACAAGACGGAACTTATTGGATAAACCCGGGGGGGCTGGAATATCTGGGGATGAGGGGGCGGACGAGGGGGAAGTAGGCACGGTTTTTACCCAGCTCGAAGTCAAAGTCGGAAGGGATGGTGTTTGGATCGGGGTCGAGGCCAGGGATGATGATGGTTTTCAATACCCGGTAGGAGGGGGGAACTAACGAATGGACGGATGAATGGATTGATAAAGCGAATGAACAGTTAGGATTACGCGGTGTATCACAGACACAGAAAGACGCACTACAAGAATGGATAGAAAGCAAGCGGCTAAGCCAGCACTTATCAGAATTCGAATTCAGCGAGAATCGGATTATTTCCTACATCGTATGTTCGTCGACGCTTGGTGATTTTGTAGAGTAGACGGGGTAGGGCCAAGAGGATGGATGCCATAAGTGGACGCATGTTCATAGTCAACTTTATCTCTCTGCAAGCAGGATAAGTTCCCAGGAGGAAAATCGTGACCGGACTGATCCTATCCACTGGGTATCAAAATCAAACACGCTACCTAACTTGTTCCTCCCCGGTCCTGAGAAGCAAGGAGGTAAGGGCTTCCTCGTTGGTTGTTCGGTACAGTTATCTCTTCGCCCACAGACAAGCCTACGAGTCTACAACTTACAATGGACGGACTGGCCATTACCTGCGTAGGTCGTGGTGGTTCCATGGTGGTAGTAAATCTACTTGATTCGTCTAATCTACCCTGATATACGCAGGTAATCACCTGTGCATTACAAGACACCACATAAACATGACCACACGATCGATCCTGTACTGCGTTTCCGTCTCAGCTAGACCATCCACCCTCCGGCGAGGGAAGGGGAAGAAACTACCCCCCCAACCACCAAAGACCTCAGCGCTTCAGCGTCTTCTGCTTCTCGGCGGCGACGCGCTGGCGGCGGTCCTCGACGAGGAGGCCCTTGCGGCGGCGGACGCGGTCCATGTAGCGCTTGGCGACGTTCTCGCGGTCGGCGAGCTCGCCGAGGTCCTCGAGGTCGTCGTCGGTGAAGGGGACCCAGAAGGGGTCCTCGTCGAGGACGTCGAACCCGGCGAAGAGCAGCTGCGGCTGCGCCGCGCCCGACGTCCGCTTGCGCATCTCGTCCGCGAACCCGAACGACTCCGCCACCGGCACCACCGACTGGATCGTGAAGAACGGCGTCCCCTCCTTCATCTGCTCCGACAGCACCCGCCCCCGCCGCCGCGTCAGCACGTCGTACACCCGGCCCAGCACCTCGGCTATGGTTGTCTCGTCAGTATATGGGACGCAAGGAATTATAGGGGTGGGGGAGGGGGGAGGGGAGTGGGCAATACTTACTGCTTGCTTGGATCTCGCATGAGTACATGGCTAACATGAGGCGAGGTGACCAGTCCAGGAAGCCCTGGCGTATGGATTGCTGTACCGTTTTGATAGTCTCGCCCGTCAGCCTGCCTAGACGGTCTCGAGCAGATGCCTCTTCTTCCGCAGGTGCGACCGTGAGGTCTTCTACTATGACAGCGATGCCCCGTACCGGCTCGTTGCATAGGGGTCCTTGGTTTGTCGCAAGCTGGAAGGCGTACGTGACCTTGTCGCAAAGGTGGGCAGCGTGGAGTGCCTCGCCTGCTTTCGGACTGCCATCCTCCTGCTGCTTCGGCGCGAAAACCTTGGTGAAGTATCCATCCTTCGTGGCGTCGATTAGTAAATTCGGACCTATTCGTCGAGGTCCGAACGCTGCGATCTTGTCGATGACCCCATCCCACCCCTCCCGGCCTTTGCCACTCTCTAAGTTTGTCTGGAGCTGCTTCTTCACTTCATCGAAGGACAGGCATTCGTCCTCTACGACGTCCTCGTCTTCATCTTCGTCTACCTCGACATCCTGCTGTTCTCCGTCGTCCCCATTCGTTACTTCTGCCTTTTCAAGTGCTTTCTGTTTCGAGTAGACAAGTTTGATAGCTCCAGGATTCTTGAGCAGAAATTCCGTCACGTTCGCAGGCAGAGGCCGGACTCGAACTGTAACGCTCACCTGCTTCGAGCTCGTGGCACCAACAACGGCGCCTCTTCCCAGATCTTTATTGGCCGGTGGCCGCATCTCTTCCGCACGTACAATCGTCTCTCTGTACGGTACGATGGGAGCACCTGCCTGAACTTCACACCTTGCAAACCTTTCTTTCAGATCCGTCAGACATCTTTCCAAATGCAGCTCGCCTGCTGTAAGTAGAACGTGCTCGCCACTCTCGAATTGCTCGTATTCAGCACAAGGATCGCTTTGAACGAGTAATCTGAGACCTTCGATCATCTTATCTAGGTCGGCCGGATTTACCGGCTCGAGGGCAACCCGTACGATAGGCTTGCCGGCCATGTTCACTCCTGCTAGGTTCACAGAGCCCTCGAGTTGACTGCAGATCGTGCCTGATTTTAAGATATGACCCCCGAGACCCCCTATTCCGCAGACAACACCGGCAGGGACAGAATTCAGAGCCTCCAGGTTACGGCCCATCAACATATACAAGGCGGTCACAGTCACCCTTTGTGGTTCAGGGGCCGCATGGGGATTTGCAGGGGAGAATTTTGGCGCCAGGACGTAGACAGAATCCCCGACAGATAGAGTTCCAGAGTATATCCGAGCAAACCCGATCAGATGCTCCGGGTCGATTTTCTTTTCCTCGGGTTCGTTCACAAAGTCGTCCACGGAAGTGCTGTCCAGCGCCGTTGTTATATCGTCCACTGGGTTAGTTTCTGCTGCCTGAGCCCGGGCGAATTCCGCTCGCTTCCTCCTGGCTAGTTCCCTGGCTTCGTCGGCGCTGAGCTGGCCAGCTCGACGCTTGTTCTCAGGGAGCTCGCTTTCTGGAACTGATACCATTTTGCTGACATAGGCTACAATAGGCTCTGATTTCGAGGTCTTGAAATTTACCATCGCATCCTTGACAGCGGGGGCAATATGGGTTGACCCAGGTGAATTCCCTAAGATGTCGGGAAGTCGTTCTGCTTGGGCTGCTATCGGTGATGGTAATGATTCGACAACTGAAACTAACAAGGCCGTTGATAGAGGTAACCATGATGAAAATAGGGTCGTAAGTAATAACCGGGGATCCCTAGATCTAGCGATGTGTGGTGGTATGGTTAAATTCAACGACTTTGTGATCTTCTCGACTAATACGGGATCACTAAAACCACAGTTAGTAATTGGAAGATCTCTTGAATGTTCCATCGATAGGAAACCACATGAATACGGAATGAGAAATTGTAGAAAACATCATGAATTCAGCGTAAGATAGAGGAAAGAGAGTAGAAGTGAGTATAGAAAAACGCATTTAAGAAATAAGAAAGGCTTACCCCTTTCCATGATCACCTCCAGTGGTAGCTTGATAAACAGCCCAAACCTGCTCGAGAACAAGTTGGACGAACATAGGTTTTAAGTTACGTCCCTTCAGATGCTTCCGACCTAGAACCTTCTTAGTCTTTGGATCCAGGTAAAAATCTCCCCACAAGACCTTTTCCATGATGTTTCGTTTAATCCCAAGCTTCTTCTCATATAAGCTTGCGAACTGTCGGACAGTGAATGCCCACCCATCGATAGCGCTGCTAAAGATGACGTTGTTCTTTTCAGGGGCAAAGTAAAGTTCCTCATCATCTCGTTCCTCGAATTGTAGTTCGCCTGCTTCGCTCTCAATATCTCCAAACTTTGCCTCCCTAGCCGCAGAAGCAGCAACCCTTTCATCCACGCGTTCTCGCCAATTTAGGTCTTCTTCCATACGCTCGCCTTGGAAGAAACTCCCTAGAACGGCATTTACCTGTTCCAGGAGCTTGCTCAAGTGGATGTAAGCTTCACCCGGTGTCATCTTTAGCTCGGTGACTAGCCGATCTATCTTGTTGATGACCAGAAGTGGCTTCAGCTTTTCTATCCACGTTTGCCGAAGAACTGTGACGGTTTGACTGCAAACTCCCTCGACAGCATCGACTAGGACAACTGCACCGTCGCATAATCTTGAAGCCGTGGAAACTTCGCTGCTGAAATCGATATGGCCAGGGGAGTCTATAAGATTGATGAGGTATTCTTTGGGTACTGGTTCGGCATCCGGGGCCGATTTCCTCAGCATGGAAAAGTATAAAGAAATAGCAGATGATTCCATGGTAATGCCCCGGACTTGCTCATCAGGGCGAGAGTCAAGATAGCGGATCTTACCGGCAAGCTTCGGTGATATGATGCCGTTGGTAGCGAGCAGCGCATCCGTCAACGATGTCTTGCCATGGTCAACGTGGGCTAGGATACAGATCTGAGACTAGTTAGCAGGATACGAGTCCCCGTGCTAAAGGACTGGGGGCTACACACATTTCTGATATCGTGAGCCTGCTGCTGCAGGCCAGCGAGCTTCTCGGGACTGACGACGGGCATTCCGAAGGGGCTCTGTGTCTTGTGGAATAATGTAGTTGGATTATGTTGACTACAATGCCAAAGCCTGAAGAGATTTATGTCCAATATAAGTCAAGGTGCATGAAAGGTTGAGGCTTGGCCTTGGTTGGAGCGCCGCAAATGACTAATTGATAGTCACTATGAATCAACTTCGCCAACTCCACAGTGAATTTCCATAGGTGTCTCGTTTCTCGCGACTCTATATAGAGAGTTTGTGAGTATAGAACTGTCGGCCATTCAATACAATAGGATCTCGATGAGTCACTCAGACCGCGAGACCGTGACTCATTGCTATATTAGTGTAGAGAGTATACGCGCATCGAAGCTGAAGTTATTGTGTGGTATTGAGTGACTTCAGTGATTCTTTTTGATGGCGGGGCAGCAGTGCCCCGCCACGCCTGCTGAAAAAGGACCTCAAATGGATATCCCGATATCCCGCCTTACTAAGCGGACAAATCCCACCCCACTGATGCAGATGGAAGGAGGGGCCAAGGGGCAGATGCAGATGGCGCACGGACCACACTCCCTGCTGAAAACCCTAATCGCTTAAACTTCGGCCCTTCCCCAATCGCTGTTTTGAAACAATACTGCAAATTCCGACGAGCCCCTCCACAGCCTGTGAAGTGCTGGGTTTTTTGAGAACGTTTCGAGAATCTCGCCTCCTCCCCCCAACGACATCATCGCGTCGCCTCACTGCCCCTCGAGACCGATATTTCACGATGAGCGGACTGCGGAACGGTTCCGCGCCCATGCGCTCCATGGAGGACGATAGCGACGTTGAGGAGGAAGCTCTTGTGGCCGACTACAAGGAGCAGGTTCAATATGAAGATGGAATGGAAGAGCTGGAGCAGGTCAACTCTTTGACCATGGCTCAGCAGACGGATGATATCCAGTCAAGGCTTGCCGCCGCCGCTCAGCCCTTAGATTTCTCTGCTCCTCTCGAAGTCAAGTTCCAGAGCTACGATTCGTACTGCAATCTGTTCCACTTCATCCTCAACTCGGACGGCCCCGTTGACCTAGAACCCCCTTCTGTCAGTCTACTTCTTAGCTCGGCGAACACAATGCGATGGGTTTACTGACCTGTTATGCAGCATTACTGGGCTTGGGATGTCATCGACGAGTTCATCTATCAGTTCAACTCGTTCTCTTCCTACCGGTTGAGGATTGCGCGACAAGCGAGAGACAACGAGGAGGAGAGACAGATCCTGCGGGAGAATCCGAACACATGGGGCTGCTACAGTGTACTCAATGTTCTGTACTCCCTCATCCAGCGATCCCAGATCACGGAGCAGCTTGCCGCTATGAAGCGAAATGAGGACCCGGCTGCCGTGGCCGGTGACTACGGATCTAAGACGCTCTACCGAATGCTCGGATACTTCTCCATCATCGGCCTCTTGCGTGTCCATTGTCTCCTGGGAGACTTCAGTCTTGCTCTCAAGACCCTCGATGACATCGAGTTGAATAAGAAGGCCATGTTCGCCCGTGTCATGGCTGCTCATTTCACTACCTACTACTACGTGGGTTTCTCTTACATGATGATGCACCGGTACGCCGATGCCATCCGGATGTTCAGCCACATTCTCGTCTACGTATCACGGACCAAGAACTTCCAGAAGAACGCTCAATATGATTCGATCACCAAGAAGAATGACCAGATGTATGCGCTGATTGCCATCTGTGTCGCGTTCCACCCGACTCGCTTGGACGACACCATCCACACCGCTCTGCGGGAGAAGTACGGCGATCAGCTCATCAAGCTGCAACGGGGTGGCCCGGAGTCGCTCCCCATCTTCGAGGAGCTGTTCAAGGCTGCGTGCCCCAAGTTCATCTCGCCTGTCCCCCCGGATTTCGACAACCCGGAGGCCAATGTCGATCCCATCGACCACCACCTCTCCGTTTTCATGGATGAGGTGAAGACCAATATGTGGAGCCCCACTGTTAAGTCATACCTGCGTCTCTACACGACTATGGATCTTAAGAAGCTCGCTGGTTTCCTAGATGTGCAGCCCGAAGAACTGCGGTCTTGGCTGCTGGTCAACAAACAACGGACCAAGCAGTTGCGCTGGGCCGACCACGCGCTGTTGGAAGGCGAATGGGTCAATGTTAGCGACCTTGACTACGCCATGCAAGGTGTATGTACTCCCCTCTTCCTCCCTTTTGAGTTCACCATTCCAGCTTTCTGCGCAACCGACAAGCTTTCAGGTACGACGGTGCTAATGGGAACTTGCAGGACCTGATTCACATTTCGGAAGCCAAGGTGGGACGCAAGCTGGTGGATTGGTACCTGCGCAATCTGTCGCGAACATACAATTAAGGGTCGCTGGGAGGCAAATACTGTTTCTTAGTAGCAACTGAGAACTCGGCGAAGACAGGCACAGGCACGGAAATGTCGAGGAATGGGACATGCTGGTTTTCGTGGGCGATTTGCATTGCATAGGCGTCATGGATTATGATATCGTATGTCACTCTCAACTACGGGTAGGTAGGCTGGAAGGCGACTGAGTGGCTGGTTAAAAAAAAAAGAAGCCCAAAACGAAACGTGGCTGTAGAAAGTCACAGCAGGGCCCAAGTGTTGGGCTGTTTTGGTCACAGATGATGATAATCGAGATAAGATCGTTATGCGTATGGTTTACCGAGTACAAAACGAAGCATCCATGCAGCCCACATACTATGTAGACGACCTCAGCGTACACGCAAACCTAGACGATCCTTCCATTTGGTGGAATGGTCGTAGTCTAGACCTCCCCAAGCCAAGACTCGAAATCTTACGCATCCACGGTGCTAGTGTCTATGGTTGACGATGTTTATTGTGTAAAGCTCTTTACCACATGCCTGGGGAGACGGCAGAGCCTTTCTTCTTTCCCGTGATGCCTCCTTATTACTGTCTGAGGTTACACCGCATTCGTGCCGAACCCGCTGACTAATATTCCACCATCATCACCATCGATGCCTAGCATACCTACCTCTCGGTAGCCTGTACTAGGCTGTGATGGAGGCACGTTCTTCTGTCCTTGGCGACGTAGGGGCGATACCGTGGTTATATGTATGCGTGTACCATGTCGAGCTGAACGACAAGGGTTAGAGAAGCTTGGCCGGGTACCCAGGCTACTTGACCTAGGTAGAATGTGTACTTAGGAGGTCTATGTGCAAGTACTTCGGGGGCCATCCGCAAGCCAAGCGGCTGGGCGCGCGTGTGTAGGTAAGCGCTAGATAGGTCTATATGCATACCTTGCATACCTAGGTATGTACATTAGATGGTTTCCTTTTTTTTCCGTCTCGACTCTTGAAACTTGGGCGCTGAGGAGATAGGGGAGAGGGGAAACGTCGTGTCTACTCACATACCTACTGGCACCTACATAGTACAATACCTAATTGCCTATCAGGCCTACTTAGTACATATGATTCTCATCAGGAAGCGGGCTTAGACGCCCCGCTAACAGCTTGGCATCTTCACGTGTATACAGCAAGCATGTGTATGCCGCGTATTGAACGAGGCCGGGGCGTTTGGGATCGAGTACCTACATTACATACCCGGGGTGCGTATGCGTGGTGAGGTTCTAGGCTTGCCAGGTAAAAAGAAGTAGGTATGGATATTGTATGTACTACACATCTGACCGTGGCGGTCCCAGCTGGAAGGATTGATATGACAGCGAACCAAGGGCCTCCGGCAGGTACCTAGGTAGGGATAGACATACCTACATGCACGCATACATAATAGTATGTAGATGCCCACCTGCCAGTGACCTCCTACCGTTCGCGCCGGGCCGTGGCGTCGGGCTGGTAGGCAATGGGAGAGACTAATACCCTTCCTACCGCGCTTTCCGCGGTGAAGCCGTCACGTCGGCGCGCACCGTGTATGCGTGTGTGTATCCCCTATACGTACCGGTAGCCTATTTACTAGGTATGTATAAGTGTGTATGTATGTGTATACGTAACACGCCGTGACACAGCGACGTGTGATGCTCTGTCCTGTTGCTCGACGTTACTCGGCACAGGCTTGCCGGCTCGGGCGCCGCATATAGGAACCCGCGCGGATGTCGGCACCTTTTTGGGAACAGAGGTGGGAGGCGGGACTTCGGCACCAGTGCCACTTTGGGTTGACTGAACGAATCTGATTTTTGCGTTGTTTTGGATAGGATTCTGTATTAATTCTGCGGCTGCGGCATGGTACGTGTGTGTCTGCGTGTGTTTGCGTGTGCGTGTACGTGTACCTACGTCGGGGGAGGGCTTCGGTATGTAATAAGGCTGTATGTGGTGCTGCGTACACATTCATGGCTCCTTTGTGTGTTTCGATATAGTAGGTATAACTTGTGATTATTGCTATCAGTCCCAAGGTATCATTGACATCCCGAGTAGTGCGTTTTCTCGCAAATGCTTAGCTGGACGTAAGACTAGGAATAGAGTCGATCTCCCGGGCTTTGCCTGCTATACTTAGCATACTGCTCGAGTTCCCATGACTAAGAGGGCGATGAGGCCCCATCTTATCAAAAGCTTCAACTTCGACCAAGGAATTTCCCCAGGTGACAAACCCCAGTCCTGACCTTCTGAGGCCTCCGGCCGCCAGAATCAAGGTTCTTCCCAAGCCTTGGCTGCTGGAAGCCATCGTCTATGCCAAGAGCGAAAGCCAAGAAAGCAAAAGAGGGGACGAAGCGATGAGGCGTGAGCACACCACACGAAAAGGCCAAGCAATATAAGCTGTACACAACATCGTACTTGCAACCAATGGCCCTAGCGTAATCTTGTAGTATATTGAAGTTGAGAATTGATGAAGCGCACGAGGCTGCGAATAAGGGCTGGGGAAACGACAACCAATCCTCACCGAGGCTCCAAGGAGCCTGCAAAGCTAGCTAATACGATTGGCAGGATTGGACAGTACTACTATGTACAGTAACATTATTGAAACGGGCTAGAGTTGTACGTGCTATTCATATGTAGGTAGTAAAACCGGAGTCTTGGGTGGTGTTCGATGATGTGTCCCGCTCGTTAGATCTACTAGGTGATTTGACAAATGACAGTGTCTGATCTTGCCAGGTAGGCTCGTGAAATGGAACGATGGCCATTGGGGGTTTGCGACATCGAAACGAGAAGAGGGTCGTATCATGTCGGAAATACTTATCTTACAGCCGTGCCTTGCGTCGTAAGGTCGTTCATGGCTCGTCTAGGTAGGTAGTGACGGGCGGTCAACTAACCTCTGCCGGCAGTATCTTGACAGCCGCGCCATGCTGAGTGCCGCATGTTGTGGGCGATAAGATTCCCCCAAGCCTATCCTGGCGGTGCCATTTGTGACAGATCACACATAACCTTGATCTTCGGACTGACGGGCTAGTACGCAAGAGGTGTGCGGTGAGAACTTCATCATAGGTTACAGTTTAGGAAAATACCGGATCATCGTGAGCAAATAATCAAGCGACTCCGCGGCCAGTGGAAGCTACGAGGCCATGGATCCTGTGATAAGTTCAGTGAGGCTGCAGCAAGCCAAGATTCTGTGCAGGCGGTGGCCGACATGGCGAACGTGGGAAAGGCAGGGTCTCGGCTCGTTGGTGTCAAGGTCTGTGCTTTGATTCACCTCGTGGCGTTCTGGAACTATCTGTTTCGTGGATTCTTCTGTACCAACAGCTTCAAGCTCATATCAAACAAGGGCTCTGTTAAGAGCCACGATTCCAGAGGCACCGAGTTTCCTAGGACGAGAACGTGTCTGCAATGCCCGCCGGCCTGATATGTGAATTAGTTGATCACGCCATGACTCACAATCAAACCTAGGTACTCCAACGACAGCCACGTGATTGTTTTCGATTCCCTCTCATTGGGGATATCGCGACATGGGTCTGGAGCGTTGGGGCTTGCCCTCCCCCCTCCTTCGGTCGACAGGTGGCGGAGAGCCGATGTCAATAGATCTATTTACCAAGCAGCTGTAATTGGGTAGAGCTATGTCGAGTTTATATAGGGCAGGGAGGTCACCGATATAGATGATGGTGGGTTGTTTTGCTTTTTAAAGACGGTTAGACCCGTTGGTCCCTCATTTCTTCCGCTGCATTGGGGTCGCGGCTGATAGCGCCAACGGTATACAAGATAGTCGTAATGCCAGGCACTACTGCTACTATACGGCTGGAGGTGGAAGCGGAGGCTCGCCGGGGTTCCGAGAATTCGATTCGAGTCTCCCCTCAAGTGTTGCTATGATTATACCGTAAAAGAAATTGGAAGAGCCGGTCAAGTGCCTGGGTGTGAGCTAGGTATGTAGTCCTATGCGAAATCTGCTGGCTGCAAAGTCATCATTATAGCACGATGTGTCATCCACGAAACCCACGTAAAGGCAAGATATCCCGGCCCATCGCGTCCTGGCTACATGAAGTATGCGCCAAGTTCGCCAAGAGCAGCGTATTGTAACACAACCGTGTTTGAACGCGGTCTACTTCCAGGTGCTTGATACCTAGGTATGGGGTGAGCAGAGCTTCTTCACCACACAGAGCTGTTTCTCGGCCGAAGCGGAGTTCGAGGTATATTGGCCATGGTTCGAGCTGGGGAACAGAGAGACGGAAGATGAGCTGTGAGCCATATCCGTCTGGAAAGTGACATCGGGAGTTGGAGGTATCCGTTAGAATCCGTCCTGCTTGATGGCGTGGCCGGTCGGAGGAAACTGGCAATGGACACGCAACGATAGACCTACAACCTCTTCTGTGTAGTCACCTACCTTCTGGATACAGCCAAGGACGGGGAAGGACAAAGGATTGGCGAGGGACTCGAGGCGAGGAGGGGTTAGTGTTCCTTCTTGGCTCTAACCCGCCCGTGTGGGAATGCGGTTGGCTCGTACCCGCGCGAGGTCTTGGTATTACCGAGCAATACGCAGTGCAGTTACGTGACGCTACCTGCGCGTTGGCACCGAAGCGAGAACGCCCACGTACCGCAGCGTCGCGATGGGCCAAGGAGGGTGGCCAGGGCCTTGAAAGCCGTAAGAGTGGACGGGAATACACATATCGGCTGGTGAGATTCAAAGCCATGAAGCAGCTGATATGGTATGGCGTTCTGCCTGGGACGATGTTGCATTGAGATGCTTCCGTGAGGGCCGTCCATTGGAGGAAGAAAATGGGAATAAAGAGAGAGACGAAAACAACCAGGAAGCCCTCTGTAGGAAGTTAGATTAGAAATGACTTACATGCGTGTATACAACGTACATAGGTAGTATACATTGTACAGACGTAGAGGCATATCAGCCATGTACGCACCTGTGTATGAAGCAGTGAAGTAGCCGTACATTAGGCTGCAAGTACCTGTGGGGTGCCGCAGGGATGGGTGGAAGTACTGTGCGGGACATGGGTGATGTACCCGGGCACTTACGCTATGTAGTCATAGGTACGAAGATAAAAATGGGTGGAATTAGGAAAATTGGGAAACCCACCGTCATCTGCCGCCGCAGACCTCGATGTCAGTGATCTTGGCTTTCTCGCTATTTTCTATTATTATTATTTTTTTAATTTTTTTTTTCCCTCTCACGCTGGTTTTAGCCCATCCTGAGCCTTGCTACCTACCTGCCTACAGACTACAAGCCTACCTACCGGCCTACGTATGTAGTGTAGTGTAGTGTAGTGTAGTGTAGTCTGGTCTAGTCCCTTCTCTGCTGTGTACCGAGTAGGAGCGGCCTTTACCTCATATGTATCCGTAGAGTCCCCCTCCAGGGCCCTCTCGTCAGCCAGGTTCATTGCCATTGCTCAAAATGTGAAGCCTAACCTACACAACCCTCCCCGCTCCCTTTCACGTTTTCGCACCTGTTCTGCCCGGATACCTACCTCCTTACCTACCCGCCCACGTGCTCGCTTGCTTGCTTGGCCTTGCTGGTCCTGCTTATTGCGTACAAAGCCAGCAGGTGTCCATCCGAGTATCTCTTATTTGACGGGCTGCCTTTTCTTCCGCCCTACTAGAGCTCAGGTTAAGCTTTCTCCTTGTGATCTAGACCCCCAGAGCCTCATAAAGTCAAAAGGCGCCTGAGAGCACACAAGACCCAGGACCCAGGACCCAGGACCCAGGACACACGACACACGACACACGACACGTGCCAACCTGATTAGGTTTCCGTGTCCCTCTATCCTTGCATCATAGCCGTTCTACATAACATACGATATATAGCTAGGGGCGGGATTTTGAAATCTCCTCATTGTTTTATAGCCGTTGCCCAAAGTTCCTAGATTTGCGACTCCGCCGACTATAAAACATCGACAGACGAGAAAAGACGCCCACCTCCGCACTCCAGTCACCTACCCACCCACCTTAGACAACCCGCCTTCCTGCCTGCCTGCCTGCCTGCCTAGCCCGTTGCCAACACGAACGGAACCAGGCACCATCCCTGTTTCACCGATACATCAAAATTATCCACGTGGCGCCTCGATCCGTTTGAAACCTAAGAAAGCCTTCGGTTCCTCCCTCCAGCAATCACCAAGCTATTGCGAGAAGCAGGCGGCGCCGCGCAGGTAGCCTCTTCATCATCTTCAATCGACTCGACCGACCTCAATGCCGTCGCATACCTATCTGCCTTCTCCGCCCTCTTCCTGAGGCAACGTGAGCCAGGTACAGACGCCATGCGCATCAGCGCCATCTCGAAATACCGCCTGCCACTCGATATGTCTGGTGACAATCCAGCCGCCATAAGATCTCCCGGGAGCGATGTCTCGCCTAGGTCGCCGATATCTCAGTCAATGTCGAGGAAGTTTGATTACTTTTCCATCAAGAAGAAGAGCTCTCTATCTGCCGCGAACTCGCCAAATGACATCCCCGAAGAAGACGTAAGCACACCTCGGACAGATGCCGTGCAGTCACCTGCGCCTGCGACCGTCCTGAAGACCAAAGAGAAGGATACCGGGAACATAGCAGACGCGAGCGCTGCGACGCCGGGCGAGACCACGTCTAGTACGGGGAGTAGTGGTCCTCCGTCTAGGAAAGGGTCAATCTCGTCCGTCACTTTTCGGCCGCCTACCAACCCCAAGCTGCCCCAGGGCCTGAAGAAGCCGCATATTGGGAGTCGCATTCGGGCGGCTTCACCACCGCATCGCAGGTTAGTCAACCATCTCATTTCTTTTTCTTTATTCTCTCTTCTTTTCTTCCCCCTTGCCCGTCTCGAATAGCGCGCACGTGCGCATGCCTCTATCAGTAGTGCGACCTGTCTATGAACAGTGGATGGAGATCCGTTGCATGATCATCAAACCGCAGTCGACGTGATGTGCCGTCCCAATCTGAGCCGAGGAACCCCACCGCGCGATAGGGCCCGACGTTCGATCTTGTTACACATCCAATGTGAGGCTGCGAGCTCGCCAATCCCTGCCCGCTGCGAGGTATATCCGGTATGCTTAAGCGGGTAGCGATCGAGCGCAATCGGCCGCTGCAATGCCCCTGGCTCCCCGCTGAGGACTAGCGGTCGTGGACAGATTGGCCATCTGGAGGCGCCGTAGACCGCGATTCTTACAGTACTCGGTCGCGTGTCGTCGGTCGGTCATCAGGATCGCCAGACTAGTCCCTGTTTGAATCCCGTGGGCTACTCCAACGTCGGGTTCTACTAACCATCGATTCGTCGAACCGGCGCCCTGCTACCCCGCTCACCGCAAACACCCCACACTCTCATCCCCAAGCACTCTACGTCTACGTACATACCGACCGTGGCTGGCAGACCTGAAAGTTGGGCCATCGAGGCGTAACCGGCTGGGCTACAGATACTTCTGGGCTAGGCTCGAGATCTTCCTTCCTACTGGCTACTGAAATTCGCGCAATTGCTTGAACAGTCGGCCAAATACTGCTTAGTCGAACGTGGCTCTCTTACATAATTGCTCTACACTATCCTCATACTATTTGCGATTTCTGCTTTTTCTACACCGATGGCAACTGAAACGCTGACCGAGTCTCCTCACCCCCGAAGGTTCGAGTCCCATGTAGCCTTCGATAACATTCCCCTCGGGGAGTCTACCGAGTACAACCCGATATCATTTACGCTGAACGTTCGACATGCGGGCTTCCAGTTTAAGCGCCGACACCGCACTTTCATGGTCGGTGTAGACGATAACTCCTACTCGGACCATGCACTGCAATGGCTGCTGGATGAGCTGGTCGACGACGGAGACGAGATTGTCTGTGTCCGGGTCATCGAGACCCAGGTCCGCCTGACAGACAAGGCGTACCAGGAAGACGCCAAAGCTCTGATGGCATATATTCAGGCCAAGAATACGCAGAACCGGGCGATTGGTTTGGTTTTGGAATATGCCGTTGGAAAACTACACAACACGTTCCAACATCTTGTTAGTATTTCGCTTGCTAGGCTCGTTGGTAGGATGCTGACTCTTCGGGTTCTGCTTTAGATCAAAATCTACCAGCCGTCCATGTTAATCGTCGGCACGAAAGGACGGAGCCTTGAGGGGGTTCAGGGATTCCTCGTCAACCGCAGTTCGTTTTCGAAGTATTGTCTGCAGTATTCGCCAGTGCCGGTTGTCGTGGTGCGGCCGAATGAGAAGCGCGAGAAGAAAAAGGCGAAGCGTGCGCACGATCCGTCACGGCAAAGCTACATCCACATGCTGGCCGGGCAGAAGCACGAGGCCGACAGCGAGAACAGCAGCGCCTACGACCTGGAGCCGATTATCACGGCCGACGAGGAAGCCCATCGTGTCGCCGTTGCCGTCGGGCTGCCAGCAGCCTACGATCCGACTATCAAGCCCATCGACCCGGCGAGCTTGCTGCGGAACTGCAATCGGCGATCCACGCCAGATATATCCACACCGGATACACCTACGCCAGACATCTCCAAGGAGGCCCTCGCGATAGCTTCGAAGGGCGGCTTACCCGCGGAGAAAACGTCACCTGAACGCGATAATTCAGATTCGGACTCCGAGGGAGAGTTTGAAGTGACCACAGGCGAAGATATTCTAAAGAAAGAGCGATTACGTATGTATACCTTTATGATATCCTTCCAAATTACACCGCTCTCGTTTCATCTGGCACTAATCCCCATGGCCTTACCGTTTTTATGACCACCAAATCTATCGGTCCAGGGTTGTTACTGACTTGCGAAATTATAGATAAGATGGAATCGAACGAGGGTGCGGCGCTTAGAGCTGAAGCTAGGAAATTGAGCTCCGAGTCGGCCGACAGTGACGATGACCCAGCCGGCGGAGGTGCTGCAACATCATAACCCCGAACGTCATATGAAAACCCTGAATACATACGAGGAACAGATAGGGGCCACACATACGCGGCCGATCCTTCTTTTCCATGTCTAATCGAGCCGAGAGGCGGATGGGGAAAACGCACCGACTGGCGGAACGGACAGGTGCATGATATAACAAGTGTCCCCGGAGAGAGAGCGTTGCGTTGATGATGATGTTGTTGTTTTGTTGATACCAAAGGGCCTCTCCAAAGTTAGGAGGGCATCGCAACTTGATAAATAGCAAGGATCGGGGGGGTGTTTGGGTGTGGCAAATGGTTTTTACGGCAATTGTTGTTGTCTTGTCGAGGACTATCGGCCTTGCTTTTGCTTTGGGGCATATACAGGAGGGTTAGCCACCAACTCGGCTGCCCTATATACAAAAAGATGACAAAGTTCCTCTCCTCCTCCCGCCATCAGGGACCTGTCACTCGGGTGCTGACTGAAATGGGCGAATTTGATCTAATTATGTTGTTGGTCACAACCGTGCGTGACATGTGTGTTTTCCCCTTGTTCAACCTTCCTAAGCCCCCTCCCCCCCGGAGGAGTTTGTGCGATGACTCTTCCCGAATTGTGGATTATGGTTGGATCACATGCACAGTGTCTCAGCGAGGTCTATGGAACATGGCCTCAGGTTGATAGCATCGAGGCTCTTTAACGGGTAGTAGAGGGGAGTCAACAAGTCTCACACACGTGGATCTGTCATTAGCCAACGCCCTCGCGTGACCTTCTTCCAACAAACACGGGGTTTTCCACGATTGCCCATCCTCTCTTTAGGTCCCCCACCTATTCGTACCTACATACAGTGCATGTACAGTACCTAGTTACCTGACAAACCCATAACATGCTATTAGTAGATGGGTATGCAGGTGCGTGCTCCTCCTACTCCTATTGCCGTCCTAGCTAGCTTCATGCAGGGGAAGCATATGGAGGTAGGTACACCAAGCAGACAGCCCCCCCCCGCCCCGGATCGAAAAGGGTGCGCTCGGCACTCGTCATGCCCTGTCATACGTCGCGGGTTGGTTGGGGATATTTGCTGCAGCCAAGACTGAAGAGGGAGGCGGGGGAGCGGACCTGACGGAGAGGGGGGGGGGACCGGAATGCAGATGAGAGAGGAGGGGAGGAGGGGAGGGTTAAGAGAAGAGACGCCGAGCCCCAAGGGCCCATTCACGATGACCTCGTTTGATGCTGGTGACCTTACCAGCCTACCTACCTACCTACCTAAACCCGGTGACTAAATACGTAGTCGTGACCGAGGCGGGAGACAGTGTCTAGGAGCTGTCTGTCCGGCGTGCATGCACGGCTGAATGGGGCAGTTTTGGGTCTTAGGTAAGCCGGCCAGCCAGCTACCTCTCAGGTAACTGAGGCTTTGCATACTATTTTTGGTAGATAGATTTCTACCTAGGAACGCTGTCTGCATCGCCAGGCAGACAGGCAGGGCAGGCAGGCAAGTACAAGACTACCTAGTAATAGATAGGCTAACTCCTTGAGACGGACACATGGTAATAAACATAGGTAGAAAGCCAACATGGGCGGTTACACGCCTACCTAGCTTCGTTGCCGTCCTCGCAGGCTACACCCGGCTCCGTAACGCCAGGGCTGTCCTGTCCGTGGGTACGAGGGCGCAATGCTTTCGCAACCGTATATGAATGAATACGAAGCATACCTAGGCCTCCCCAACGTGTAATGAACAGGACAGGCAAATGGCGAGATGTTACCTACACCCCGCCTACTTGTCTGCCTGCCTGCCTGCCTACATGAATTCATCTAGGTAACCCGAGATACTGTAGCTCACACAACCTGAAGGACCGGGGAGGAGAAAAAAAAAAGAGAGAAAAAAAAGAATCGTAACACAAAACGAAAAAATGTCAGCAGTATCTATCTAACAGCGACCCAGTTAGGTAAAAATTGCAGGTACTGCTAGCGAAAAGACTGCCCCTCTTCCTCTCGGCACGCGTAAATGGTCAGGACGTCCTGGAAAGTTATGAAAAAATAACATAGACGGTCTTGATGATAAGGAATGGTGCCTTGGAGAGAGAAGAGAGAGAGAGAGAGAGAGAGGGAGGAAGCAGAGCGGCTATGAAGATGAAAATTGGAAGGTTTTTCGTGGTCAGTGGGGTCGGTGTCGGTTCATGCACGGGCCACAATGTATGTAGATACGATATCAGGAGGTACAGATGTGCACAATGCTTCAGCCACACAGCCACATCGGCCCTTGCTTTAATTGATGTCTGGAGGTTCTGGGTACACAGTCGCTGTACATGTATAATTGGACCATTGGAAACCCCCTTTCGTCGTCACAACTATATTGTCAAACACCGTGGAACTGTTACAGAGCCAACTCTCTCATGTCGGCTCCGTTCCCTTTCATGTTGTTTTGCTTTATGTCGGCCGTGGACTTCTTAGGAGAATGAACCAATGCATCATGCTATAACAATAAGAATAAGATGCATCATAATCGGATGAAGAGTATCGCGTGCACAAAAAAGCAATGCGTAGCTGAAATGCTGATGGGGCCGTATAGTGGCAGATAATTGGTTCCTACGAGGCTGTGTCTTCCTGTCTCTCCCAGTTGGTGGTCTAAGTATACACATCCAAAAAGAGAATCCCTCCGCCATCGTCACACAATCCGAGCAAAATGATACCTAACGGTCCTATCTAAACGAAGCTCCCCCCCTTGCTAAATATGCATGCTATTATCCATCGGCAGCTGTACAGATGGCTGCCCCAGTAACCCCCAAGTCCAACGCCGCCGACTATGCGAGAAAAGATGTGCGAGTGTAAAAGCCACCCGCCCCGAGACTTGAAAGGAAAAACCACTTGCGCCAGGGTATCTAGACAAGTCCAACGGCTTTGTGTCACTCAGAACCTCTACATGATGATGATGATGATGCCTAGTCAGCCGTGAAACGCCACGCAAATGCCAAATTTCGAGCCCAGTTGTTCTTCCGTTTTATCTTGACAGCATGGTGACAACCTCACACCTTGAGATCGGCGATTGCCCTTGCGACCTCCGTCGTTGCAATCTTCTCAAAGCGCTGCCGAGCCTCGTCATTGAGCGCGTCCTCGGAAACCTCCTTGTACAGCTTGTGACTCAGGTCGCGATTAATAGACGCGTACTGATCCGCCGTGATATTTCCGGATTTCCAATGTGGCTTGAGAGCGTCCTTAACGATGCCACTTATACTCTCCTTCATTTCAAACGGTAGTGCCCCACGCAGAGGCAACACATCTGGCGAGCGTGATAGGCTGGTGCTGACAGCTGTCGACTGCTGGCGTCGAGGTCTGGGTTGCTGGATCTCGGGCGACCGAGCCGCTCCATTATGCGAATTGTGATGCGTGGACCGGCGTGTTCCCGATTCAGAATCGCTTTGGTCACCATTTTGAATTGGTGAATAGTTTGCAGGTGGGTAAATAGGTTCTATTCTAGAACTGAGCGAGAGCGGTGAACCTGGCCGGTCGTTAATCCCACGTGGTGGTGGTGTAGTTGAGAGGGCTCGTGGACTACTATATGCTGAGGGCGAGGGGGAAGAAGCAGGGGATGATGCATCAGCTGCTGGCCGGGATGATGCAAGAAGCGCCTGGATATTTTCATCATCGGGAGTGGCACTCATCTCAACTTCTTTTAGCAACGAAGAGAGAAAAGATGGCGCCTCGCCCTCGCCACCGGCTGGCTGTATAGTTGGACTTGTACTTGAAGTAGATTCAACTACTACAGGTTGATGAAGAGTCCGTACCGGGAGGGAGTTCGCCGAGGATGTTGATGCTTCGACTTGGGGTCCTGTGGTGGGCAGACGTTTGGTACGGGGCCGCTTTAGCTTGCGTTCTGGCTGTTGAGTTGGCTCAGAGGGAGAGGCAGTTACAGAACGAGACTTCCGTTTGCGATGATTCGGGGTTGAGCGACTCGGGCCATTGGCTTCCATGGCCTTCTCCAGATCACCCCACGCCTGTTTTTCTTCTGGCGTCTCCTGAGGGGGAGGTGGGGGCGATGGCTGTCGCGCAACATGCCCTGGGAGGACGTTGGAGATGTTGTTAACGAATACATCGCGCGCGCCGAGGCGACTGGCAATACTGAGACGTTGTTGCCATCTCAGGTATTCGCGTCGCTCTCTTTCCCTCCGCTGCTGCGATCGTCGGTAATTTCGCAAAGCTTCGTCGTCATCATGATTATCGAGATCAAGGTTTAGTGCATCCCAGACCCGACCCGCAATCTGACCCCAAGCGCCTTGCCACTCGTCAGAACGGGCTCGCCGCCTGGCTCGACGCATTGTTGCCTGGGTGCGCGGCAAATAGTCCGAGTGCTCATCACTGAAGCCTGTAAACCCGGTTGCAGCGACGTCTGGGTCCTCGAGCTCGGCTGCAAGGAGGTCCGCAGCCGTGTCGGAGCATTCCATGCAGAACCAGTGCCCTCGAGGAACACTGTTAAGGCCGACACAGTACGTGTGGTATGGTGCATCGCAGCTGTCGCAGAGGAGCAGGACATCTTCGTGATCGGTATGGTTGCAGATGGGACAGGGTCTTGCTTGCACCTCTTCTTCGGGATTCTCGTCTAACCACGCTTGAGGGTCGAATTCGACGACTTGTTTCTTGTCTTCTACTTTATATGAGGATATTTGTGTGCCTGGTGGGAAAGCAGTTAGCTCGTGTCGCGACATTGCATAGTTACAGAATGGGATCAACTTACCTCCAATCTTATCGTAGACGTGCACCAAGTGGAAAGCCTGCCGACAGATTGGACAGCTGTTTGCCTTTCCGGTCCATTCTCGCAAGCAAGCGTCGTGTAGGACATGGCCACATATTTGAATAACGGCAATTTTACTGTCGTCGCCGCAGCCGCCGCCGCCGCCACCAACACCATGGGCGGCGGTATCTGCGATGTTGCGGAGTGGAGATTTTGGCGATGGCTGGGCGCTTCTTATACCCGCCACTGCAGGCATGGGCCCGGAAGACGAGCTCTCTATCTCATCATCTGCAAACAGCGGCAATTGCGAAGGTGACGAAGATTGTGCGTCTAGATTTTCTAGACAAACAATGCATTGATCAGCCATCAGGGCAGAATTTCATGAATTGTCGATGCTGAAAAAGGAACATATAAATGACTTTAATAAGTCGTGTTGAGGATTGCAGCGGCCTGGAAATGGGGTGCGTCGAGTGAGAGTGGGCGGGTGGATAGATAGATTGATAGATTGATAGATTGATAATGGGGGGCCTCAATCAATAATACAGTACTCGAACAACGGCGGCGGTGGTGGTGCTTGTGGTGCTTGGTAGTGCTTGGTGGTGCCGGTGGGTTGGAGAGGAACGGGACCGCCAATGGGTGAGTGTATGTGTGGGTGTGCGTAATGTGCGTCGATGTGCGTCGATTTACGTCGACTTCAGCAAAGAACAATGAAGTATATGGGAGGGGCAAAGATATGTGCTAGTATGAATTGCCACTGGATCTAAAAGTCTTGATGATGTCTTGAAGAGAGTCGAGGTGGTCGAAGACTACAGCTGGGTTGGAGGAGGGCCAGGCTGGGTTGGACAATTAATCGACAATTAACCGAGCTTTGTCCAGACAGAATAGAATGGCAACGGCGTTTTTGGAGGGTGCGTGCAGATGGTGCAGACGGTGCAGATGCAGATGGGTGCAGCGGCAGCAGCAGCAGCAGCAGCAGCGCCAGTAGGTACAGTTTGTTCGTGGAAAGCAAAACCTATGGGAACTGGGGGTGGGAAGGGAAAACGCCGTTGGATCGATTTAAGGAGGAAGTAGCCGGCTCAGAGACAACCCAGGCGAACCTTGGGCTGGTCAGACGCGTGCTAATTCCGTGGCCGGACGGGGCTTCGAAAATGTGCCACAAGACAGGTCCCAACCTACATGCACACACATATACATGCACTTATGGAGGCGGTGGCCCTTTGGTGGTGTTTGGTGGCGCTTGGTGGTGCTTGGTGGTGCTTGGTTAGGAGGTAGGTAGTTTGAGTTGGGAGGTGCTTGACAACTGGAGCGGATAGCAGCAAGCAACCTGGAAGAGGGTTCGTCAGTGTGGTGAAAGGTGGAAGAGGATGGAGGGGCCCAGCAGGTATGGGATTTTGACGAGTTTAGCGCTGCCCGTGTCTGCCTTTAGCTGGTCTAAGCGGGCCCAATCAGCTGACGCCGCTGGACCCTTGGGCCGGGGGACAGTCCCTTGTTGCTTGTATGGTAATACGTAGCTTCGCAAGTCTGGCCGGCCCTGTGATGGGGGATGGATAGATGGAGAGGGGGACCAGATGACTGACTGCCCACCGAGGTAGGTAGATTGGCAAGCAAGCAGTCCAGTGACCAAGCAGCGCCACAGCCCTACTGGAGCTGGTGCTGTCGTTCTTCTTCTTCTTGATGTTGTGCTATTCTATCTATCGGTGCTGCTGTGCTGCTTACCTGATTAGCTTCTTTGTGTCGAAGCCCGGAAAAGCGAAAGGAGTTGACCAAGTCCACTCGTGGAGGATTGACCCAACCGAACCCCGGACCTTCAATTCGTCATCAGGTACACACTCAGGCACTCGCCGACCTGGTTCGATAATAACAGCCGTGAGACAGCGGCGCAATCAGCCCTGATGCTCGCTCACTCCAGGATCAAGTTCGGGCCTGGAGATTGAGTTTGCGGGCCCTTTTGGCTTTGGACCGAAAGAGTTGTCGTCTTGTCACCTTTACTTGCGACTTTCCTAAGCAAGCTGGTCTGCCAGGTGCCAACAGGGTCCTTTTCTTGGGTGGCTGTTTGCGTGTTGTGTTCCTGGATCTCACACCTGGAGTACGTACCGACAGTATCGCGGCTGATGCAGCGTTACTTGCCGTCTTGAACCTCCTCCAATGACGGGCCAGGTGAAGGATTTGGCGAAGGAGCATACATATAGGTACACACCAAGTCCCTAAATGGCTGGTTGTTATGCACTTCTTATCCACTCGCTTATTACGTATGACCGGCTTTCCGGCCAAGTCGCCTACCTAGTAGGATATGTCTTTGGTGCGAAGAAAAGGATAAGTGAGCCCTGCCGTCCGGTCTAATACACCATGGCTGTGCAGATAGGCAATCATGAGCCTGGGCTAGGCGTCATCCAAACATTTGACAGAGGCTGTGTACTCCCAGCACAGAAAGTAGGTGCAAATTCAGGTGCAAATTGTAGCTTCAGCGATGAGACAAGTTGTCGCCACGTGACGGCATGGGCAGTTGAACGGTTGGGCGAAGGGCTGCGACTACAAGGCAAAGGTGCAAAATGTTGGATAGGTCGCGCCCTCTTATACATGTGCCCGAATTTGGGTGATTCGGACTGGGTCAGGGCAAGTCTCCTCGTTACCATATCCAACGTGACACTTGTCCGTGAATTCCATCTCGGTGGAGTGTGAGGACCCTGTTTGAGGTATGAGTCTTAACAGGCAACTAGATGACTCACCATGGTGGGTAAAATTAATAAACGAGCCTACACGCGGGTGTCTTCGAGGCGACAAAATTTGGCGAGGCGTCCAATTAAGGACGGCGAAGACACCGAGCTTGACAGCCTCACTCGCATGCGGACACCTGTCGCCTTGTCACACAATCACTACATTTTCTCAGGGCGCGGGATCGAGCACGAGATCCGATAATCCACCGATGGAACTCGAATGAGACGGAAAGCCCAGTGGCCATAGTCAAAATCCCTTGGATACATGTCAATCGGTGATATTAATTTCCCACATTCGACCCGCTCGGGTATCTCGAGAAGCCTGACGGCCAGATCACATAGATGGAAGCACAATAGATCCGGCGCCGTGTCTGGCTCCAGCCGGTCGGAATTCTTGATGAGCGTACTCTTGCTGACTTTGGTTGGATTGATCACTTGGTGATCTTTATTGATGCTGACCGGGGATCTCATCGATGGTCGTCATAACCTCTCATGGTATGCGTAGAAATCCGTTTTCCCTATACACCGAAGCCAAATGCAAAGAAAACCATAACCCCTCGCCCCGCATCTTAAACCTCCTGGATTTCTCTCAGTCGTCGCAACGTTGATCGCATGGCCGCGGCGGCGGGTGTCCTGAAGGTTGAGTATTAGCCCCCACTGGTAACGATGATTCCCTGGCCATATCTTCCAGGTGTTGTATGGTGCAAACGTACGAGACGGTGTATGCTCCTCCAGCGACGGTCTTTCCACACGCCTTGCAGTCCCAAATACCGACAGAGTGGCGCTTGACGGTTACCTTGCCGCAGAAGGTGCAGGTGTACTTGGCGTGCTGGGTAATCTCCATCTTCTTAACCTGCTTTCGGAGCGAGGCACCATATCTGTTCGGAGAAGAGGTCATCAGTATAGATGTCCCAAGGCAAACCGCACTGCCCAGGCGCGCCTCGCAGGTTTGCAACCAATATTGCCATATCGATGGCTACCGATCACCGGCCACGACGGGCGAGGCGGCGATTTCGAGGTATCAGGCATTCGCGGACGGGGTGATTGATAAACACGCACCTGGTACCGTATTTTCCGGTAACACCGACCTTCTTGGTGCGCTTCGTCATTTTGGCTGAAGTACGTGGAAGGGGTTTGTGAGGGGAGGACGACGGTCGGTGGTGTTTCTGAAGTTGTGTGGAAGTTTCCTCAATCGAAAAGTTGGCTTCCAGCCTAGGCTCACAAATTCGATTTTGCGGAAAGTGTTCTTGGTGGTCTCGCGTAGGGTCTAAGCGAGCTCCAGAAAAAGCCAGAGCACAGACCATGTAGATTCCCCAGGCAGCCCAGATACACGTACGTGCATTGTCCTTAGGTAGCTGGCTGACTCATCAGATACTTAGGTACCTTACCACACCAAACAGGAAACGGAGTCCACCAATGAAATACAGCAAATCCTTCACCTCCCTTCCATACCATAACCTGTTTGCCTAATACGCAGGAGCACCCCAATACTTCCATGTCTCCATACCGCCACAGCAACAGCTATGTCCTCTCGTGCGGTTTGCGGGCTCGACGCTTATTGATAGCAGGACTACAACTATGACGAGAATTCTTCCCATCTCCCAACCTGACTCGCTTACCATGTAAACGGCCGTATCTTGCTAGGCATACGGTATTTGAATGTGCGGCTGCGCTGGCCGCGTCTCTTTCATTGGCTAATCCGTCCTGACAGGGTACGGGGGTCATGAAAGATACACTCCGATCCAGCCTACCTACCTACCTACCCAGCACGGACCTATTGTTTCTCGGGTTTCACGTCTGCCAGTGCCGGAAATCCAATCATGAATTGAAAAAAGATAGCCAGGGTTTCACGGGATATCCCTGCTACTGATCGCCCGGGACGGCAAAGGCTAGCCATTCCTAGCTACGCGTCCGAAACGCCCGGCACCATCCAGCGGATAGTCGCTGGCGAAACACGGACGTCACCATTCTTCAGGAGATCAGAAGCCGAGGCGTCCACGGCTTCGATACCTTTCGTAGCTAGAAGCGTACTTCATGGCGTTCAAGTAAGGGAATTTGGCGAACCGCACACTCCGACGTGTTGGCTCTAGAGGCCGATCCGGAGGAGTGTACAAGCGGGAGCACCAGGTACCGGTCATATATATCTGAAAGGCCCAAGGTGAAAAAAAGCAGTTGTGTCCTCTAGTTCAAGGTGTCTATGAGTCCGTGGTGCAAGTAACCCCCTCAGCTTTCCGAAGCAGGTCTACCAAGCCTTGTCTCGTTCTTTTTCTGCTTTAATTTGATATTTCTGTTCGTTGCCTTTGTTCTGTCGTTTTTCTCCTGTATATTGTCAGAAGAAAAGGGTCACAATGCCCCTCAAAAAGCACTCTCGGCAGTATGATCTGGTCTTGTTTGGCGCAACAGGTAATAGCCACGGCTAGGATTACTATCTTAATAGCTGACCATTTGTAGGATATACTGGACTGATGACCGCAGAGCACATAACAGCCCATTTTCCAACGGATCTCGAATGGGCCATAGCTGGCCGGTCCGAAGACAAGCTACGGAATGTCGTCAAAGCATGCCAGGCTCTGAACCCCGATCGCCAAGCTCCGGGTATTGAAATCTGCAATCTCAATGACACAGACCTAGCAGCTTTGGCTAAGAAGACCTTTGCACTCATCACCACCGTCGGCCCTTATGCTCGCTACGGGGAGCATGCCTTCAGGGCTTGTGCGGAGGCTGGAACTCATTATTTCGATTGTACCGGCGAAACTGTGTGGACTCTGTCCATGATCAACAAATATGAGGCAACCGCAAAAGCCACTGGTGCTTGCATGTTTCCTCAGAGCGGCATTGAATCCGCGCCATCAGATCTGATCACATTCTCGATGGCATCGCTCATTCGGTCGAAGTTGTCAGTTCCAGTGAGCGACGTTGTGGTCGAAATACATGAGCTACAGTAAGCCAACCCAAGCAATGGCGATAAATAAAAATGCTCACAAGGACAGTTCTGCACCATCGGGTGGTACCCTTGCTACCGTATTTGGGCTTTTCGAGGCTTTCAATTGGAAGGACGTGGCGGCATCTCACAAGCCATATGCTCTTTCACCTGTCCCGAATCAAAAGCCGGAGCCGAAATCCTCCATGTTCTCGAAATTGACGGGCTTGCACACCATACCTAATCTTGGCCTCCTGTCAACATCCATCGCTGGACGCACGAACGCGGCTATTGTTCAGCGAACCTGGGGTCTATTCAAGGAAGACCCGACGCTGCAGACAAATTTTTACGGCCCAAACTTCACCTACAGGGAATACATGAAGCCGAGGAATTTTGCTAGCGGTATTGCGACGCAGTATGTACTCCGAATTCTTTTCTTTCCCGATGTTTTCCATAGCTTTCTTGATAGCAATGCTCACTTACCTTGGCCGTTCATGATCAAAACTCCGATTTAGCTTACAGCTATCGAGGTTATCTTGATGATCTATCTACTAACTCTAGAATGTGTATAGTTACGGCCTCATAATTGGAGGCATGCTTCTCATGTTCTGCTCGCCATTCAGGAATATCATGCGCAAATTTGTTTACCAGCCTGGCGAAGGACGTAGCAAAGAAGAATCAGCAAATGAGTATATCGAGTTCCGAGGCGTCGCAACACCTGATGTTGAACCAAAATCCGGCAGGCAGGCGTTTTGTAAGGCGAAGTACCACGGGAGTCTGTACTATCGTAAGCATACAATACTTGAAGGGGCAATAGGGGTTTGAAGCTAACAAGAGCTTACAGTGACAGCGGCGCTCCTTAGCCAGGCCGCCTCTACGGTGCTACACGACGACATCAAACTCTCAGGTGGTATTTATACGCCTGCATGTCTGGGTCAGGGCTTAATCGATCGTCTGGACAACGTGGGCTTCAAGTTTGAGACGGATTTTGTCAGCTCATGAGGAGTGTTGAGTTTGGCACTTGTAGATAATACCCCAACCAAGGTAGTTATAGGATTAGGTAATGTCTATTAAAGAGCTGTTATATAGGTTGTGGTCGGACTACCTAGGACATGTATCATCTCGTGCTCCCACAAATAGGAAGGTAACAGGAGGGAGGAATGTGTTTTGCAATGCGAAGTATGGATATGATAGTACCGGGGTGAAATGAAAACGATTATGGCAAAGACAGCAATCTAGAAGAGCCTCGTTCGATGTCTCTAGCATACCTAAGTTTATTGCATACAAGTACTCAGAACTCTTAATCGTCGTATTACTCAGACCTTTTTACCATGTAGAAGCGCACATTGCGCCAGTGTCAAGTACGAGGAGCGTACATGTGCTTTGTACCCTATAACAGCTTCCCCACACAAATAGGATGACAGGTGTGCAAGGGCAGAGCACCGTATTAGGTAACTGGCGTTTTTCCCTTTGAGCGCAGACCAAGCTGCGCTACGGGACGTCATCCAAGCAAACTAGCAGGTCTAGGCAGTATGGAACCTCGCGAATGTCACATTATGTAGCTACTCCATAGCCAAGTTACAGACAAGCATCTTTACGGTTCCAAATCTATATGCCCTCCAATTGACATCCAGCCTCTACCATCTCACATGGCAACGCGATAGCATTACACTTGAGAGCTGTCGATTTACCTTGATAGCCAGCGACGCATCTCCAGGTTTTCCCTTAACGAGCTGCATCGCGCGCCTAGTATCAACATGGCCTTCTCGCCGAGAGCTTCGACGAGCTCTGGGAGCTCGACATCCGAACGTACTCCGCTCCTGCGCCAGGATACTGGCCGTCCCAAGACCCCTCGCAATGTAACTTTCAACCCGAATCCCGTAACGAGAACCATCGATCCAGATCCGGCCTCTTTGAGCTCCTCGCCCGGCACCCTGAACGCCGTCCCACACGCACGAGCGACGGGCCATGTGGCCTTGGGGAGCGGTGCCGCTGGCCAGCCGCCTATGTTCTCGGCCCTGAACACCCGCCTGCGTCGACGGAACAGTCACGGCGCCGTGTTCACCTCGTTTCCGCCGGCAGTCGGCCCTGTGCCAAAGATTGGTCCTCAGCGTAGCTCCAAGAATGCACAGAAGCTGAAGCTACTGCCTAATCCCGAACTCGACGAGGAGGAGGTGCCGGACGAGGAGAGCGGCAGGGATGTCTACTCGCAATACACGCGTATAAAAGACCCCATGGCCAGGCGGGACGCCGCACGGCTGGGCAAGGCAGATCGTGACAGGCTGCCGCGGGTGACGGCCTACTGCACCGCGAACAAATATCAGATGGACGGCCTGATGCGGTTTTTCAAGGCCCGGGCGAAGAACCGGGGCACGAATCCCAAGCTCATCGACGAATGCATCTATTCGCCGTACAACTATAGCACCGGGAAATCGGCAGAGCGGGCCGAGGTGACGGAGGAGTTTCCGGAGAGGCCGGTGCAGGCGTACGAAAGGAGGCATTCGACGGGCCAGGTGGAGGAACACTCGGGAACGTTTAATAGGGAAAGCCTCCAAAAGCTACAAGCAGAGCAACAGGACGGTGCATCGGATACGCAGCAGACATTCGGTAGCGGCCGGGATATACACAATGACCTCGCCTACCCGTCGCGTCCCGACGACGAGAGCGCGATCCACGACCCGCATTCGCGTCTGGATAACCAGCCGTACGATGCCGACTTTGACACCCAAGTGCATACGCCTGAGGTGTTCCTCTTTGACTACGGCGTCGTGGTAATATGGGGGATGACGCCGGCACACGAGCAACGGTTCCTGAAAGACATCGCCAAGTTCGAGATCGAGAAGCTGGACCCCGACGACATGGAGACGGAATGCTTCAACTTCTACTACACGCGCGAGTACCAGGCGCGGATATACAACGACTTCATCACGTTACGAGACAAGGGGAACTACATGACGAAACTGGCGATATCCCACGCGCTCGCGCAGAGCGTCAAGGTAAGTACTTACGGTTATTGATCCTGACCCCCCCCCAACCTCCACAACCCCTTATATCACCACGTGCCTATCTATGAGCTAACAAGATCAACCAAACAAAACCAGACCTCCCTCTTCGAGGAGCTCATCGCGTCGACGATAGACACGTGCAAGGAGATACCGACGCAGATCGCGCTGACGGGCAAGATCGCGCTGTCGCGGGCGCAGATCAACATGCAGATCGGCGAGCTCTTCATCCTGCGCATCAATATCCACCTCAACGGCAGCGTGCTCGACACGCCCGAGCTCTTCTGGGTCGAGCCCCACCTCGAGCCCGTCTACCAGGCCGTCCGCTCCTACCTCGAGATGGACCAGCGCGTCGGCCTCCTCACCGAGCGCCTCGACGTCATCGCCGACCTCCTCGCCGTCCTCAAGGACCAGCTCAGCCACGGCCACGGCGAGATGCTCGAGTGGATCGGTAAGTACTTCCTCACCCCTTTGCCGGGTTATGGGGCTATCAGGGAGGGTAGATGGAAACATGTTTTACTGACATGTCCCTAAGTCATCATACTCATCGCCGCCGAGATCGTCGTCGCCGCCGTCAACATCGTTGTCGACCTTTACGCGGGCGTGGACTAATAGTGTATATGTATGCTGTGTCTTCGCCGGATAGAGAGGACCTTGCTTGCATCACAGGCGTGGGAGCGGTGTTCTGAGGCGTAACAATAGTCACCATTGCTCGATTTTTTTTCCATTGTACAGTACACACACGCATGCAGCTTTTCCGTCTCCATTATCGGTTGCGGTGCTGCCTTTTTGGCTTTAGTAATTGGTCCTAGGTTCACTTGAGTAGTAGAGCAGCAGCAGCAGCAGCAGCAGCAGAAGCGAGGAACACGAGCACTTCATTTAATACGTTAGCTCAATGATACCTCAACCTACTACGTTACTTACTAGATGGGGGGACGGGAGAAGCTTCACAGCACAAAAAGATAGCGAGTATACATATATCAAGCATCAAGAATAAATTGTTCAGAGTAACACCGAATTATAATCATTTCCATCAAAGTTTCACCCTTGAATTTATCTAACATGCCCCTTTTTCTTTTTCGCCCAGAAACGCGCGGCATATTAAGCGCGTCCGCCTCATTAACTACACAGACCTATCGTATAATTCCCCTCGGACTGGTATGGTTTGTCCGTGATGAACGCGGGGTTTTGCCTCCCTCCCAGACCCAACGCCTCCCGTTACTCGTGAGAAGTACAGCAAAGCCGCCGTCCCCCCTTTGCTCCCAAAAACGCCGTTCCGGTTCCCGATCTGTTTGCTAAGCCGAGGTCTCTATGGACTGCTTGATGTATTCGCGGTTTATGACTCGTATACGGATCCAACGATGGCAAGGCAACCTCTAATCCTCGACGGGGCCGTCGTTCTCGTCGACCTCGGTCTCGGGATCGGAGTCCTGGTCGGCCGCGGGTTCGGCCTCGGCCTCGGCCATCTCGACATCCTGGTCGTCGTCCGGCTCCTCGTCCGGGGCCTCTTCGAAGCGGGCCCGCCCCCCGCCGCCGCGGCTGGCGCGGTTGTGCTCGCGGACGCGCGAGCGCTCCCGGGCGGAGGCCTCCTTGGCGTTGCGCTTGAACTCCTCGACGGCTTCCTTGTAGTGCGCGAGCTCCAGCTCGTAGCGGGCCTGGAACTCCTCTTTTTCCTTCTCGGGGAGGTCCTTCCAGCCCCGCGCGAGCTCCTCCTCGAGCCGGAACTCGCCCGCCGCGATCTTATCCTTGTGCTGGGCTTGCAGGACCGGCCGCGTGTCGTTGCAGTATATCTCAAAAGCGTTGCTGGGCCTCTTGGGCCGTTTCGCAATGCCGTTGGCACCTCGGCCGCTGCCATGGTCCTTCTGCGAGTCTAGCTGAGAATGCGAAAAGGCGTCCGAGCTCGGTGACAGTGCCGCAAGATTCTGGTTGATGAATGTCGCGTTTTGCGCGTTATTGCCCTCGCCGGCAGGAAGAAGTGATGGCTTTCGATGGCCGCGTTTAGTCCGGAGAGGCTTATCCTCAGGCTACATAGTCAGTCAGCCTTTCTAGCCCCGAGAATTCTCGGAAGAGGAGGGTAGTAGAGAATTCTCGGATGGGGAGGAAATAACCTGGAACTTACCGTCGGAGGAGGGCTCGGGCTGCCCTCGGAATCCTCGACATTGGTACTCGTGCGCTTCGAAATCTGCTCCAGGAGGATGGCTCGTTCGAGGCGCGACTTCTGGATTTGACGTTCGAGTCTATTGAGACGGAGCTGGTAGGCCATATTCTCGTCTTCAATCTCCTTCATGCGTTCCTTTAGTTGGATGCATTTTCGTCGGTAGGCTTCCTCGACAGTAGGTGGTAGTGACGGCGGGTTAGCTACAGGAAGTTCGTGGTTAGTCCCGGACTCGTGCTCCATGACCGCAATGCCCAAGTATTGACACTCTGGGATAGATGTAATAGGTGATGATGGGAGAAGTGTAACAGTTGAAGGCACCCTAGTAATCGCAGTCTGGTTGACGGTCTGATTCCCTGTACTAGTCACGACAGTGATGATAGACGGGAGTAACCGCTTCCCAAAGTACTGGACCATGTAGAGGGCTACTAGAAACTTGATGACGTGAGGCAGGAGGACAGAGAACAGCAGCAGGCGAGGGGATCTGTGCATTCTAGCAGGTAGATTGCCAAAGAAAGCAGCTAGCTTGTGGAAACACGCCATATTCATCTTATCTTGTAGACAAAGTTTCTCGGTGTAGTGAAGAGTCTGGCAGCCCCAGGCAGCGAAGCTATGCGCCTAACCATCGTAGCACGCACTACCGACAACAGGCGCTTGAAGCGTGCGTAGACCTGGTGAGAGATCCCACAATAGCCCATTGGGAACTGCGGGAACCTGCACAAGACTTGGCGCTTGGGTCAAGGCCCAGTGCAATAGAAATTGGAGAGCGTTGTTAGAAAGCTACACTCACAGTTTTGGGGTGCCATCTCAATAGACCGCGCGTGGGCTTCACTTGCCCTTCTTTGTAGACTATTAGTACTACAGCTGATTGAAAATTGAAAAGCGTACAGATTGGTGACCAAATAAATATGTCAATGCTGAAGCCGAAATGGACTTGTGGTGATGTGCGACAACACACAGCGCCAGCAAGGTTGAGAATGATATTTCAAGATGACAGGGCAGCGCGGTTCACGCTCTGGACGGCTACATGGGAGGTGTTGACTGCGGAGACAAGGCTGGGTATCCTTTGTGGGTGATTGGTGGTTGGCCATTTGGCAATCTGCAAGGCTATACATGTATAAGTACCTAGGTACATCCCTAGAACTGCTTCCGACTTTGTAGCTCCACTAAATGTTTTTTCCGGTACCTAGAGGTAAGGTAAGAGGAGCTTCGAGGTGCCTTCAACATTGGACATTTCTCAAGATAATTTCCCAAGGAATCCTTCTTCAGTCCTCTAAACGATTAGAAATACAGGGACAAAATCTGCCATCATGTCTCTTAGTATGCCAAACGCGCCAAATGCTGGCCTGTTCAAGCAAGGCTACAACAAGTATGTTTACCCCCACCATCACAAGCAAGCCCCCTGCGTGCAACAAGATGCCTAACGATGCCACCTTAGCTACGATTCAGAAGATGGAGCTGTCCTGCGAAACATCGACGCCTGCCGTGCCATTGCATCGACCGTCCAGACCTCCTTGGGGCCTTATGGCCGGAATAAGATCGTCATCAACCATCTACAGAAGATGATACTGACGTCTGACGCTGCCACCATTTTAAAGGAGCTCGATGTCGTCCATCCCGCAGCGAAGCTCCTGGTCATGGCGAGTCAGCAGCAAGAGGCCGAGATGGGCGATGCGACCAACCTCGTCATTATCCTTGCGGGCGAACTTCTGAAGAAGGCCGAAGACTTGCTGCGCATGGGTTTGAAGACTGCCGATATCGTGACCGGCTACGAGCGCGCTCAAACATATGCCCTCGAAGCCCTCGAAGAGCTAGTCATCGACAAAGTGGACGACGTCAGAAACCAAGAACAACTGAGCAAAGCCATACGGACAGTAGTGGCTAGCAAGCAGAATGGGAACGAGGACTCGTTGGCCGAATTGGTGTCCGAAGCTGTTCTCTCCGTCCTACCAAAGAACCCCGCCAACTTCAACGTCGACAATGTTCGGGTTGTTAAGATTATGGGCGGAAGTTTGGACCAGAGCAGAGTGGTGAAGGGTATGGTGTTTCCCAAGGAACCTAATGGATCTGTCAAGAAGGTCACCAAGGCCAAGGTCGGAGTCTTCTCCTGCGCTATCGACACCAGCCAAACCGAGACCAAGGGTACTGTGCTGCTGCATAACGCTAAGGAGATGATGGAGTTTACCAAGGGCGAGGAAGATCAGCTGGAGACTGCCATCAAGGAGCTTCATGATGTTGGATTAAGGGTCGTGATCGCCGGTTCGTCAGTTGGCGACCTTGCTCTGCATTACCTCAACCGATACGGCATTCTCGTCATCAAGATCCTCAGCAAATTTGAGCTTCGAAGAGTCTGCCGGGTCGTCGGTGCTACTCCTCTAGCGAGATTAGGTGCCCCTATGCCGGATGAGATGGGGTCTGTAGATGTCGTCGAGACTCTCGAGATTGGTGGGGATCGTGTCACGGTTTTCAGACAAGAAGACGAGGTGACAAGGACAGCGACCATTGTCCTTAGAGGCGCGACGCAAAACCACCTCGACGACGTCGAGCGGGCTGTAGACGATGGTGTCAACGTGGTGAAGGCCATCACCCGTGACGCACGACTAGTGCCCGGTGCCGGCGCGACAGAGCTTCAGCTTGTGGGAAGGATACAAGCTTTTGCTGACAAGACCCCGGGCTTGCCGCAATATTCCATTCGAAAGTTTGGAGAGGCATTTGAGGTCGTCCCTAGGACGATAGCCGAGAGTGCCGGTTTAGACGCTACAGAAGTGTTGAGCAGGCTCTATGCGGCACACTACAAGAAGGATGACTGGACCACTGGCGTTGATATTGATGTGAGTTGTTCGGGTTTCGTTGCCCCTGACATGGACCTAACACTGACATATTTTTCTAGAACGACGATGGCAATGGCACTTTAGATGCCAAGAAGGAAGGTATCCTAGATCTCATGGTCACGAAGGCTTGGGCCATCAAGTTAGCAACAGAAGCAGCACGGACGGTGCTCTCGGTGGACCAGATCATTGTGGCTAGGCAAGCTGGTGGACCGAAGCCACCTGGTCCCAACCCCAACTGGGATGAGGATTAAGTTGACAATGACCAGTCCTTACAATAGGTTTTCTGTCGTCTTCAGACAGGGCTTAGAGCTGATCCCAACCATAGATGGTCAATCTACAATACCAACTGTGTCAATGGCATTTTTGATGACAAGGATGATGTCCAGCTGCTCTTCAAGAACACCTTGTGACCCTTTCGTGCTGACAACCTAGGCCATGGCGACTATAACTTCCCTAGCTGCCTCTGGCCTCAACCTTATCTCAGCCACTAAGCCACCCTTAGCTGATACCCATAAGATATATAAACCAAGTTAGCCATAGAGCCCATAACAAAACAGTTCCAACGGCCGGTTTGGTATGGCCTAGCGGAATACCCTAGACGTTACTCAGTATATTCGATGGGTATTAATAGGTCTGAAGGCTCGATTCCTTCGGTGGCCAGCATTTTCTTTTTCTTCTACCTTACCACTCATCCTTCGTCTGTTTTTCAAATTACGGTCTTGAAGCCAGTTGAGGCTCCATGTCATAACTCGACACGGCACGTGTGTCATTATGTCAACAGTTATACTCTCCTAATGATGTCACTGTCCTCACCATCTTTCATAGAAGACTCGAGCCGGTTTTTCCATGCTGACGCTGTGCAATCGTAGCCTGCTACGCGTTAGGTATCTTCATTTAATTGAGAGTTCGATATATCGAGGGCCACGCTATGCTGTCTCGTATCATTAGATCATTAGGCATCTGCTTGTATAGACGTTCTTGCTACCCTTTATCCCCCTCTTATTTCAATGGAATCAATGTGTTAGCCGCCACTTCAGACCATACTATTCTCGCAAGATATCACGTTATTATTTGATGCCTACAACATAGTGAGCCTATCGTCAATAGATTATCAGAGGGTAAGCACAGGCTCTTCCCTTCTTTAACACACCTTACGTCCACCTGGACGATACGCACCTTGGTAGGTTGTGACAGAGATCTCTTAGTAACTGCGCAAAGACGAAAACAACAACGAGCACCCAGGTATTTAGAGTAATATAGGTTACGTCGTAAATATTGATAGCTTAGTAAAGTACGGGTATAACACGTCCCCCGAATATGCCTCAAGGTCCCAGTTAATAAACGTTAGGAGGGTAAGTCAAATCGAGTTTCGAGCCGCAACCACGCCGTTTCAGTCTAGGAATTCTGGAGGATAGTCTACGGGTCGGGTATTTTAGGATCTGCAAAGTAGCTGCATCTAGAGTACCGGGTCGGCTCGTATGTTACCATGCTTATCCTTGCAAGTGATCTGATAACCCCAATAGCATTACTTATATATGGGTCTTAGGTTTTCTCTATTCAATACCGGCGGCTGGTTCTTTGTTGCGCACAGATTCTCCGTCTCGTTATAAGAAGGACCGACATTACAACAATGCCATCCCACTGTCATTACTGCGAATTACGCATGAGACGGGAAGGCAATATCAGAGGACAGCGCCCAGTTCAAACTGAAACTTAAATAGCCGTGCGGCCTGTTAGAGATGATAGGTTGATGTAAGCTCCGAGTGTTAAATACTCAGGGGAATATCCGCGGAAAGAGGTTAACCCTTGAAAGGCTGTACCATTAAGGGCACAGTACCGATTTACACTTATCTATCATCTCACAATGTAATCCACGGGTTTTCAGTCACTAGGTAACAAGCTACGGAGGCGGAAAAATAACTGCTATTATCTTGACCATGGGGAAATGTGACAGGTTCCTCGACCGTTCGAGCCAGGGGTACCAGCTGGGCTGAATAAAGTAGGTAGTTCTGGATCTACCTGAGCATCACATGCTTCCTTGCCGTGAGCAATGTCAGACGGACTCACTAGCGCTATTTTCCGGAGAATATCATGTTAGCCTTACGCGTGCGGGTTTACTTGGAACAACCTCTTATTCGACGCCGGAGTGAATCATTGGGTATGGAGTAAGCTTTGCTGGAAGGATGAGGAGGCACTCTTAGTCAGTGTTCATGCTTAACCCACGTGTCATGTAATGCATAGCCATGTGCCTGGTCAATCTTCCCAGAGTATATGTAAGACGCTATTGCAGAACCGGCATATGATATGCATATAGAGCGCCCAAGGATCGCTGGGCCGGAGAGGAAAAAGGCCGGTGTCCAGCGAGGATGAGGACGAACTTACAGCAGTTGCACCCGAAGGTGAATGCCGCCACTGATCTGTGGTATTTTCCTTCCCGATACTACATAGTATGGGAATGGGATCATAGGACCAACGCATGGCTTTTGTATATATCTTTATTGCCAGAGTTGGGTATAAGTACTTCAAGGCAATACATAGTTAAGTCCACACTACCTGCCCATCAAGCCAGAAAGAGAATATAATACATCGATGATAAAACGAATACGATCAGTTCAAGCTAATAGTTGGAAGATAAGTCCGTTGACTAAAGCATATCACCAGAAGCTATAGTACTACGCAGGAAAGGAATATAAGAATTAGGGGTGTGTCCTAGTATCTCCCTAACTATCTTCGGCGGGCTAGTTTTGAGAGTCGTACTATGTAGACGGACGGATAGAGAACTAGGAAGTTGAACAACATGCATATGCAACACGTCAGGGGTGCCTCATGGCCAAGAAAGCATGCCTCATAGGCCAGGAAGTATACGTGTGTAATTGGAACGTAACCACATGCATATTGTAACCATCGGGACAAGTGGTGAAACTACGATCAACGTGGTGCACGAGGAACTGGGTAGTGACGACAACCTCACCCAACACCATACTTCCTATTGGCCGCCGCGAGATCCTAACGGTTTTTATAGGATATAGGTAATAATAGTAAGATGGAAAGTATCGACAGGGATTCCTCGTTCCCCGTCAAGGGGTGAGTAGAAAAGGATCGCCTCCGATGTTAACTACTACATATTACTAGCTACCTGGTAGCAGCGAGTCTAGCCTATGACGTTTATGAAGTCCTACTGGTATCTTGGGGGAAAGCTACCCAAGCCCGGAAAAGCAAGAGAGGAGCCTATCCCATGACCGACAGATCCCAGACTGTACACACGAGCAGAGCGATGAATCCTGTTCCGCACTCAGCCATCTTCAGCCTATTCACCCGAGACTCCTCAGGCAAAGCACACACCCGGATATACGTGACGCAACGGGCCCTGGAAGCACGACTATCCGCTGCATGTCAGACTCTGCGACAGTGGCGGCTATCAACGAAGAGGGCGCCCGCCGGTGGGCGGCACATGGGGGCTTGTGAGGCAGGGAACAAATCAAACGAATTCCCGTGCCCGAACTTTGACGAGATAAGCCGGAGCTAAGGAAGCGGGAGGCGAAGGATTCTTGGAGTAGATGTGTATGTGTGTGGGTGTGGGTGTGGGTGTGAATAGCAAGCCATCGCCGCAGCCAGAACCGATCCTCCCGAGCTGAGGAGTGAGCGGACGCCGCATGTACGCATGGCCCGGATGCTACCTACCTTGCTTGCCATGTGGCTGTGGGATCGTAGTTTCCATGTGACTGACGCTGTCAAAATCCAGACTGAACAGGGCATGTCAGACAGTGCGTGTCATGTTGCAGCAGATCACGATGCTGGAGGAGGGGGAGCACGGACTGGCCTTCACGTCTGTGAGATGTTGGTGTCCAGCTTCCCGGAATCGCTGCCGTCCACGATAGCAGGGCCGCCGGATACGAAACACCATCGACCTCCACGGTGGTATTTGGCCAGGCCTGAGAATGGGGCCTGGCGATACTCTCCGCTGCGGCACAAAAATAGAATGCGCAGCAGTGTCTGGTCGTTGGATGCTACGGGAAGCGCCTCGGCGCCAACGGCATCCATTTGTCAGATCACGTCGCCGTGTGACGCTGGTGTCAGATAGGCGGGCAAGACACCTGCTGCATCTTCAATGGCTGTGTAACTAACGCAGTGTCTTAACAAATATAAAACGTGTGTATCTATGTAGCCGAGCTGAGTTGCCAACGACGTTATCTGCAAGGGCCAACTTTGCAAGCGCTTAAGGGCACCACCCTACCTACATAGTACCTACCTGCTTGCCTACCTAACTTGGGTAGTTAAGCATAAAGTGAGCCGGGGGGGGGGGGACGTGAACGATGCCGTTCGTACCTGGCTGCCGTGACCATTAGGAAACCGCCAGATCCCGGCCTTCCGATCTCTTGCTTCCCTTGCCCTCCCCTTGCCGGAGACGATCATGGATCTCTTGGGACAGAACTGGGCTGGCCAGGGTCGTGGTATCGGTTGGTGTGCCATTGCAACGTTTGCTGCAAGAAAGCACGCCAATGAACCGAGGCGTGCCACATTTGGAGGCAATCCGGGTAGGAATCAGCTTTAGAATTGCGTGTGCTTTAGCCTACCTTCTCTCCTGCAGCTATCTCGACTCTGATGCCTTGCAGACGCCGGAAAGGACGCATCTTAGGTATGATCGGTTGGAAATGTCCAAGGGCTTTGCCTCCCAGTCGAGCCTAGCACGCATTCCAATTCCGCACAAGGGAGTTCCTCTTGGACGTTGCCGGCCAATCGACCAGGCCGGCCGGGCTTAAGAGATAGTGGGGAAGCCGGCGGGGGATGTGCAGCAGAAGTGAACGAAGTCTTACCTACTTGGGCAGTAGAATGTACAGACAACCTAGGTAGCCGGTGGGGGTTAGGAGAGGTTCCTCCAGAGGCTCCTGGGCTTCATACTACCTATGTAGTACTACTATGGCATAAGGTAGATAGGTTTTGCGAAGCTTTAACCCAGAGAAGTTGATACGAGTGCGTCCATCGCGCCAGTGCCACCCCCTCGGGGCCGCTCGAGCACCGAGATTATGATAAGATGTTCTCATATAATCTAGGTAGAATGGAGTTTAGATAGAAGTCTGCTGGCCCTCGGCAAAACGGGTGGATTGGGAATTGCTAAGGGGAAAAAGACAGACAGGTAAGGAGGGTACGTGGAGGAGACCCATCGTCAAATTCCAACAATCTGGATTACGCACTTGGTCTTAGATTAGATAGTAGGTTCCTAGATTAAGCATGTACGAGCGCCTATGTACTGGTTAGGCGCATGGATGTGCCTAGGTTAGGTGGTTATGCGAAATAACAGTTGAAGCCCAAGCAAAGATTCTTCCAAACCTAACCAAAGCTGATAGTGGGATAGGACCTCTGAGATCTTTATATGTAATTACATATCCGACATACTTCGACATCCATGTTACATAGTAGGTACCTGCAGGGTAGCTTGTGCGCACATTGGCCCAAAGCGAAGTGGAGGTCCTACATGTATCCTTCCAGCTGCTCTTATCCTCACTCTTGATACTACCTATGTAGGTAAGACCACTACCTAGGTATGTACCGTACGTCGTGCGCATGCCGCACGTATTGAGAGACGAGCCCCCATAGGTTGCCGGCGGAACAGCCCGCTCGGAGATATTCAGGACTTTATGTACATACACGCACGATACACGCACATCTGTGCGACATTCTACTCCATCCCATCCCATTTGTCCTTACCAACTGCCGGTGGGATGGACTAGTGCAGTGATAAGACACGCAAGATACCTAGGTAGCTAGAAAAGCCTCTGATGGGAATACCTATCTGGGTAATATATGTACTACTACCACTACTTACCTACACATGCTCGCGTGCTGCTTACATACCGAGGTGTTCCACGTAAGACGGGCAGGGCAGGGCGGCTGGCCTCCCAAGGCACCGGCTTCGGGATATACGGCCGGCGGGCCATACCATACCTCAATTAGCGATATGAGATAAGTATGTACCTAATTTAGGGGCAACATCTTCGTGGGGAGGAAGATAGTTCACAATCCTCTCCTATGCCGTTGTCCCCTGACTACTGCACGTTGTCGTTTCAGGCACGCGCTGTGCATACATAGATACAGGTATGTAGGTAGTAGTTTATGTAGGAATTTGATGGGACGACAGATCCTGGCTTCATCCGGGAGACCTATGTAAAGTTGAAACATTTCTGCGAAGATCTACTGTACATGCACGTACAAGGTATGATAAGCGTGCTGATGGCTGGGCTCCGATAAGGACGCCAGCGTTCGAGAGCGCTCAACCGCCCAGGTACGGTAGCAACGGAAATATGAAGTAGTGGGGTGCCATGTGAATTGCTATCCCCTTACAGCGGCTGGGGAGGGTCTGGGATCATTGATGGCCCAGTGGCCGTCCCTACGGCTTGGTTTAAGACATGGAAAGGTCGTAATCTCGACACGCGAACGTAACCGTCCGCTAATCCTCCGCAGGGTGTTTGCTTCTTAGATCTCTCATTAGTGGGTTGGAGCAGGTCCTAGGTAATGTGATACACTGATACAGATCTCCGGTACCAGAGGAGGATGACGTGCGGATGGCGAGCGAGCATACTGCGTACATAGTAGGCATATATAGTATTCGGCCAAATATATGCAACGTATGTGCCGTCGGGGCAGTGCGGCGTAAGCACTTGGAGGTGGAAGTTGGTGCTCACTGCCGTGCGATGCTGCCTAATAAGAGTCGTCGTTAGATGATGCCGTTTTCGGTAACGCCCTACCCGCCCCACCAGCAGTTTTCCGTCAGTGCGCATCATTCTGGGTATGAGAAAGGCCCATGAGTGTTTCAGAGATATAAGTTTGAACTCTGGAAGCCTAGTTGGTGCTGGACCTCAGTCTAAACAGGTTTGATGAAGTGCAACGTGCACGTCATCATCGTCAACACGCCTACAACCGAGTCTTTAATTCCCTAGGTACTGGCGATGACTTGGGATGCATTGCTTTCCGCAAAGCTGAAAATATCAAGTCTAGGTATCAACGATTTTTCGCTTATGAACCCTACCTGACTGCTGGCATCTACTTTCTTAAATCGTTTTTTTCTTCCTCAAAAAGGAACCCAGGCCTGACTCGTATAACATGTTGGAGAGACCTGTGGTTGGATCGTTGGGATTCTATCGACGAACTATTTAAGATTGGCTCTCCTACATGAGAGCGGACTACGATACCAAGGTGGGATGGAGGCTACATATGTGCTAGGGGAGCTTCCGTCGATGGGTCGGCCACTAAGTTACTTAACCTTAGTAGTCCGACCCATACTATAAAATCGGAAGGTGTCCGGAGCCTTTAAGACTCCCGCTACGCCGTATGTACATATATACGCGGACTATAGGATCTACTGCTATAGGAGTCTTGCACCTTGGCTCTGGGTCCCAAAGACACAGCCAGGCGCGTATTACATAAAAGGCTCGCTACGCCGCCCCGCGTGTCACTACCTATCATTATGTTCTGTACAACGCCATCTATCTATATTGAGTTACTATGCCTCTTTACATCGCTGTCTTTAGGCTCTTAGACGCATACCTGTTCTTTTCATTTCTTTCCCCTCTTTCTATTTTAATACTTGCTGCTCATTAGAAACCTATTGACGAGAATCTGCGCAGCTAAGTGGCATTAGATAAGCCATGGAGAATCTTGAATAGCTCGGTTTCTTAAAGGAACTGGCAAGTCCCTAGTCTTCATCTCTACAAGATTAGTCCCACTGAGCCCATCCCCACGGCCAATCCTATTAGTAGGCTTGATTACTATGCCTTGCCTTACGTTTTCAGTACGGAAGTCCCAATGCTATGCGGCACGAATGTGTAGCCTCGCACGGTGACGATGATCAACGATAGCGAGAGCGATGGTTTTAACACATCATAACGGATGGATGGCGAATCTTCTCAACCACATACGATCACCACTAGCGGCGAAGCGAAAGTCGAATCGATGCTAGTAAGGTGGAAGATGTGCATGCAGGCCGAACAAGCGCTGGCGCTGTTTGTCCGATACCGATGACGCTCGGAAAGCCGTCGATTGGAGGCCGCGGATGTAGAGTGTTAGCAGCTATGAGACATGCAGACGAGCTGACATGCCACCACGTCATGCCGTCTGTCAACCTTCGTCCAAAGCATGTCGGAGGAGGCTTATGATACAGGTAAGGTGCGTTGCGGTACCTTAATATAATACCTAAGGTCGTGCTGGGCCGTGCCAGCTGCCCGGCCGCCCTGCCACCCCGTACTTCTAAGAATCATGTCAAAAATTGCAAATAAATCAGCGATTGGCCAGCCGAAAGTCTGACCGTAGGATCGCATCGCATCACCCCAAGAAGCAAAGCGACCTATCCTAGCTATTCTTGGAGGAACAAGCTCGCTTGCGTACCTGTACATGACCTGTCCGGGCTTTTCGTGGTGTGCATCCTGATTGGATCGTGAACAAGGATATACGCAGTACATATGTATACAAGGCTGCGAGGCACATCAACTGCAACCCTGGCAGATAATGATGGGTTCGCCTGTCACTCCCCAAGGAGAGGATAGGTAGAGTGATGGCAGTCAGCAATCTTATGACCTTCTTACATACATGTAGCCTCAAGTTGCCAAGTCCACCTGGCTACATCTTACCTCGTAGCCATGTCGCTTTTATGGTCAAGCCACATTTCGATCCATTGTGAGCCATTGATTCGGGTCGTATACTATCGTCTACTATCGTCTACTCTGTAGTAGATAGACATCGGATTTGGCGTACAGCTGAGTGCAGCAAGTGGCTCATGTGATACGCGGATGCACAGCACATCAAGTACATAGTTAAGGAGGTATGCATACCTACGGACTACCTAGGTATGCACCTGCACATGGTATAGATAGGCATTTATGTGGTTGAAGAGGCGCCCGTCCTCCGTCTTGGCTTCATCCAATCGGGCAGCATATCTAGGTAGGTACCTACATATATATTGGAGGTGAAGATTACTTACCCAATGTTCTTCACTACGTCTACATACTACCCTTCTCATCGTGACACGGCAGGATAAGAAAATAGCTGTGACTACCTGAACGCCGTCTCCTGTGTGTCATAGGCTCGTAGCCCCCCCAATGGCTCAGAAATAGCGGTGCCGAGCTGTGAGTCAAAATGGCGTCAATGACGCCGTACGGACTTCTTTTTCTTTTTCACTTTTGTTTTCGTCTTTTCTTTTCTCTCTTTTACCCTAGGTACCCTGCCCGGACTGGGATCGTTGCATTCCCTTCTGGCTAGCAAGTAGGTGCCTATCGCCTATGCAATACCTAATAAGGCCGTGTGCGGTGCAGAGACTGCTTAGCGGCGGCGTTACTAAGTTCTCTAAATTCTAGTCGAACCGTTAGCTATCTACCTACTTTGGGTATTTGATCTTTGATTGTTTGGTCAAAGGAATGGGGAATCTAGTAATCCTAACGATTCTAGCGCCTCGAAACCGCTTCAGAACTTTCTAGGCTGTCCAACAAGAGATGACGGACTTCCAAAGAGCTTACAAACTGCCCTACGCGTATTGTGCGCACAGGAGAGCAGGCGCCCCCTTCCCCTCCCCAATTCTGAATTCTGAACACCGACGAGGCTCGGGTATCACCGTCATTAGCCAAATAGTCAGCGGCGCTTATACGTACATCATAACCGCCCTCTTTGCGCCTCTTGACCGAATACCTAAAATAGGCGGTATGGCGGTATGCACTCTACCTCAACGCGCTCCATGCATGTAGCGATGCGTATGGAGCAAACCCAAAGACAACAGATCGCTGAGGACCTGAGGTCATCCGCCCAGGCCTCGGACGTACCGTTCAGCACTTTAATATTGTAACATGCGAACGTTGGTATGTGCCATAGAGCCGGGCAAGTAAATCGCTGTTTCTTGATCGTGCCTTGTGGAGACCCCAACGGCTGGTCCTTCAACTAAAACATGTAACATTCGACGGCCGTCAGAAACATTGAAATCTTCGACAACGAGCACTGGGACCGTGCATCCCTTTATTCCCTTTATTCCTCCCGCTCTCATGAGGTAAAACAAACTAAACGTGCTCGTGGTGCGCTACATGTATTCGGCTGCATTCCGAGAATGAGCGTCAATCCATGATAGCTATATGTAGGTACTGCAATTAGGTACTGTACTTGCCCATGCACGCTACATCCATGTACGCAGTAGCATGGACGTACTGTAATAGGTTAGATACCTTCGTAGAGGTCGTAGTATGTACTCCATATTATGTACTGTACATGGGCAGCCCACCAGACTACCTACATAGCCCTGCGTGAGCCGTGGGCCCCGGGTCTTCTTGACATGGCGGGTCAAGCCTGGGTTTGGTGGTCTGGGTGGCATACCCGTGGAAATGGGCCGGTCCTGTGCACCGCACCGCGTCTGGCACATTGCAACTACCATACTAGGTACTATGTAGTATTTGTTCTAGGTAGTAAATGCTGGCTGGGACATGGATCCTGCCCCCTGTGCGTTGTCCGCCAGGATTGAAAAATTCCCATCCCACAGACCCCTTGATGATGGTCGTTCGCAAGATTAGGTCCAGAATCGGGGGCCCAATCGACTGATGCTCTCTCTCTTCCCCTCCAGACGGCCGGCCTTTCTGCCCAGTCTACCAGCCCGCCTCACTGGTTCGGCAGCTCTGGCTCCCGTCGCGTCTATGTATCCAGATGCCAGGCTCTTCCCGCCCGTCGCTGCAGGTGGGCTGGCAACCGACCTGCCCACCCTACCTGACCGAGGGGTCTTTGCAAGCTTGCTAATAACTTACCTAGTCTGTAGCTTGATGTACCTGTAGTCCAGGTTCCCCGACACTACCTACCTAGGTAGCCTAGTTGCTGGTAGGGATCTCCAGTCGACTAAACGAACTAGACGAAATACATAATAATAATAATACGCATAATAATGATAGCTATATGGCCCCATACTATTTCCTTTCCCACTGTACCCGTACAAGTTACTCCTGACTTGGTAATACATACACCCATACGCACATACGCACATGCGTACATACATCCATACCATACCTACCACTCTTTTCCCATAATGACCGTTTCTTTTCTTCCTTCCATCCACGCCGCCTACAGTCGTTATCCAATGTGAGCTGGACGCTCCGCCTCACGCTGCGACATCAGAAGACCGCCGTCTTACTCGAGGCTTACAGCCACTAGACCAATAGCATCACATACGTCAGTCCTGAGCAGGCGGAACGCCGCGCTGGCAAATAAAGAAAAGCAGTCCGAGGAGAATTTTACATAAGGCATTCCCCTTTTCTCTGGCCGCCGCCGCCGCCGCCGCTCCTCCAGCTGCTCAGCTCATTTCCATATCGGCAACGGTCTTCAGGTACAATCGCAGGGATTGTTGAGAAGAAGAAACGCCCCAATTGCGACAAGTCAACCGAGGGGGTTACCGCCAGGGGTATTGATTGGCGTTCCCGGCCACCAATTTGGACTATTAACGGAGAACCTGGGTAATCTCTCCTCTGAAGAACCCACAACATTTTCCTGAGTTGCTCAAGTCAAGTCGTGCCGAGAACTGCGAAAGACTGCGCATCGCGACCACGCAGCCACGACTTACGGCCCCTTGGTCAGTTCATCGACTTGACAGCCATCAATCAAAGCCGCATCGCACGCATCGCATCCAACAGCTTGTTTGATTTCGTGTTTTTGGTTTTCCGGACATGCGCCATCGTTGTTCAGCCCGTTCTTCGCAGCATTAAAAATACCACCATTTGAAACAGCCCAGGGGACGCAGCACCACCCGTGACACAGCCACCGTCCCGAAGAAGAGACTTCTACGATCTTTGACACTTTCTTGCCACTCCACGAGACCGGTTCTCACGTCTTCTCTAGTAGACCATCTCCCCATACATACTTTTTAACCCGACCCAGCCCGCCACATGTTTAGTCGATCATCGTCAAAACAACACGGACTTGCTGGTGCCGCCGGATCGAAGGAACATAGATTCCGCGACGGACAGATCTCGACATTGTTCGAACGTGGTATTTTGAAGCCGGGGACCGATTCGCGTTCTCTTCGTTCTTTTCGCAAGAAAGAAGAGGACTGGAATAGCTACAGCAGTGGGCCGTCGTATCCGGAGAAAAGTAAGCAGCGTCGCCTTGTCTCCCAGTCCTAGGACGGAGGAGCGCTGCCGCCGCCGGTCGCTCACAATTGCGCAATAACTGACAATACCTTGCTTATTATTAGATCACTCGATCACCGCCGGTTCTTACCATCCGTCGTCCCAGGGAGCCCCGTCGCATCGCTCGAACGCTTCGTTCAGTTCCGCGGACACCATACGCCAGAACGACATGGCAGAGAGAAGTCGCACGCGGAGGGAGAGGACGTTTGTCGGAAGCGAATGCGCCGTCTGCGAGGAACCCTTAGAACATACCCTCCGTGGCGAGAGGATCTTGCAGTTCTCATGTTCGCACGTTTCCCACGAAGCCTGTTTCTACGAGTTCATAAGGGAGTTTGAGTCACAGTATTGCCCATCATGCGACGCGCCTTTGCATTTGGATACGAGCCGTGGAGGCAACGTTCTTGACATCGGTAAGTATAACGACTTGAAACTCTGGGATGGCGGCTGACGACGCTTGTAGAGAAAATAACAGCGATGGTACGGACGGCATCTGCTAGTGATAATAGATCAGTGACTACTACGCCAACGCCCAATAACGGTTGGGATAATCAGCACGGGCGACCACCTAGCGGCGAGTCCGTTGGTAGAAACGCGCCCTCTAGTAATGGCCGTGAAAACGCCGCCCGAGGCGGTCAGAGAGACAGTAGGGAAACGCAGGGCTCAGACCGATACACGAATGGTCCTAGACATAATCGTAGTGATAGTGAAGCCACTGGTGTCGCTTCTTCAACAGGCTATCCCGAGACGGCACAGAGCGGACCCCCGCGCCGTCACGACTATGATGTGCAAGCAATGGAAACGACACCGGGCAGCCCGAGACCTGTGACACGCAACCCGATTCCGGCACCGTCAGTCGCCGTCCGATCCGAATTTCCCACCATCAACCGGTCACGGCAGCAGCAGACTCTTACGTGTCTCATTACGGTGGAAGTCGGTGATAATAAGTGGAAGCCGGATCCGGAAGATCTTGGGGCTGTGAATCCAGCACCACAGATACGTATGGAGGATGCATTCACGCAACGACCACCTTCGCCTGCAAGAAGCTCACAGCCTCGCTTTTACCCGTATGAAGCGCCTGAAGTATTGGAAGAAATGACCGAAAGCTTGCGGAGCCGAGTCGAGAATTGGCATGGCCTTGATTTCAACCGGTTTGTCATCAATATCCGGGGGTTTTCTCAGGCGACTAACACGGGATAGGTTCGGAAAACTGCGGCTTTACGGCACTTTGCGAGTTGGTAAGGATAAGGTTTCGTGGCAGGAGTTGGAGTGCTATCTCTTCGCCGAGATGCTCATCTGCGTCAAGGAGAAGAAGAATCTCCAACCCCAACAACAATGGGATGAAAATGGTGTGTCGCGAAAAGTGACGCGGTGTACTTTGAAGGGTTCTATCCTGATTAAGAAACATCTTAACGAAGTTTCGGAAACCGGTATGAGTAAGTGGGTTGGTGTCCAGTTAAGTGAAAGATGGGCTAACGGTTCTTCTAAGTCGACGAGAATATCTTGACGCTCAGTCTCTCCGTAGCCGAGCTGCCGCAATTCCACCTACGTTTTGACAACCGAAACCAACTGAAGCTCTGGCAGCAAGCCCTGCTTGATCTTAACGCTGTCGAAACGTCACCCGTCAGAAGCCCAGACTACGATCGGGCGGAGGTGTCGGAAACGGATGAGGATGACTGGAACCGGGGAGGTCGGCCGCAACGAGTTTCGTCTGGAGCTTCGTCATATGGAGGTCCCAAGTCCGTCACGACAGCACCAACCGAGTATACCAATTTCGTCAAGAGCCCACTTTCATCATTCCACGTGCCGATTGACGTTGTAGTTGTGGTGCCTATATCGTCTTCGATGCAAGGCGTCAAGATTAACTTGGTTAGGGATGCCCTGAAGTTCATGGTTCATACGCTTGGCGAACGAGACCGCATGGGCTTGGTTACTTTCGGTTCGGGAGGGGGCGGTGTGCCCCTCGTTGGAATGACCACGAAGGCATGGCATGGGTGGAACAACGTACTGGCCTCGATCAAGCCCGTAGGGCAGAAGAGCCACCGCGCGGACGTCGTGGAGGGCGCCAACGTTGCCATGGACTTGCTGATGCAACGCAAGTACAACAACCCGATCGCGACCATCATGCTCATCAGCGACGCCTCGACGTCCGACGCCGACAGTGTCGATTTCGTTGTTTCCCGAGCGGAAGCTGCCAAGTAAGACAACCACGATACCTCTTCAGTTGTGGGAATACTAACGAAAAACCAGGATCACGATTCATTCGTTCGGGCTTGGAATGACTCACAAGCCAGATACGATGATTGAGCTATCTACACGTACGAAAGCATCATACACTTACGTCAAGGACTGGATGATGCTGCGGGAGTGCTTGGCCGGCTGCTTGGGCTCTATGCAGTCACTATCGCATCAGAACGTGAAGCTGAAGCTGAAGCTACCAGAAGGCTCGCCTGCCAGGTTTCATAAGATCAATGGGGCGTTACAGATCACCAAGCGTGCCACGGGCCGTGATGCGGAAGCATCTCTCGGCGACCTCAGGTTCGGCGACAAACGAGATATCCTCGTGCAGCTTGTCATCGTTCCTGATAACTCGTCCCAAGAACAGCTGCCTCAAGATCCTTGGGAGACGATCGTATCTGGCTTGGAGGCTTTGGGTGGCCCCGTAGAGCACGATGATCAGAGGACGCTTTCAGTTGAGGAGCTACCCCTGATCCAAGCTGACCTGGTCTGGGGAGACATATTGCGAGAGGGCACTATGATGCACCTGCCGAGACCGTCTTTACTCGCCATCACGATGCTGCCAGCGCCAGGCGGAAGTTCGAAGAAGGCCTCCTGGCAGAACACCAACCCGCCTATTCCCCCTCATCCTCATATCGTCCAACGAAGAATGGAGCTCCTCACCTCGGACATGCTCACCCGGGCGTTAACACTGGTTTCGCGAGGTCAGCACGACCGTGCACATACGCTCTTGAACGAGACTAGGACAATCCTCAAGGGTCTGGGCAAGGGCGGTCTCCCGCCTGTTCCGGGCCCCCTACCACCACTGCCCGGTGCCAAGTCGAACCCTTCTACCCCGCAGCCCGGCCTTGACGCCTCACCGACCTCGGCCACGCCAGACCGGAAACACACGCCTTCGCCGACCGCCTCGGCGCACTCGGGTGCTAACGGCTTCCCCCCACCGATACCACGCAGCCGGTCGAACGATGGGCTATCGTTCGGCAATGCGGCAGGCATCGACTCGACGACGGTCGCAGCGCTCGATGCCGAGCTCGAGTCCAGCCTCGAGTGGATCAACCACCCGGCTGTTTTCGGCCGCGACAGCCGCAAGGCCGTCCTTCAGGCCATCGGCGTCATCAGCAGCCAGAGGGCGTTCACGTTCCGGACGCCCATCGAGGCGCTGTGGGCTGCTCGCATCGGCGGTGTCAAGAAGCTGACGGACAAGAGCCGCGAGTGGAGGGAAGAGGCCAGCGGCGAGGGTATCATCGAGGAGGCGTAATAATGATATATCTACCTCTAGTGGGTAGTATCCAGCAGCCCGCCGTTCCTACTCCCAGCACTCTCTTCTCCTCTCACCCCCTCCGGAATTTGCCTTTGCCTGGCTGCCACTTTTCCAACCATCTTCAAGCCATATACCTCATCTATTCTAGAGTCTTGTTAGACTGAACGACCTCTACGGGACCATGTTTTTGAACGAATATTCTTTTTTAAACAATTTTGTTTCTTTCTGATATCCCACCCCGGGCGAATCTCTCCCCACACATATACTCACCACCGAAATCTGCTTTCTCCTTTTCATCTGTCTTCCATTGCTGTGGCTGTCTCATCGGTCGATCATTTGGATACGCGCGCGCAGACACCGTTTGGCTTCACTGCTCAGCCGAGTTTCTTACGACTTCAAGATACCATTTCCCTTGTTGTTAATCTGTTCATCACGCGACGGCCCCCCTGACTTCCGCGGTGGCTTGCTTTTGCTTTGTCATGCGCAAGTACATACACGATCAACAGCGCTTGGCTTTTCCTTTTTTTTTTTTTGCTTCATTTTTTCGGTGGAAAAAAAAAAGTCCTGGACGGACGACTTTTTTATAACACGGGAGGGAGAATATAACCGGATTATTTATACTGATGGCAAAGGAAAGGGGGTCTGAGGACCGTCGATTGGTCGATTATTTGCTTGCTTGATTGATTGATTGAAAGTGACTTATCGAGGTAGAAGAGGATCATGAGAAAAATGTAAACCCCGAAATAACGGAGGGGTGTGACATCTATCAGTCAGGTGTTGTACATTATTTATATCACGATGTGTATGGTCTAGTATATAAAAAAGAGACGAGCCGAGAAGGGGGGAGTCTAGTTAACTATACTTCAGTGACCGGTCGATCGATCTCATCCTTCAACGAGGCTTTATCTACCTCGTTTTCGTCCACACCAACGGGACCACCTAACTTATTTATATTCGTGAAAATTCTTTTGCTGCACAGACATACTAGTTATATGTATGGTAGATGCCCACATATGTCGCTGCCACAGATCCCGCGCAGCGCGCCCTGGGCCGAAGGATTCCTTGGTACCCAAACCAAGACGGATACAGCAGGCCCATCTACGCTACCAGCCTGAATTGGCACACCGAGAGGTGCTGGGGGGGGGGGGCACTACCTATTTATCTTATTTTATCAGATGATCGCGGGCCAATGAGCGGCTGCGGCCACGCCGCGCACCCCTGGCCGATCTCGTTCAGCTTTTCGCGGCGAGCTCCAGCTACGCAGGCATCAGCTCTACTGCTTTCTTGTGCTGTGTGTTCTTTTCTAGCCTGGACTTTTCCTCGCCAGCCAGCGGATTTTCGATGGCCGCAGGCATTACATAGTTGGTAGGTACCCAAACCTCCCGAGGCTTTTATGTGGTGAATGAGGAAAGGGGGGAATCTTATCTGGGGGTTTTTTTTTTCTCTCTCTTTAGTAACGTTTCCTTCGTGTAGCCCGTGGCGGTAGTACCCCCTCGGACAAATCCGTTCGATTCTGCATGACAATGGGCGCCGTGGAACTTCTGCACCAGAGACACAACACACATTGAACGATTGAAGACTGGCGCCACCATCCATCCATATGTAGCCGCCGCCACGGCCCCGACCTGTCAGCCTGTATCCCCAGCGGGTTTATAATGCGGGTGTGGATGCCTGGCAGGTGGCCCGGTGGCTTAGGTTTGTCTTACCTTCGTTCAAAGATTTCAATGCTAGCGAATCGAGGAAGGAGCCGGCGATCAGCGGTTTCCAGGGAAGTTCCAATCTTAAACTGGGGAGATACTCCGCTGGGTGGCCGAGTGGCTTTGCGTATTTAGACGATACTCCTACGCGCGTATGTTACGACCATGTTGCACCTCGCTTTATATACCGGCAGATCAATGTCTCAGCATCCCCTCTGACGGCGACTCGCTCCTCGATTCCACCTTGCTATCTATATATCTATATATATTCTGCAGGGTATCAGGCCCCGGGGGTTACATCCATCTTGGCACTTGGAAGCTCAAGGCTGAAGGCCGAAGGCTGACTTTAACTTTCGGGAAGCAATGATCTTCCCGCCCCCAGCTCGCAACCTCACTCCCGTCGTCGCCTAAAACCCTCCCCAAAATGGAGAACGACCGCTCGAAGCCGTCAGAGATGGCCGATGGTGAAATTCAGCTGCAGGAGCGGAATGTCAACGGCACAGGCTCCCAGGAATTGGTAACCCCGGATTCGGGGGACGCGCAGGATGGAGTGAGAACTATTGAGGCTATCTCCATGACATGGACCAAATGGGGCCTGATAGCCGCGTATTTCAGGTAAGGCTTACCTTGGTAAACATACACGTGCCGGCTAGGAAAGGCGGCCGACCTCGACCATACGGACTTAAGCTGATGCTCTCCGTGCAATAGTATCTTCCTAATGGCCTTCACGACTTCGTTGGAAGGCCAAGTCACGTACTCCGTCGTGGCATTCGCGACGAGCAGTTTCGGCAGCCATTCCCTCCTCGCGACCGTCTACGTTGTACAAGGAGTTGTCAATGGTCAGTATGATCTCTATTCTCGGCCCTCTCGTCCCCCGGATCTCGTAAGCTAAATCTGCAAAAACACAGCCGTCGTCAAGCCGCCCATGGCCAAGATCGCCGATGTATTCGGGCGTCTTGAGGCCTTTACCATCTGTATCGGGCTGTATATCCTCGGGTACATCCAGATGGCCTGCTCGAAGAACGTCCAATCGTTCGCGTCGGCGCAGATATTCTACTCGGCCGGGTTCACGGGGCTGCAGATCCTGCAGCAGATCTTCATCGCCGACACGAGCGATATGCTAAACCGTGCCTTGTTCTCGAGCTTGCCCGACACGCCGTTCCTCGTCACCGTGTGGATCGGGTCCATCATCGGCGGCGCTATCGTCGCCACCTCTACCTGGCGATGGGCTTACGGCATGTGGACCATCATCCTCCCCGTCACCTTCCTGCCCCTCGCCCTGACCCTGTTCCTCAACATGCGCCGGGCCAAGAAGATGAGGATCCAGCCCGAGAGGAAGACGCTCTCGGGCGGCCCGCTGTCTGTCCTGAGACACCTCTGGTTCGACCTTGATATTGGCGGAATAGTGCTCCTCAGCGCCGCCTTTGCTTTGATCCTGATCCCCTTGACTTTGGCGGCATCTGCCTCCGGAGGCTGGTCGAACCCGAGCATAATCGCCATGATCGTCGTCGGCTTTGTGATTCTCATTGTCCTACCCTTCTGGGAGGGGAACTCGAGGCTCGCACCGCACCCGTTGATACCCCTGAACTTGCTCAAGTCATGGACCTTCTGTGCTGGCTGTAGTATTGGGGTCTTCTACTTTAGTAAGTACTCTTCCGCAATATGCATACACGAAATCTCGTCTCTGTCTATCCCGATATAGCGTATACACAGTCGACTAACAGGGGGTGATTAATAGTGGTGTATTATCTCTCCGTTCAACCGTACCTAAATTCCTACCTGATGGTCGTGCAGAGCCAGTCGGTCGCTGCAGCGGGGCACATCACGCAGACGTTTACGTTCACGTCGACGGTGACTTCGGTGGTGATCTCCCTCATTATCAAGTATACCCGGCACTACAAGTGGTATGTCTTCTCTGGGTCGCTGATCTACCTCATGGGTATCGGCCTGATGATCCGCTACCGGACGGAGAACGCGTCGGTGGGGTCGCTCGTCGGCACGCAGATCGCCGTTGGCATCGGCGGCGGCATGCTCAACGTGCCGGCGCAGCTGGGCGTACAGGCGAGCGCGAGCCACCAGCAGGTGGCGGCCGCGACGGCCATGTTCCTGATGCTCGTCGAGATTGGCGGAGCCATCGGATCGGCCATCAGCGGCGCCGTCTGGACGCGCCTGCTCCCCGCCAAGCTCGAGGCGTACCTCCCGGCCGCGGCCAAGCCCGACGCCAAGCTCATCTTCGGCGACGTGACCAGGGCCCTGGGCTACGCCGTCGGCACCCCCGAGCGCGCCGCCATCAACCGCAGCTACCAGGAGACGATGCAGACGCTGCTGACCATCGCCATCTGCTGCTGCGTCCCGCTCGTGCTGCTGTCCCTCATCATGACCAACTACAAGCTCGACGCCATCGACCAGCACGTCAAGGGCAAGGTCATCGGCGGCGAGGTGCGCGGCGCCGCGGACGAGGTGAAGGCCGAGGGGGCTTCGGGGGAGCCACCTGTGAGCAAGTGGCACCCCAAGGCGTGGGTTAAAAGGAGGGGTGGTGGTGTGGGTGCTCACGTCTCGTAGCTGGTTTAATGCGACATGCGTGCCCTTCATGAGAAGGGTAGTAGTAGCAGTAGTTAGAAGAAGAAAGAAAGAAAACAGTAATAGTTAGAACAGTAGAACTTAAGGATACTCTCTAGAAATGAAATGACGAAATGCCAGAAATCCGTAGCATTACACTGGACGGACATGTATGTATTCTCTGGTGCTAGCTAAGTAGTCCTTAGATTTGGGGGTATTGTGAACGCATAAGTGTATATATATATACACCTCTTCTTGCCCTATCCATCCATCCATCCATCCATCCATCCATCCATCCAGTCAATCATCTCCTCACGAAGAAGCCCTTCTTCTTATTCGGCGCCACGGCCGCCCGCTTCCGCCTCAGGAGGCCCTCCTTGGACGCGCGCGCGTTCCGGTTGCCCCGCGGCGCCAGCTTCTGGTCGCCCTGCGGCGCCAGCACGCGGTACCGCGTGGCGCCGACGACCTCGTCCCGGGGCAGCCGCCGCCGGTGGGCCTCGTCGTCCAGCGCAACGGCGGCGGCGGCGGCGGCGGCCTCGAAGTCGATCCTCCGCGGCTTCTCCTTCTCACTCACTACCACCTTCCTCCTCTTCTTCAGGGCGGTCCCGTCCTCGTCCTCGTCCTTGCTCTCGCTCGACGAGTCCGTCAGGAACTCGGCCGGCAGCGTCTCGGGTATGCCGAGCTTCCCGGCGCGCTGGCGCCGACCGCCCGTCGGCTGTTGTTCTGCGCTGTCGTCGCCGCCGCGGACGCGTTTCCGCTTCTCCGCCTGCTGCTTGAAGAGGCTGTCTCGGTCCTGTCGCTTGCGCTTCAGGGACGCCGCTTGCCTTTTTGTGTGTTTGTTTGTGGTTAGTAAAGGGAATAATTATTATATGCCTATATAATGACGACGTAGGAAAGAAAAGATCAAGCTTACTTCTCGGCCGCCTCCGAGGCGGCCTGTGTGGATCGCTGAATCTCCTTGGCAACAGCCTGCGTAGATACGGCCTCCGGCGCTTCGTCATCATCATAGTCGTCTTCATCACCGGGCCCCTCCTTCTTCTCGGCGTCCTCCCGCGCGCGCTTGGCATCCTCTACCGCGGCGGCGGCGACGTATTTCTCCACGTCGTCGTCGTCGCCAAAGACGACGTGCTTGCCCTTGGACTTGGACTTGGACTTGGGTTGGGGTGTGGGCTCCGCCTGCGCCTGCGCTTGTGCCTCGGTCGCCTTCCGGCTCGCCGCCTCCTCGAGCAGCTGCTTCGAGGCACTCAGCGGCTCGAAATCGGGCCCCGAGTCCCCTTCTTCTCCTCCTTCTACTCCTGTTCCCTCATCCTGCGAGTCGGCCACCGATTCCGAGCGCGTGCGCTTCGACCGCGCGCTGCTGGGGATCTGCACCTCGATCTGCGTCTTGTGGACCACGCTGCTGCTGCCGCCGCCGTTGTCATCGTCGGGGTCTTTCTTCTCTTCCTCTTTCGCTCGGACGGTTAAGCGGTGTCGCTGGGGCGTCACGAGGTCGGATTTCTGGGGCGTGTCATTGTTGTTGTTGTCGTTGTCCTTGTTGTTGCCGTCTTCTTTGTCGGTGCGCGCGGATTTCCGCCTCCCACGCGCCCTTGTCGGCTCCTCGATCGACGCTTCGCTGGGCTCTACGGTCTCGGAGGTCGTGGGGACGGCATCTGGTCCAGCCTCTGCGGCTTTCTCGAGAACCTTCGTGCGCCTTCTCGTGACAGGCGCCATTATGGTGTCGAATTCGTGTGGATCTTGCAATTGCGAGAGGAGGACGGGTATCTGCCGTCTATGCTCTCTGCTCTGATTTTTTTGGCTGTCGTTGCTTGGCTTGGTGGATTCAATTGTTCCTCGCAACTTTTTTTAATTTTGGGTTGCTGATAAGATAAGATATACATAGCTGCGGCGGGTGGGTCTCCGGAGCTTCCAACCACCAGGTAGATGCGAATTCCAATATGTTCAGACTTACAACCAACTCAGTCACTTATTTGAATCGGAAATATCAAGTGAAGCCTCTATGAAACTTCATTTCAGAATTTTGAAAGACACCTGACAGTGTGTAAGCAGATATAAGAGGCTTGAGCAAGCAGGAGGTCTGAGGGCTCCATGACCTTATACTCACCTTAGTACTTTAAATACGGTATAAGATACTCCCACACAGCGCCGATGAGTCTGAGCGGTCTCGGTGTAAGCCAACCGCCACGATGCCTCTCCGACACCTCGTCCGCGGCAGCGGCAGGTGTCGGCCACGCCGGCTAGGCCAGCTCACTTTCCCGAACGCAACCCCCCGCCGTCACACGGGCTTAACGCTCGCCAGACCCGCCTCCTCATCTTCCGCCAGGTCGCCGTCCTCCTCGACGAGATGGGAGAAGGTGCGCTTCGAGCCGGCCGACGTCCCGCCGCCGAGCTTCTGGGCGAGGGCCACGGACAGCAGGCACGTCGACGCGAGCCCGGAGGAGTGCGAGGCGGCGGCGCGGCAGTACGCGGCGCTCGCGGCCGAGGGGAAGCCCGGATGGTGGCTTGACCAGATCGACACCGGCACCGGCACCACCACTACCACCACTGCCATTGCCAGCAGCAGCAGCCCGCGCGATGACAACAAGAAAGAGAAAGCAAAGGGAAAAGCAGCCTCCCCCACCTCCACCTCCCCAACCCCCCCAACGATATCAGCCCACGCCCTGCACTACGCGGCCGTGACGCTGATCCAGCACGCGGGGCCCTCGCCGGCCTGGCACCTGGCGGTGCACGGGCTGCACGCGCTGGCGCGGCGGCGGTACGCGCCCTCGGTGCTGACGCTGCTGTACCTGGCGCTGCGGCGGGGCCTGCTGTCCCACCCGGACTTCGCGGGCCCGCGCCGCGAGCTCGAGCGCCTGGCGCGCCTCCGCCGCAGCGCCGACGCCTGCACGCTCCTGGGGCTCGTCCACGCGCGCGCCGGCGGCGACGACGAGCGCGCCGTCGGGTGCTTCCGCGCCGCGCGCGCCGTGTACGAGGAGCAAAGGGGGGGAGGAGACCGGGATACGTCGGCGGCGGCGGCGGCGGCGGCGGCTCCCGGGTCCCCGTCGAAGTGGAAGTGGAACCGGCAGTGGCAGTGGAGGGCGAAGGGCGAGATCGAGCTGGGCAAGGCGTACCTGCGGCTGGGGCGGCGGGAGGAGGCGGCGGCGGTGTTCCGCGAGGGCGCCGCGGAGCTCGACAGCCCCGAGGTGTGCTGCCTCGCCGCGACGTTCCTGGCGGACGGCGACCCGGAGCGGGCGCGCCTGCTCGAGAGGGCGGCCGCGAGCGGGAGCAGGGACGCGGCGCGGGCGCTGGGGCAGGACGCGTCGAGGCGGGCCGACGAGGAGGGCTTGGGCAGGAGAGAGAGGCGCGACAGGCGGGCGCTTGCCGACGAGTGGTTGGCTGTCGCCGGGGATAAGGCGCTCGTCTGAAACGGAGGCTCCTATTAGTATGAGTGGGCGTGGGACTATGTGTATATGTATTGTTGTGTATGACCTTTAAGAAGGAATGGAATTCTCTTATGCCATTCCTTAAGCTCAAGCACAAGTTCAGGTTCCAAAAAAGGGGGGCTCCAGCCTACTTGTGACTTACTGAGACGTCGCAAAGTTCCCTTGAACGGATTCAATACCCAAAAGTAACAACATAATACAAAAGGTAGGGTTCCTCAATTTAGATAAGTAGCTCAAGGATCCGCTTCGCGTCGATTATCACTACCTTGTAGTCGCTCGTTTCATGACCGGTTCCAATGCGCTTCTACGTACCATACTGTCGAGATAATCTCTTTTCCACTGGCCGATTTGAGAGTTCCTGAATAACGTAGCTGGCTTGGGTTTGACTGCATATAGCTGTCGTCAAACCCGCCGTGTCTTAAATGCTATCAAGCCGACTCGGCATATACACATAATCGCTGATACAACAACCGATACCCATTCCCAAGAAAACACCCCAAGCCACGTACATAGAGGCGACTGGGTTACCCGTTCCATCCGTAAGCGCCCCAGAATTAAGTGATCAAACTGCCATCCCAGTATAAACCCAATCGTCTATCCTCCCCAATGGCGCTTCCAATGCTTTATTGCTACCATATTTCAACGCCCATCCATGCAATACGTACTGTCCCGCACCAGACATTGATAATCCAGAAATGCAACAAGTTATGATGCTGACGACACGGGGATTGCAAAGCACAATCTCGGGGCCGGAGTAGGATTAATAAAGCCATCCTTTAATCGTCGTGGAAGAATGTCGTGTTTCCACCGGCAAGGGGCGCAGTGGAGGGACCGGCGTCTCGCATATCGACATCCTGACTGCTAGGATCCTCTTCTGAACTACTTATACCGAGAGTAGAGCGCCGAAAATCAGCACTTAGGGGACGACTTGGCGACGGCTCCGCAAGCCTTTGGGGCAAAGAGACGGGTCTCTCGCAATAGGCGTCTTCGGGAGGGGAGAATGACCAGACCTAGTGACGTTAGATGGGCAATAATGCGAATGCACGAGCGACCTTACCTCCATCATGACCCTGTTCCCCCTATTGGCAACGGCAACACATTTCTCGTCTTCAAATACTACTCTCCAGACAGATTCGGCCGAAATGAGCTCTCGTACGAGATGGCCACTTTTCACGTCCCAAACTTTGACCTTGCCATCGCTACCGCCGCTCACGACGCGGGTATCGTCGAACTGGAGGCTAGTTACACTATTGTCGTGGGCAGCTAATCGGTGGATTGGGCACATCTTTTCAAGAGACCAAACTCGGACCGATCCGTCTGAGCCCCCGGTAACCAAAGTATTACCGCGCAGTTGCAGTTGGCCCACAAGCGAGGTGTGGCCCTGTAGGACGGCGATCGCTTCTCTGTTATAAGAATTAGCACAGTGGTATGATTGGGGGTGACGTGTGTTGCGACCTACCCCGTATGAGCATCCCAGACTCGGACACTGGTGTCGAGGCTCCCCGTGACGACTCTGTGGCCATCAAATGCAATGGCATATATCTGGCTGAAATGTCCGCTGAGTGTGTGGAGACACCTGCCTTCCGAGATACTCCATATCTTGGCTGTCGCGTCGTAGCTCCCAGACACAACTATATCCCCCTTTATCTCTAAGCACCTGACGCTGGCTTGGTGACCAACGAGAACATTTTTGCATACACCTTGTCTGATATCCCAGACTCGCAAGGTGGTATCACGGGAACCTGATATCGCGGTGGTTTCGTCTGACATCTTGAGACAGCGTACAGTTGAGGTATGACCGCGCAGGGTGAACAGGCATTTGCTGTAAGCTTGGATTAGTAGGAGATCGTAGAAACTGCCGAGAATGAACATACCCAGATGTCATGTCCCATACCCGCACGTCACGATCACACCCACCACTGACAAGAATATCTTCCCACGGAACCATGGCCCATACGCCCATGATATGGCCCTGAAGGGTACGAAGCGCGTTCCCTTCTCGGTCAAAGATGTGGATCCTTGCATTGTCAAGAGCGACAACTATGTATTTAGGAGTGAGGTGTAGACTAGTTACGACTCTGCCGTCTTGTGTGATAGTCCGTGCCGTGTTGCGGCCGCCCGTTCTCCATGCGGATTCGACCAAATACCTCTGTTTGAAGTGAGACTTGTAAGACCGAAGCTTGGGCCGTCCGGCAGCTGACGCCACATCAGATGGACCATCGAAACTACGGGACATAGCATGGCACGCAGAAGTACCGGGAAGAGCACCGGGGAAGCTATGGTTATAATCGGGGTCGGGTAAGGGTAGTGCGCCGGGTCTGGTCGAGGCATATGACGGTATTCCGTAGTAAACTTCGGACAGTCGACGGCCGTAGTCATGCTTGACACAGAGGTTTTTCCACGTCACATCGTCGCTTAAAAGGTCCCTCCACCTCCTGGATACCTGCGACGCTCGTGCGAGTACCTGTGGATCGTCTATGAATGATAATATTCTCAGGCATAGCTCGTCTGGTAGACTGGTAAACGGATCCTTCTTTAACAGAGGGCTTACGAACTGGTGCACGAAGCTAAGTTGCTGTGTCGTGCACATATTCAGTAAGTCGGCAAGAATGCGATTCCTGTGCGGGCCTGAACAGTTTTTAAAGTGCTGGCGCACATGGGCAAGGAAGAAGTCCTCATCGTCGGCAGCATCACTCCAGTCTGGCTGTGCAGTTCCCGGCCCCGGCGAGGCCGCTGGTGTAGGAGGCGGCGGCGGAGACCCCGTGAGTTGCTGATCGAAGTCCGGCGCGGGCGTGCTCATGCTAGGCGTAGGCGGGCCTCTCGGTCGAGTCTGAGCCATCTTATCCATCCTCTGATTGACGATTATAGGGGCTGCTTGCGTCGTATTCAACGTCAACTCCTCGCCGCAGTTCATTGTGCTACTCCTCCGTCCCGACAGGCTGAGCGGGCGACCATAGCCCGCCATGTCGAAGGGCGTTGATACAACAATAGCCTATTCACTGCGCTATGGCAAGCCGGTACAATAATCTTTCACGGTCTAATCCTGGGTTCGGTGGATCGTTCAGACAGGTGCTATCGGCACAGGATCTGGATGGATATCAGTGACCGTTGTGTGGGAAGGAATGAGGATGAAACTCGAAGCTCAGTGATAGGAGAACAGGAAGACAAGAAGGCGAAGAGGAACGGCTCTCGCAGGCGGGGCGAACGACGGCTGTTGCGCGCCAGGCCTACAAAACCAAGACAAACGAAGAATCTCTTGCAATACGAGAAGTGGCAGGCGGATACTAACTGGAGGTTGGTTGGCAAAAGTGGCCGTGCCGTGGCGTGGGTGTCGGAGTCGAAGCACAAAGACGGTCTTGTGCACCTTCGGGTCGCCGAGACCAACTCTCCAAGGTACAATTGGCAGGTCAAACGACCTGGGGTAGCATCCAAAAACGTTTCGGCAGGGGTGGAAGCACACTGGACTCGTCGGAATGGGGTGTGATGCGGCGAGGACGATGTAGGAGGACGAGGTTTAGGAGGACGGAGCAGCGGCGGAAAAACGAATCGCAAAGGGCACAATCAAGGCATTGATAGTAAGGTTTGCGAAGGCTCTTGCTTAGTAGCGAGTTTGTTTCGAGCGGCCAAGGCACTAGATTACCCACTATGGAGCGGTACGGGTGAGGAAGAGGTCGGTTTATTCGGGTCTCTCGTTGAGCCTTCAAAGACGGGGAGAGGGAGAGGAATGTGGGCAGGTCTGTCTAACGTCAAGAAGCTGGTGGTGGTGGGTTGTGAGGATAGCGAGATTATGAATTGATGGGCGGACGATGGTTCGAAAAGAACGGGGGCTAGGAGCCGTTCCAACGAGAGATGAGCAGGAACGTGCCTCTCCCCATCCTGCCAGCCAGCCTGCCAGGAGCCCGTTCAGGTTTCCCCTTCACCTTGGGCTTTCTTGGGGGTCTAGGTTGGGGCAGATGCCGCAACGGCGTTACTGTGCAACGCACTGTAATGAGATACATCGCCTACCGCCTGGACAAGGGACAGTGGGACCCCCGGCGCTTCAAAAATGCACCCTGGCGCATTTTAGCAGTCCTGGCCGTCACGCAAAAAGCTGCATGCCATCCAATGTACAGATCTGTACGCAGTGGGAGGTATGCCTCTACGGGTACATGGTCCCGTCCTAGCAGCCCTAGAGGTCCCAGTCCTAGGTAGCCTTACGGAGCAGCAACGCGTTCCAGTGCCCGTAGAGTACAGTGCCGGTACATAAATCGCTCCAACGCTCCAGCTCGCCCATGACCCTTCAAGATCCAAAACGTCCCGTCTCCGTCCCAGGGCGTTTAGATCTTGCCCTGACGGGTCCCCTGAATCGACGCCTTTTTTTAGACGGAAAATTGTTATCGGCTGTTATCACCACTAGGGGCAGCATTACTACGTAGGACCAAGGGATATGTGCTAGGTCCCTAGGTAGGTAGTCTAGACTATTCGCGGCTTAACTGGCGTTTCCCGACTTCCCGCTTGTGTGAGCATCGAATGTGTAACGATCATGGTGATCTCCTTCAGCAGGCGAAGACTAGGTACCTAGAAGCAGACTGCCTAGTAATTAATAGTCTCCGGGCGGCTATCCTCAAGTGGCCAGGGGAGGTCTAGCGTTGCATCCAGAGCCCTGCTCGATATGAAGTTCCTGCAACTGCAGATGTAAGTCACTTCAGTCGAATACGGAGTGAACTCTGCTGTAGTTCATACAGTGCATTGCCGTCCGTCATCGCGGTAATTTCTCCCTACTATATGCTGTATGCCGCACTCGAGGCCCTTGCCATCCCCAATGCATATATGACTGGCATTCCACTGGCCACACCAGCCTCACTGGCTGTCGAAGGCTGCCCTCGTGCGTTCGTAAGCTCGTGATGCAGTCATTGTAGGCAGGCTGCTCTTATATTGCAACCCGTCGGCATCTTCCAGGTGTTTTTGCGTATTCGACACTCGCGAAACGCTCTCGTTCATCATAACCGCTCGGCTTATCAGATCCTGCCAGCTCAGTATCAATGTCATTGTGACCGTATTCGTGGCGACTGCCCGTAGCTCATCTACAAATGGCGACGTGTATGGGAGTGCTGCTGCGTCTCGGCCTGTCCGGTTCTGGTTCTGCGGTCCTGCGGGATGACATCGGCGTCACATTTGACTGGGTTGCTAAATAAGACGTTGCAGTGGTGAAGTACCTTAAGCTGAGTCAGACAACGATGAACTGCTCTAGTAGAAGCGAGTCGCGTATGTCATCGCTTGCCTGCTTCAAGTTGTAATAGCATTCGCCCCCAACTTCTGGAGGTCGGTGCATGGCGATGTAGATGTCTACCTGGGTATTGGATAATTCCCGCTTCTCCTGACCTGAATCATATGCTATTACTTGCATCAATGCCTCGGCTTGATGGGTTCTGAATGGCTCGGAGGAAATGCATCGCCCACATTGTACTTCAATGGTAGTGGCCTCTCCGGGACGGTTAGCATCCACTTAGAGTTGACTAGACACAAGAAAAGTTTTTCTGGGGGAAAGAATCATTTAGCCAAAGGTTTGTTGTTCCGAGGATTAAGAGATTTATAGAGGTAGGAATGTAAATGCGAAGGAATTCAATCTGCTGGAGGAGTTGGGGTTATTTCTCCAGGGACCATGAACTTTCATATCCTAAGCTAATATTCTCTCCTCTCCTTGGCTGGCTACTACTTGAGCTCCTATATGAAGATTTAGCGTTGTGAATTAATCACGAGGAGGGGTTGAGAGACCGAGTATCCTGCGGCGGAAAGCCCTCCTGCAAAGTGCTTATACACATTACATGTAGAGACGAGGCCCCTTCTTAAGGAGGTTCCCTTATGGTCAATCCGTGTTTCCCCTAAAACTTCCTTCGAGGTGTTGCCAGCCATGATCCTACTAAGAACCGTTGTGCCAGCTCCTGTAATGTCTTATACCACGTTGTTTCCGCACACCAACGGCAGATGGCTGGACTAATCCCCCTAACACAACAGGTGAACAAAGGTGGCGACTTGTACGATCATTTTTATCCTACCCATTTGGCAGCCTTGGATACCGAGACAACTACACGTGTGAACGGGGGAGGAACTTGGCGGTTTCATGAGAAGCCCATTATTAGCAATGAGTTGATCTATGTACAGATTGAGGGTATATTCTTAACACGAAAACCACCTGTGAATACCAGGTTCAATGTTTTGTAAAGCCCAAATGATCATACAACACACCTTTTCCTGATCCCAAAGCCGGAGAGTACTCGACACGTGGCCGCCTCGTGCGTCTTGATATATTTTAGTTACCTTTTTGCAAGATCCCAGTCCTTCTCTCACTCGCGTCAACGCTAAAACAAGGAAGGCTATGGATATTCTTGTCAATGGTGATGCCCAAACTGTGTCAGCAAGGGCAAGAACATTCCGACCACCGTTGCCAGAGTTTCCCGCATCTGTGGTTGGGCATGCTTGCGCTGAGCAATGCTACCCACCTCTCCGTACCCATTAGCCACCGGGCCAACGTCGTGGCCGGATGGCGAGTCGCCGTCTTGCATTGCGTGCATCGCAACGTATCTGGAATGGCTGATTAGTTGAAGAACCTTAGTAATACCATGTCAGGAAACTTACAGGAAGGTACCTGCAGAGAATAACAACAACATTCCAGTCCACCATTGGTTCAGCTGACTCTCGCCACCCCCGCCGAGGAAACTGACGAGTATGAAGGTTGCCCAAGCCCCGAAAGGGGAAGCCAAACTGAAGACAATCAAATGGCCTCGGGCAGCGCGCTTGGAGAGCCCCTGTTTCAGCAGGACTGATGTGAGACCAAACGCGGCAGGTGCCTTGTGAACCATGAGGGCAAAGAATACAATGAAGCCCAGTTTTGTGTCTGACGAAGCGGCCGATGCTCCCATCGCAATGCCGTCGGCCGCAGCGTGTATCACAAGTCCCGTGGTGGTTGCTAGGCTTCTCGACTGTTTTGGCGTGGGCGTGAGAGAACCGAGGAATCCCTCAGGCTCGTCTTCATCACCAGAAAGAGCCGACGCTCCTAGGTTGCTCAAACTGATATGCCTTGGGGTCGGCGGTGGTTGGAAGTTCTCGGATGCATGCCGCGGAAGCCGATCGACCAGGAACATGAGGATGAAGCCAAGGATCAGAGAAAGTCCAATGTAGAAAGTAGGTACTTCTGATTGGGCATGGTGGCTCTCCGAATTGTCAACTGCGTCTTCTTCGTCTGTGGTGGTCTCGGGCTCCTCTATAGGCGACCTGAGACGGAGGGCGGCCTCGGCGACGTCTTTTCCATCCACCACTGGGTCAGGTTGTGCATCCAGCGCACTTTGACCATCCTCCCCTCTGCTTAGGATATTAGACCAACGCGGCTCGCTTGGTGAGGCCATCGAAGAATCTTGAACCCATCTAATTGCGGCCGCGTGTCTGGCATGGTGTACATTCCTCGTGTTATGGGACGGCGCAGAAATAGACGCCTCCGTTATTGCCTCGACCCCCTCTGGTATTATAACTATCAACGACGTGCCCACAAGTATGCCTATGCCGACGCTCGATATCAGTCGGAGTTGCGATTGCGACAGGGACATCGATAGCGGCAATGCACCGGCGAGAAAGGAGCTGGTGTCGTCAGTTTTGGGAGCTAGGTCGCTTTGGTCTATAGAACTTGGAAAGACTCACGCCAATGCCATGACAGCCTGCGCGTGTCTATTGTCAGCATGCAAGTGGAAGGCTGCTTGAATACATAGGATGGCGAACATACCGTCAAGGCAAGCAGGAGAAGCAAGCCGGCCCCGGCCATGGCTGTGGTTTGATTTGGAAAGGGAAGCAGCTGATGGGACAATTCCTGTTACCGATTCATTGGTGAAGGCTCAGAGGTGGTGAGGCCGAACCGGCATCTGGGTCCAGGCTGTTCCTGCAACGATGAGTCGATTAGGTAGGTCAACTTGGGAGCTGCAAAATATTCCCAGGCCGAAGGGGAAGTTGGCAGTTGGAGTAGCAGTTCTTTTGCGCTTGTAGCCTCAACCTGGAAGTGTCAGCGCGGCGCCAGTAGCAGGCCAGGACTAGCCGCAAATGTAGCACTAAATCTCAAATCCCTGTCGGTCGCCAATGTCTTTCAGCCGAGATCAGCACGTCACTGCCGATTAACCCCCCAAATTCCGCCAAAAAGCTGGAACGGGTTTCCACAGGGGAAGTCGACTGAACGGGAAAAGGAGCTGCAAGTTTTAAAGTCGCCTCAAGAATACCATTGAAAGTGAAATAGGGGAGAAGGCAACTATTCTTAGTTGTAGGCTTGATGTTGAGGTCGGATCTTTATTGCTTCAGATTAGGCATTGAAAGGGAAAGGTATCACGCGTAGAACATACCTACCTATAAACTGCTTACCTACTAGGTAGGTATGTGATATCTACCGAAGGAAGCTAGGTACTTTGGTTTTATGTAGGTATTTGTAAGTTGAAGATGAATGATGGTAAGCCACCTGGGTAACTGAGGGCGTCTACAGTATGTACGTACGCACAGCGCTGTGGGTGTCCTGCCAAGCAGCCAAGAGAGTGCATTCACCTCAGGTGCTGTAGTCCGTGCCCCACCGCAGAACAAACGCGACTTCCCATCGCCTTCGACGCGTTAATGAGCTTACGGTCCCTTTAATACTGGAGGCACACTCATCATCCTCAATCGTTGTCTACCAGCCAACAACGCCGTCGCAATCCTCTCCTTTTCACCACATCGCCAGCCGACAACTCTTCAAGCCCTTCTTGACCTTGCGAAGCGGAACAGCCGCGTCACATTCCCGTCGCATTCACCTCAATCGCAAAAATGGAGGACGAGTGTATGCGACCCGCATCTTCTGTATTGCAAACAACTTTTGAACTGACTATTTGCAGGGACGGCTGACGCCAATGAGGCGCTCACTCTATCGTTCGTGAGACACACTCCCTCGGGACTGGAGAAGATTGTGTCATTCAATCCGAAGTTCACTTACCCTATCTTTGGCGAAGACGAGAACATCTTCGGATACAAAGGTTTAAAGATCAACCTTCAGTATGATGCGCAGGACTTGCGCCCGAACCTATCTGTGACGTCCTCACGAAAGTTCCCTGCTGTCGGCGATGTTGAGGCGCTAGATGTCGAAGCGACTATGAAAGAATTCTTGCCTGGAGGTTCGTTCATCTTCCACATGAATAATCACTATCATCTGACAGGTTGCAGTGGCATTTCAATCTAGACAGGAATACGAGTTAGCTTTGAAGAGTATCCCCGACACCTGGACACCTCCCGGTCGCCTTATTAAGACATACGAGAAGAATGGGGAGATTTACGAAATTTGGCAAGGAAACCTCGCAGATGCCGCTGTGCGACAACTAGTGAAGCGCATCCAGATCGTGACCCTTCTTTTCATTGAAGGCGGCTCCTACATTGGCGAGGATGCCGAGGGGAATGACCACTCCGAGTCTGTCCTCGCAAGATGGACCGTTTTCTTCGTCTACAAGAAGCAAGCAAACTCCGATAACAAGGGAAAACCTCAGTACACCTTTCAGGGCTACTCGACTGTCTACCGCTTCTGGATGTTTCAGCAGCTTACACCACCAAGCAGCCCCGTCAATGATTCATCGTCCCTCGAGCGTAAGACAAACGACTCATGGGAACTACCCGCGGGAGACTTCTCCCTTGAGGATGTACCTCATCGAGCTAGAATCTCTCAGTTCGTGATCCTCCCCTCTTTCCAGGGAAAGGGCATTGGCGCTATGCTCTACGATACCATCTTCGACATTGCTATGAAGACTGCTTCTACCAAGGAGTTGACGGTGGAAGATCCTAACGAGGAATTCGACCTATTACGGGACCTATGCGATTTGAGATATCTGCGCAAGAACGTACCGGAGTTCGCAGAACTGAAGGTCAACTCCAATGTGCCTATTCCTGAGAAAGGTGGCATTTTACATAATAACACACAGGTCTCAGCTTCAGGGAAGGCAAGTTCATCGGGCGATGGAATTGTTGACATTGCCAAGCTCGAGGATCTGCGAGTCAAGAACAAAATTGCCCCTCGACAATTCTGGCGGCTCGTTGAAATGCATCTAATGTCGAGATTACCCGATTCTGTCCGTCCGCTTCCCGATGCCGAGTCTTCAAAGCCAACGGAAGCATCGAAAGCCGACAAGCACGCCTACATGGTATGGCGGCTACTTTTGAAACAGCGTCTTTACCGCCGTAACGTCTCTATCCTCGGCGAATATGAGATCACAGAGCGCATTATCAAGCTAAACGAGACGTTAGACAATGTCGAATGGGAATATGCAAGAATTCTCGAGCGCTTTGGGTCGAAGCCGGTTGCTGCGAACGGTAAAAGGAAGCTGGATGACGAAGCTGGTGGGGATGAACACTCGAGCAAGAAGGTGCGGGTTGGAGATGCTTGAAGGGTCGACAGGCTCTGCTTTGGTTGTCGAGGGAATTCTAGGTTGGTCCAGGAGTTCCGGTGGCTTCATGATACCTGTGTTGCATTCACGTTTAAGGGCGGTCTCGGTCTCCATACTCCGCCCATCGTTTTGGGGAATTTCGGATTGATCGTGTGGTATGATTCAGGGTCATACAGCCTGTCTATGCACGGCATAGGTATATAATTATACAAACTCTAGGGGGGCCAACAGGTTTCCAACGCTGACTAGGTAGTAACGATGAGCAGTTCACCTAGCTTCTAGTCTAAATGCCAACCTGAACTCCGTCTACTATGCATACATATATATTCTACCGATCAGCTTTAATTGAATCTGGTTCCGTTGACGCCCTGGTCGCCTTTGCCAATTTGGCCCGCGACAACGGCCGCTTCTCGAACAGCTCTGGATACGGTCCCTCGAACCCGACCTTCCTCGAGCACCAGAAGGCCACCGATTGCTAAATAGATTTGAATTAGTATAAGCCTCTTGTAGATAACTCCAGAAACATTACCCATGACGAAAACGGTTGAAATAGGGGATAGGTGACTGGGATACGTACTGCAGCCTGCAGGTGTTGTTACCCTGTCACGGAGTAAAGCAGGATGGTCACCGCTCAGCACTAACTTAGCCGTGCCCTTCATAGCCTGCGCGGCCATTTTCAGGGCTTCCGCCCGCGGTAGACCCATGGCAACGGCGCCGTCCACGGTAGCCTCAAGCATCAGCGAAAAGAACGCAGGCCCGGAGCCACAGATGGCCGTTGACGCATCCATATTCTCTGCGGATAGGTAGACGACCTCGCCGATGCGTTTGAAGATCCATGTCACGAGGCTTGAGGTCTGTGGCGGCAGAGCCGGGTTACTGTTGGCGATGACGGTCATGCTTTCCCTAACCATGGCCGCCGTGTTCGGCAAGGCCCTTACGATCCTACAGCGGCCATCGACCTCTGGATCCTTCTCCGGAACGGCACCATGTAATATCTTCTCGATATGGGATACCGTGACACCGGCGCAAACGCTAATAAGCAACTTGCCGTGGAGCGCTCTTGATAAGCCGGGCTCGTTCAGCAGCTCCTCGACATTATAGGAATTGCAAGATAATATGATAACCTCGGATTTCATCACAGCCGCAACGTTTTCCTTTTGAACAACCTTCAGCGACGCACTGTGCTCCCACAGGGCCTGCTTGACCTTCTTGGCGGACTCGGGCCGGCGCACGCAAGCAATGAAGCGGGAAGGAAGTCGGGTAGGTACCTCGTCGCGTCCGCAAGGGCTCCCTAGGTTCTGGAGGGGTCGGGGGCCGGACATCTCCTGGAGGGAAGATAGAATTCCGGACAGGATCGCAATGCCCATGGTGCCTTGAGAAAAGTCAATTGGCTGGCCAGAGAGCTCAGGCAGAAAATAGAAAAGACGTACCACAACCGAGAACTGCCATCGTGAGTTCCGGGGCATTGTGATCGTGGTTCGTGATAGCCAACATCGCGTCTTGCGGTTTCATACTCTATGCAGCCGCCCTACTCAAAACTACCTAGAACTCTGCGTCTAGTGGTGATGCCTACAGGAGAGCAAACCAGCAGTGTCAAACTCTGTCCTTACCCGGCAATAAATACCCAGGAAAACGGCTCTCCGGATACCCAGGGAGCACGAGCCCACTGCCTGCGACGGTAACAGTAGGTACCTAAACCCTTCCTTTCTCACCGAACACCTGTCCAACTGAGGTCCCTCAAGTGGGCATTTCCGGGCAATCTTTCCGACCCCTCGTAATTTCATCTTGCCCTTTCGCGTTTGCCGATGTCGCACCGAAGAATCTCATAGGCTCGCGATTAGTAAATGCTTTTTCGCACGCCTGCCCCTTTCAGCGCGGCCCACTATAAACCGCGTCTGAGCGTCGGCGATCGGGTCTTTCCGTCCAGATGGGACCCTTCCACCACCCGGGATCAGCCTCACTACTACGCATCCCCCTTCGTTGAACAACCCGACGACGACACACGACGTCGCGATGGCAGACCCTTTTGAGGTTCGGATGCGCTTTAGTGGGCAGTTACAACACCTGAATGCCAGCACCACTTCCGCTCAGAAGGCCGCGCAGTATGCCCTCCGGTACAAGGACATGGACGAGGACCTGCATTCATGTATTCTGGAACAGCTCGAGAAGGTAGGTAAATTTCCAACCTTCTATTTCGCATAACCTGCCCATTGAGGCCTCATTACTGTTATCGCTCTTGCCAGATATTCAATATTGATTCCTGATCCTGGCATGAAGATATACCCTGACGTTTGGACTATAGACCAGTATGAACACGCGAGCCAACATCATGTACTTCATCGAGCATCTTCTGGAGATGGCCTCTAAGGAGCGGCAGAACGATTACGTGCGCATGATGCAACGGGATATCATTCGGGTCGTCGATGCCGTTTGCCCCGAGGATGGGTCCGGCGCGGCCAACGTGAAGGTTGTCCGGAAGGTGAGGCTCCCCCCCCCGGCCGTAGGATGAGACAGGCTGTGGTAGTTGCGATGCTAACGAGCGGGTGACCTGTAGGTTCTCCTGGGCCTCTCGGGCAAGTCCATCCTCCTCGAGCAGACGGTGACCGAGATCGAGGGCTGCCTCAAGGAGCGCGACACGTCGGCGGACCTGGGCTTCTCGTCTCCTCCCGCCAACGGCGGCGACGCCGCCCCCGCGGGCGCCGGCGGGACCGACGCGAACGCGCCCCGTTCGCGGAACGGCGGCGGTACCGGCGGCGGCGGCGGCGGCTCCCACCACCGCCCCGACAAGCGCCAGATCGAGCAGCGCATCGAGGAGGACCGCGAGCGCCACAAGCGCATGCGCGAGAGCATGTGGGCCGTCCCCACGGACGTCGACGAGGACGCCATGAAGGTCTACGACGACACGAGCGACCTGGGCGAGGACGACCACGTCCTCGCCACCGAGGAGTGGGAGGAGTACCTGCGCGAGGGGAAGAAGGCGAAGTGCCGCCACCTGAGAAAGAAGAGCGTCAACGGCGCTTCGTCGCATTAGGGTTTTCGGTTTGCCATTTCTAGAACGGGGGCGTTTATCGCGAGGGGAAAAAAGCCGACGCATTGGATGGTGTTCTTGGGGGGGCTATTGCTCTACGGCATGGTGTTTAAAAAAGGGCTACGATGGCTGCGTATCGTTTCAGCATGCATGGCATGGCGTTCGGTAGGGTTAGAGCATACCAGACCTGGATGGGGTTCATGCTTTGCTTGACCAGGACTTATGATACCTCAACATTATGAGTAATCAATCGAGTATATGTTACTTGTTATTTTGCCTTGAACCGTTGCGGGCTGCTCATGCTTTTGCAACAGAAGTCATGACCTCGGTATAATTCCGCAAAATGTCTCGTAACGGCCGAAAGTTGGGTTCATATAAACAGGCACTTCCATCTTGTACGACGGTAATCTCAGTATGCAGGCCCCCTTTATCATGAACAAGCAGTAGTACAACAGGCTTTCCCCTTCCCCTCCCAGTATAGGTATCGTTCTTCTGATCTTTTCTATACCTATACCTAGAATACGAATATATGTTAATCTAGTAAGGGAATTCGTGAAATAGTCAGGGAAAAGATGAAGGGAGGCAGGCTCAGCGCGGAAGTTGCTTCATCTATGGCCAGATCACGACTCGTCGTTACCTATAAGACAGAGACTCGTGACGAAGCATCCAATGGTCCCGTCACATTTCGGTGGGGTAGCCGATGGCCAAAACTGTACTAGGCAATCCATTGCAGGGCCTCGATAATAGAAGGCTGCGTGCAGTCATGATACATGATCATTTTCTTATTATGCTCGTCGTCGGATAGATGAAGAAAGCTGTACTACCTTTGTGTGCAGTTGTTTATCGTGTTTTTCTTTCAGATACATCATACCTCTATCCGTTGCTGGAAGTGCTTTAAGTGAGGGGACTTCCTGCTCCCATTGCTACCTCAGAGAAAGAAAAACTTATGTTCCTTAGATACGTTCACAGTCATGGCCCCAAGAGTGTTGATATTTGGCACTGGAAGTGTGGGAGCGATCTACACTTGGGTACTCTCGAAAGTCGTCAAGGAGTCGGACATCACCGCAATATGCCGGTCCAACTACGACGTGGTGTCCAAGAACGGGTTTGAGATCCATTCAGGGCTCTGGGGCAATGACCTCAGAGTAAGACCTCGGGTTGCCAGGTCCGTCGCCGATGCCGTCACGTCAGGTCCCGGCGAGCCATACGACTACGTGATCGTGGCGGCCAAGGCGCTCCCGACCAAGCCCTCGACCGCCGAGCTCATCCAGCCGGCCGTCGGGCCGGACACGACGATCGTCCTGATCCAGAACGGCATCGGGATCGAGGACGAGTTCGCGGCCCTGTACCCGGAGAACCCGCTCCTGAGCACCGTCGTCTACCTGCCCGTGACCCAGGTCTCGCCGGGGGTCGTCCACCACAAGGAGGTGGAGCTGCTGCACGTGGGCACGTACCCGGCGGGGGCGCCGGCGAGGTGCCAGGACGCGGCCCGCGGGCTCGTGGACCTCGTCGCGTCCGCGGGCGCGTCGGCCCGGCTCCACGACGACGTGCAGTTCGAGCGCTGGTCCAAGCTGCTCGTCAACGGGTCCTGGAACCCCGTCTGCGCCCTCTCGCGCCTGCGGGACCGCCAGTTCATCGACTCCAACGCCGACTGCCTGGCCTTCGTCAAGGACGTCATGATGGAGATCGCCGCCGTCGCCCAGGCGTACGGCTACGGCGGCGTGAACGAGGACCTGGTCGACCACCAGATCGGCCGCGCCTCGGTGCGCTCCCTACCCGGCATTCAGGTGTCCATGTTGGCGGATGCGCTTCATGGCAGAAGCTTGGAGAGCGATGCTATTGTCGGGAATGTGGTTAGGCTTGCAAGGCAGAAGGGCGTTGCTGTGCCCATGCTAAGGACTATCTATCTTCTCGCTCAGGGGCTTAGCCAGAGCTTCTCATTGGCACCATAAACAAGCTACCTGTTTGGGCTCCTAGCCCATCCAACCACGGCGAACGGCAAATAACAGGATTGTTTCTTACATGTTCGTTCAGAGGTTACATAGACCTACCAGTGTGTATTTTAGTCATAGACCGAGACAGAACAACTGGCAGATAATCAAACCTGACTTCGAATATTCCGAGAAGACGAGACTTTTGTGTATGCAAGGCATCTGGCGCCTTTAGCAGGTTGTTATACAGGGTAGGTTACATGTATACAGAGTATGGCTCAAGCTTTCAAGGGAGATAGATCGATTTATTCCATCGTCACAGTAGCCCCTAGCTCCTTCATCGTCGCGACGATCTTTTCGGCCTCGTCCTTCGGTACCGAGTCCTTCATCAACTTGGGCGCGCTCTCCACGAACTTCTTGCTGTCGACCAAGCTGAGCCCTAACAAGTTCTTGACCTCCTTGATGATCTTCGCCTTCGCGCCGGCATCGAACGCCGTCAGCTTCACGCTGAACAGCGTCTTCTCCTGAGCTGCCGGCGCAGGCTCGTCGGCCTCCTCTGCGGCCGCGGCCGGGGCAGCTGGGGCGGCGGCGAAGCCACCAACGGGCAAATCGGGAATATTCAGTCGCGACTATGAGCGGAAAATCAGCAAAGAGCTCTGGCAAACTCAATGGGCCGGCGAAAACCGACTTTTAAGCTGGAAACCAAATCAGCGGTTTCAAGAAGGGTCAATTGGCTGATTTGGTCGACGATGCCGGCGATCTTAGGGTTCGCGGGGGCCTCTGTTGAGTTGTGCCGTCGCTGTGTGGAGGTTGTCGTGCTCTGGAGAAATGAGGTGGATGCCCGGATCGAGCCGGTGGACCGTAGAGATCGCGCGCAGCTTCGGGCTGCGTATCTGCAAGGGACCGACATACTGGGCAGCTTTGTTCGTAATCGAAATCGTGCGTGGGCTGGAGGGGTTCGTTCGATTGACTGAGACTCGCGATGCTCTCTTCCTTCGAGTTTTTCGTCGGTTTGCAAAAGCTCGGGGCATCCACTGCCCAGTGGACGGGACCCTCACCTGGTGTCGGTGCTAGACAATGCCGACTTAGCTTCCCACCGCCCGGCAGAAAAGAAAAAAGTTATGGGAATCTCAAGTTTCGCAGAATGCGATCCGAGGTGACGATTTTACGTATTCCAGCACAAGTTTTGTATTATTCGAAGCAGTTATGGCGATGGTTGATCTGAGCCTGCAGCGGAAGCTGCTTCTGAATGATGAGGCTCTGTTGTCCCAATTACCCCCCGATTTACTTGAGATTATTCGCAGCCAAGCCCCGGCGAACTTCCTTGATGCCGTTGCTGCTGCGGCACTGATACCCCATATCACCGGGCAAATATTCATTCACTTCGAGAACATCTTCGCCGACATATGCGCCAGATGGCTGCTGAACTCTCGAAATGGAGGCCAAGAGGATCGCATTATCGCAGCTTTTGCGAGAATCCTCCCATTCGCGCCTCACTTATCTGTTTTTCTGGAGCAGTATATCAGAGAAACCTCACTTATACATAATCACGAATCACGGCCCTTGCAGATCAATTCACTGAACCTGCCCCAGACATGGCAACTTAGTGAACTGGACTTGTTGCAAGACCTTCTTGCATTCTGGAGACTTGTTAACTTTGACAAGAGGACGTTCAGCCAATTAGTACCACCTTCACGAATGCAGGCTTTGTTTCAACACGACATCGCACCAGTGAAGTACCTTGCAGTCAAAATCTTCTGCTGCCAGCTCAATGCCTCGGACCATAAACTGGAGACACTTCTCGGAGAGTATATCAATGAGGAAGCATCCATGCTCGGTGACTTTGACGGAAGAAATGTTGATTATACCTTTCTCTCCTTATACGAACATAAACGCGCCGAACAGTTAGATGAGTTCAGACAGGAATTGCAAGGCAGTTCTGTGTGCGCGACAGCCGAGAGTTTCCCACATCAGCAACTGACGAAGCTGGTGGTTCGATATGGCTCGACCGTTCTTCCTCGTCCGAATGGCGAGCCGCAGTTGACCTCTACTTTGGTCCATACTCCCACGACCTTGGCTAATCTAGAGAGTCTCGCGCAAAATCTCCAGAAACCAGGACCCATACTCCTGCATGGGTTGCCAGGATCTGGGAAGACCTCAGTTGTGCATGAGCTTGCTCGCGAGCTTGGCATGGAATCAGGCTTGGTGACACTGCACCTCAACGAACAGACTGATGCTAAAATGCTCGTCGGCTTATACTCTACAGATTCAAAACCAGGCTCTTTCTTGTGGCGACCTGGTGTGCTTACTACTGCTGTCAGGGAAGGGCGATGGGTCTTGATCGAGGACTTAGACAGGGCTCCCAATGAGGTCATGAGCACGCTGCTACCCCTGGTTGAACGCGGCAAACTGCTTATACCGAGCAGAGGAGAGACCGTGGAGGCGCCCAGCAGCTTTCGGCTCTTTGCGACAGTTCGAACTACCCGAGGAATGAATGGACAGGAACATCTTCCTAGTCTGCTGGGCCAGCGTTTCTGGCACTCGTCAAGTGTAAAGATCCCCCCGTCTGCTGAATTGGAACATATCATTGTTGGAAGTTACCCTTTATTACACAAATATACTCCAATGATCATGTCAGTCTACAAGCGGCTTTCCAGCCTGTCAAGTGTCTCGTCTACGGCCGGTGCTGGGCGCAGTACTGTGGAACGTCCAGTCACACCCCGAGATCTATTAAAATGGTGCCGCCGTCTCAAGGATATCCTGGCAGCGTCAGGGTGCAACACCGGCGATGAGCCCATAAGTGAGACTGCGAGAGATTGGATGTTTTTGGAGGCCGTTGATTGTTTCTGCGGCAGTTTCTCCAGGCCAGACACAAAAGCGATTATTGTCAGTTACATCGCGGAGGAGATGCACTTATCTAAGCAACTCGTGGAACACTATCTTAAGGCGCATGTGCCCCAAATAGAGGAGAGTGCCGGCAGTTTCAAGGTCGGGAGAGTCATGTTGACAAGACGTAAGCATGCGAACAGAGTGACGAAGTCCAAAAGGCCGTTTGCAAGTACTAGCCATGCCAGGCGGCTGCTTGAACAGATCGCAGTGGCCGTCAAGCTTCGTGAGCCCGTTCTTCTTGTAGGCGAAACTGGCATTGGCAAGACAACTGTGATTCAGCAGCTGGCTGAATCCCTTGGCCATAAGCTAGTTGCAGTGAACCTGTCACAGCAAAGTGAAGTTGGAGACCTGCTGGGAGGTTTCAAGCCGGTGAACGCGCGAAGTCTCGCCGTGCCTTTGAAAGAAGAATTCGAGGATTTGTTCGCCTCAACTGGAATCTCGGCCTCTAAGAATCAGAAATATCTCGAGCAGATCGGTAAATGCACTGCCAGAGGGCAATGGACGAAAGTGTCAAAGCTCTGGCGAGAAGCTCCAAAGATGTTCAACAAAATCATAGGCGAACTTCAGAAACAGTCCGAAGCCCGTACTGGGGAGGATTCTGATGGTCGACCAGCTGTCAAGAGGCGCAAAACAGACTCTAGATTACAGTCGTTGCTTGACCTGAAGCCTCGATGGGAAGCTTTCGCAAAGAACCTGGAGCAATTCGACGTTCAAATATCTAGCGGTTCTGGCAGTTTTGCCTTCGCTTTTGTCGAGGGCAATATCGTTAAAGCTGCGAGAAACGGTGATTGGGTGCTTCTGGACGAAATCAACCTCGCATCGCCTGACACGCTTGAGAGCATCGCCGACCTGCTTGCTTCTGGCCCCGATGATGTGCCGTCCATCCTGTTGTCAGAGATGGGAGAAATCGAACGAGTCAAGGCGCACCCAGACTTCCGCATATTCGGTGCCATGAATCCAGCCACGGATGTTGGCAAACGCGATCTACCGCTTGGGCTGAGGTCACGTTTTACGGAGCTCTACGTCGGCAGTCCAGACAAAGATTTGAAGGATCTCCTCACCATAATAAAGACCTATCTTAGCGGGAAGAGCGCCAAAGATGATCAAGCTGCAGATGACATTGCTCGACTCTATCTGAATACCAAGACGCGTGCCGAAGAAAAGCGCTTGGTTGATGGCGCCAACGAAGTACCTCATTTCAGTCTCCGAACCCTGACGCGTGTCTTGAGCTACGTAAACGACATCTCACCATTTTACGGCCTGCGACGAGCCCTGTTCGAAGGGTTCTCAATGGGATTTCTAACATTGTTAGATAGAGCATCAGAGGAGACCCTCGTACCATTGATTCACCATCATCTTCTTGACAGACATGGAAATGCTAGGTCTCTACTGTCACAGCCTCCAAAGTACCCGAACGACGGAAAACAATATGTTCGATTCATGAACAAGAATAAGGACCGCCAGTATTGGCTACTCCAGGGGAATGAACCCCCTATCGAACGGACCGACTACATAATCACACCATACATCGAGCGTAACCTTCTAAATCTCGTGCGCGCGACATCAACGAGGCGCTTTCCGATCCTTATTCAGGGCCCCACGTCAGCTGGAAAGACAAGCATGATCGAATATCTTGCGAATTTCAGCGGTAACAAATTCGTGCGGATCAACAACCACGAGCACACGGATCTTCAAGAATACCTGGGCACCTATGTTTCAGATGCTAATGGAAAGTTGCGGTTCCAGGAAGGGCTGCTTGTGCAAGCTCTCCGTCAAGGGCATTGGATTGTCTTAGATGAGCTCAACCTGGCGCCAACTGATGTTTTGGAAGCTTTGAATCGTCTCCTCGACGACAATCGCGAATTGCTTATCCCTGAGACACAGGAGGTTGTTCGCCCGCATGAGAACTTCATGCTTTTTGCAACTCAAAACCCACCTGGATTGTATGGTGGGAGAAAAGTGCTCTCACGCGCTTTTCGTAACCGTTTCTTAGAACTCCACTTCGACGATATTCCCGAAGACGAACTCGAAACCATTCTACAGAAACGTAGCTTGTATACTGCCCCATCTGACTGCAAGAGAATAGTCACTGTGTACAAAGAGCTATCGAGGTTACGTCAAACAAGCAGGCTCTTCGAAAACAAGGACAGCTTCGCGACGCTCCGTGACCTCTTCAGATGGGCCCTGAGGGGGGCAGAGACCCGAGAGGAGATCGCAGCCAATGGTTTCATACTTCTAGCAGAGCGTGTGAGAAATGATGAAGAGCGCATGGCTGTTAAAAAGGTAATCGAGACAGTTTTCAAGGTCAAGATTGACGAAGATCAACTCTACGATATCCACAGATCACCATACCTTCGAGTACAGCCTCCCAATAACGGCCAGGGTGTTGTCTGGACTCATGCGATGCGTCGTCTCTATGTGTTAGTAGCAAGTGCTCTTCGCCACAACGAACCTGTTCTCTTGGTCGGAGAGACTGGCTGCGGCAAAACCACTGTCTGCCAACTCCTTGCCGAGTCACTCGGGAAGGAGCTTCATATCGTCAATGCGCATCAAAATACGGAGACAGGCGATCTTATTGGATCCCAGAGACCTATTCGAAATCGCGGGGCTGTTGCTGATGCGTTAACGCAAGACCTTGCTAAAGTTCTACAACAGTTTGGGGAAACTTCCGAAGGCAACTTAGAGGACCTCCTAGAAAGGTTCCACGCTCTAAGCCTAGACGTACTAGAGAAGATACCGGTGGGTATACGTCAGAGAATTTCTGATAATGAAGTTAAGAGCAAAGCGCTCTTCGAGTGGGCAGACGGAAGTCTGGTCCATGCTATGCGAGATGGTCAATTTTTTCTTCTTGACGAAATATCTCTAGCAGATGACTCTGTTTTAGAAAGACTGAACTCGGTGCTTGAGCCTCAGCGCTCTCTGCTCCTCGCAGAGAAAGGCATCGATAATTCGTTCGTCAAAGCTTCCGACGGGTTTCAGTTCCTGGCGACAATGAACCCTGGCGGCGACTTCGGTAAGAAGGAGCTTTCACCAGCACTGAGGAACCGTTTTACCGAGATCTGGGTTCCGCCCCTTTCAGAGAATGAGGACGTATTGCACATTGTCTCATCCAAGCTGAGGCAGGAGTTCCAATCCTTCTCCAAAGTTATCGTTGATTTCTCTTATTGGTTTGGCCAGAACTTTCGATCCACAGCTTCAACCGCGTTTTCGATCAGAGATATCTTGGTCTGGGCCAAATTCATAAATGAGAGTGCTGGAAAAGACGGTGTTTTTTCTGTAATCCATGGTGCCGCAACGGTTTTCATCGACACTCTTGGTGCGAACCCCTCTGCATTGATCGCCGTCGACCCGAAGAGCATGGATACGCAGCGACAAAAATGTCTAGACAAGCTGAGCGTACTTCTGGGTCACGATGCTTCCGCAGTATATCGGGCGCCGCCACAGTTGACCATCGGACATGACGAACTTCGAATTGGTGACTTCTCTATTGAACGAACTGCCAACGATGACTTCGAAACGGGGTTTGCCCTACATGCACCTACCACCAAGCTCAATGCGATGAGAATTATTCGTGCTCTCCAGGTTCAGAAGCCTATTCTCCTAGAGGGTAACCCCGGCGTAGGGAAGACCACATTGGTTGGCGCTCTTGCCCGGGCATGTGGCCGACCCCTGACGCGAATTAACCTCTCCGATCAAACGGACCTCATGGACCTTTTTGGTACGGATGTGCCGGTTGAAGGAGCCGAGGCCGGCCACTTTGCATGGAGAGATGCACCGTTCCTTCGCGCTATGCAGAATGGGGAGTGGGTTCTCCTAGACGAGATGAACCTCGCTTCGCAATCGGTTCTTGAAGGCCTCAATGCGTGTCTCGATCATCGGGGGGAGGTTTATGTCTCTGAACTCGATCAAGTCTTCAAAAGGCATCCTGAATTCCGTCTCTTTGCTGCACAAAATCCACACCATCAGGGAGGTGGGAGGAAGGGGCTGCCAAGCTCGTTCGTCAACCGCTTCATAGTCGTGTACGCTGATGTGTTTACCGAGGAGGACCTCTTGCTCATTGCCCAGCACAACTTCCCGGCAGTGCCAACTGAGACTGTACGACAGATGATTAGCTTCATCGCAAACCTTGAGACCCGAATTGTGATTGAAAGGTCTTTTGGCTCTCAGGGCAGTCCGTGGGAATTCAATCTTCGTGATACGCTGCGCTGGCTTCAGCTACTCACCTCTCCTGATCCGCTACTTGGGACCGGAACGGTCGACGATTTCCTGCCTATCGCCATCCGGCAACGCTTCCGGACTTTAAGAGACAGAGATGAGGTCGATAAACTGTTTGCCGAGTCTTTCAATGGACCGCCGAAGGCTCACCAGTTATACCATAACATGCACTCCTTGTCCTCCCAAGTTGGGCTTGCACTGATACAGCGAAATCCGTTGGTGCAGCCATCCCGTTACCCCGGAATGAACGTTGTTCCTCGACTCTTAGAGATAGAGTCACTCCTGATTTGCGTCAAGCAGAACATCCCGTGCATTCTTGTAGGGCCTTCGGGCAGCGGCAAGTCAATGCTCCTCCAAGAGATTGCCGCATCCACTGGAAAACAGCTTATCACATTTCCAATGAACGCTGATATAGACACGATGGATTTGGTAGGAGGCTTTGAGCAATCTGATCCTCTTCGTGAGACGAACGTTGCGCTACAGGAGTTGTACGATGCCCTACAGTTATCAACTCTTAGCACCTTGCCCAAGAGGATTCCATATGCAGCAGTGGACTTACTCAATGCCATGAGTTCTATCAAGGAGTTGGTAAATGAACGTCAAAAACTATTAGGCCTCATCGAAAACCTTCAGGGGCAAATCTCAGCTGACTCGGAGTTGGTCGCTATGCTTGAAAGCGTGCGAGGGCTTCTTCGACGTCCCATCGGCATTACCGACCCTCGATTTGAGTGGCTAGATGGCATTATTGTGAAAGCACTTCAGAAGGGACACTGGCTGGTGTTGGACAATGCGAACCTCTGCAGCGCCTCTGTCTTAGACCGGCTGAATTCCTTGCTTGAGCCGGATGGTTTCCTGATCATCAACGAGCATTGTGGCCCGAATGGCGAACCACGAGTCGTCAAGCCGCATCCAGAGTTTCGAATCTTTTTGACCGTAGACCCCCGCCACGGGGAACTCTCACGGGCCATGAGAAACCGAGCAGTCGAAATCTACGTGGAGCCTTTTGTCTCAACCACGGCCCCCTGGCAGGGCAGGATTGCTGACGTGGAGTCAAGTTTGCAAAGATATAAATCAATATCTACGTCGGTGTCATTCGACGCTCTTCACGCGACAAACATGAGCTACCTAGTCGTAGACTCACTGTCATCCAGCGATTTGCCTCTGCTTGACAAGTACGCCAGTAGCTGCATTCAGGTGATGAAGCGACCGCCGCCAACGCTGCGACAGACCGAGGCTTCAATATTCTATCGTACCATGGGCTCTATTGTGTCGTTTGTCAAGTCACCACTTACAACCGATGTTCAACATGCCATTGGCGAACTGCATGCAACCTTACCAAAAACTATCGCGCCAAGCCTTGAAGGTGTTCAGGTGAGTAACTCTTCGATACTCATGTCTTTGTTTACGTTCTCTAATGGATTTCCAGCCACTTCACCCTTTGCAGAATTCGGTCATGGTTCCGCTGCTTCAAAACCGCTCTGCGCAGATTCCGTTCTGGCTTGCGACCTGCTATGAGCTATATTTCAGTATCCTCAAGGCCTCGGAAGCCATCGACTCGCAGAAGTCTCAAGCTAGAGGCACCCAAGTGTCGCAGCTGAACCGCTTACAACGCTCATGCGTCGTCGAAAGTGTTGCTGCTGTGTCAAAAGACTCAACAGTTGGTGCTGCTAAATTTCTCGTTGGTGTTTTGCAAGCAATCGAGTCATATACACGAGCTCAGCTCTTGGGTTCTGACGCCTGGAAGGTGAGTAGTGGCCAAGAAAAGAATTGAAGTGAAGTCACTGACGAAGACAGGAGCAAAAATACATCTTACGAGACTTGATGCACTGCTGGTGGAGAACATTCCAGTACATCGTCAAGTCCCCATTCGAAGAGGCCCCTTTCCAGGCTCACCTAGGCTACGTTTCCAAGGTAATTTCCAACCATCTCTCTAGCATTGAGGGACATACCAGAGAACTTCTCGCGCATGTCCTTGGTGGACTGGATGAATGCTTCCTCTCTGGTTTCAAACTGTCTACTGGCTTGAGCATGGAAACACTCTGGGAAGCCTTGCGACCAATTCCGATCAGCGACAAGCTTCTCCTAGACCGTGTCAGCCGTATGGAACACCTGGCGTCACAGTTTGACCTAGTTAAGTGGCAGTCGACGGCTGCACCTACTGACCTGGCCAAGGTCATAGAATCATTCCTTCAGGCATACCAACTTATTCGACAAGGTGAAGCGAACGCCGAAGGTCTTTTAGATTCACTGAAGGCCGAGATCGATCCATTATTCCATGCGCTGGCCGACAACGGTGGCCCAGCCTCCCCATTCCTGGCTACCGAGTTTGAGGCCATACGGCAGATTTCCGTACTTGATTGCATGTCCCGCCAAATCGACCTACCACAGGATGCGATCGAGATGGCCTTGCTATCTGATCTTCCGCTGGTCGCCCAGATGCGCACCAGCAGCTCTTCTGATACTTCAAAGCCTCTGCAGTCAATGGAGAATTTGCTTTCCGATAATATCCAGCGGCAGAACTGGGACGGCAGCTTGTCGGTCAAGGTCCTAGCAAAACTCGGTAGTGTCGATTCGGCGAATCTCAGTTCTCTGGCATCACTTGAAGCAGAAGTGCCAATTCTAGCAAAACAGGTCAGTTTATGGACAGAGGCAATTGCGGACGATCGGCTTGAAAAGGTCGGAGAGCTTCTTTGGAATCTCATGATACGCGTGGTCAACATATTGGACCCATCGTTGGCAGCAGCCTTCACCTCAGTAACGCAAGCTGCCGCGGCATCCGATACGTCCTCCCTAGTCAGCTACAGCGAACGAGGCCTGTCATTTGATACGGACAAACTGCTACCCGTCAGCCTGATATCTAAGTCCGAGGGACTATCTAGGATTGTCACTCCACACTTAATACCAGCTCTTGTGTCTTGGATCGCTTCCAAAAATGCTGGCTCACGGCGTGTCTACCTCGCGAATGCCTGGATCCAGTTCTCTGTCGCCTTAGTTAAGCTATTCGTTCCAGATAAAGCCTATGATCCCCAGTTGCGGCCTCAGGTCGAGAGAGAAAGTTACGAGGAACTTCGGGAGAGCCTAGAACAGCAGCTTCAGGCGTTGCGGCAGTTTGAAAAGGTCCAAACCGGCCAAGCCACAAACCTACGATGCGAATTACTGGAAGAAGAAATTGCCGCCCTTGGGCAGCCACCCAGCGTAGTACAAGTTGTTTACCGCCCTGCTATGTCCGAGCTGCCCGAGATCCAAGCAGAATTCAATGGTCTCTTGAAGGTTGTTCTCGGCTCTGACATCAGCTTGACCTTCTTCCAGCACTGTTCGGGGTCGGAGACGGCTACGCAACAACTACATGTCATCCGTGAAAACATATCGAGGCTCGGCTTTCGCCTAAAACAGAAATTCCGTGCATACGAGGATATGACTCTTCCCATTGTCAACATGATCCATTGCCTGGAACTTGGCTTATCCTTGGGGCAAGAAATAGAAGTGCAAGACACGGCCCGAAACTCTCCATTAACAACGTTACGCAACCTAACACCCTTCCTTGGCGGAAAACCTGGAGTCCAGCCCACGGGATTCACGTCATCACATCACTTCGAATTCCTTAATTACGCTGGAATGCTTGTCGCTGTAGAGGGCTTGAACGGACTCAAGCCGGTCAAACAGACTGTCTTCGAAGCGATCCACTCGATATACGATCAGTGGACGCAAAAGCTTGAAGCCGATAAGAAGTCTGAAGAGGCGAAGAAGAGTTGGTACCGTTACCGAGGTGGGCTAGACGAGGAAGAGGCAGCTGAACAAGAGGCCTTTGAGAATTTGTTCCCAAGTTTCGATGAGAATGACGGCCGATTGGATACGCCTAAGATTGAGGATGCTCGAGCGTTGGCCATCAAGTTAGCACGAGTGCATAAGGACATTTTCCTTGCTCCGAGAGACGCCTCAGAGAGCATTACGAGTCTCACCAAACTCGTTGCCCACCAGGTCGCCAGGAACGCAGAATCTGATGTTACGGACCGAAATATGCTTTCAGCTACCTTCCTAGCTCTCGAGGAGAGGTTACAGGAGTTTGGTTCCACAACTACTCCGGCTGACTATAACTTCTATACGGACCATAACCTACATGAAGCTCGCAAGCTAGTCAATCTGACCAACGGTATCCGAAGCCGCTTTCGTCAACTCCAACAAGTCGACGAGATCAGCCACCTACAGCCACTAGCTGATGTTGTGTTGTATTGTAACAACATCCTCGAACTTGGACATTCGGATCCACTCGCCAAGATAATTCCCAAAGTTGAGCAATTGCATGGCTCTGTCTACGAGTGGCAGTTCGGCGGTTGGGCCAGCAAGATCTATACTGTCCTACCGCTATATAACCAGTTGACAGACCTTCTCGTGGGTTGGCGCAGATTAGAATTGTCGACGTGGGGAAAGCTGTTTGACATGGAAGTCAAGAAATGTGGCGAGGACGCCAGTTCCTGGTGGTTTATTGCCTATCAAGCCATCATATCTGGGCCGTTAACCCTTACCCACGCCGGGGAAGACATTTCTCTTCACACTTCCAATCTACTAGGAGAACTACAGACTTATTTCTCCTCCGCACCAGTCGGGCAATTTGTAGGTCGGCTTTGCCTTCTCAGACAACTACATAAGCAGCTCGAGTTGCTTGTAATAGATTATCCTTCGATGTCGGCAATTCGACACGGGCTCCAAAACTTCATTTGCTTCTACTCTCGGTATGAAAAGGCTGTCGATGACTTCATACGTGCCGGCCGAAACCCCATCGAGAAGCAAATGAAGGACGTCCTCCTCTTGGCAAGCTGGAAAGATACGAATATCGTCGCCTTACGAGAAAGCGCCCGCAAGTCGCACCAAAAGCTGTTCCGAATTGTGCGAAAATTCCGTGAAATCCTCAACCAACCGATGAAGCCAATCATTGATCAGGGCCTACCAGACGAAACACATAGCGAGTCCAAAACGGTCGGGAGCCAAACGACTGCCGTGTCTATTGATCGGGCTGCAATAGAGTCGTGCCACCAGGGTATTCCTCGATGGACGAAGGATCACAGAAGACTGGATAATGTGCAGAAAACAGTCGAAATTATGAGCAGACATGGCCGCATTCCTGACTCCGCAATTGACGCTGGGGAAGCCATTGACTCTTTTCTATCCAGTCTAACTTCATCGGCCCTTGAACTACGCAAGGAGACACCGCCAGTCCTTACTGAAGACAACAAGGCCTTAGTAAAGCACTTGAAGTCGCGTAAACGGAAATTGTTCGCGGAGACTCTAAAGGAGGCAAGACAGATGGGATTCCAGTTCAACCTTAGTACCGACATCCTGTCTCGGCAAAACTCACTGTCCACAGTGCTTGCTATTTCGGAGCCCCTAGAGCCTCAATGCCACTCGGAACTCGACAGCACGGAATACTACTTCCATAAGATGCTCGATCTTGCACCTCAGGTCCGCCGTGCGGCACAAACCCATTCTGATGACCTAACTGCTGCGGAGGTGGACAGGAGTATCGGATTCCTCGAGGGAATACTTCACGTTGCATTAGGCCAGAGACACCAACTGGCAGGCGCGTTACGGCAACTTGAAGCACTGTCGGTAACTCTCCGAGATGTCCAATCTCTGGGTGTTTTGAGAGGCGGCAATAGAATCAACGCGGAGACACTGTCCAACAATCACGCCAAATCTCCTCACTGGCTTGTCCAAATCATCAAGATCGGCATGCGCCTGGTCCAACTGCACTCTAAGTTTGGCAATCTCGACAACACCGAAGCCATTCGTCTTCTAAATACTTGGCTAGAAAAAGCTGAGGCCTTGTCTACTAGATGGATGTCGCTACCCGATGTTCCTAGAGGACTGGCCTCACTTGAAAAGTCGCAGCTAGACGATGACATCAAATCGTCGTTCATTGAATTCCGAGTAGAGATTAACGAGGCTTGCCGAACTTGGCCACGACTCGCATTTTTTCTCCAGCAAATCCAGCTTTGGACCCTCATTGACGAAAAACCGGCGCCATCGTTAGACTCGACACCAGAAGATGTGGATACACTCATGAACTCTGCGAAAATACTGTGTGACGGTATCCTCGTTGCGATTGAGCACTTCAAAAAGGCAGTAGTTAAGCTACCCAGTTCACAAGAGGAGGCTGGATGGCTGGCAAAGTACAACGAGACCTTGGCTACCTCAATTCGAGCTCTACACATGGACAAGATTGAAAAGAGTACGGTAGAAACCCTAGATGTTTTCAGGCGAGTCGATCTTAATAATCCGGCCATCAACAACGCGGCAACATCTCTTATGGCCGTCCTTGCTCCTATCATAGACCAGTACCGCGCCACTTGTATCCAGTCCATCGGAGCATTGGCCAGTGCACACCAGAGCACCTGCAAGCTTGGTCACACATTAAGCAAGAGCTTCACCCAGCTCGTATCCCAAGGTTTCTGCACGCCCCAGGAGAAATCAGACGAGACGTCCGGCGAGAGTGGGCAACTCGAAAGCGGAACAGGACTTGGAGATGGAGAAGGTGCAGAGGACATCAGCAAGGACATCCAGCCCGATGAGGACTTGTCTGAGTTGGCGCAAGAAGGGAACAAAGAGTCGAATCAAGAGATGGAAGACGAAAAGGATGCTGTCGATATGGCTGATCAGGAACTCGAAGGGGACCTTGAAAGTGTGGATGGCCGTGAAGATGATGAAAAAGGGTCGAAGTCTGGTGATGAAGATGAAAGCGGTGACGAAATGGATGAGGAGGCTGGTGATGTGGATGACTTGGATCCTTCAGCTGTTGATGAGAAAATGTGGGACGGTGAGGATGATAAGGAAGCAGAAAAGGACCAACAGGGAGAGAACACCAAGGGACAGAAAAAGAAGGACGAACAGATGGCTGCCGATAAGAAGCCCGACACACAAGATCTCCAACCCGAAGAGGATGGTGAGCAAGGTGACGAAGAGTTAGATGAAGAACAGGCTGCGGAGCAGGAAGAAGAAGTTCAGCAGCAGGACGAAGCCAACAGACAGGACCAGAATGTCCAGGAACAGGATACCTTGGCACTCCCTGACGACATGGATATTGATGGCGATGACAATAAGTCGATGTCGTCACTAAGTGACGATGAACTAGATAAGCTCTCAGACGTTGATCAAGAAGAGCGAAACGAGAAACAAGTGAGCGACCAGGAGAGCGAGAATGGTGGTGAGGGCGAGATGGACATGGTGCCTACAGACGTTGACAACGAAAACGGGGAATTGGATGAAAAGCCAGAAGAGGAAAAATCCAAAATCCAAGAAGAGGAGCAACCGGATGAAGGGCAAGATAACCCCCCAGAGGAGCAGGAGAAGGCTGAGAAGCCCTCTGCCGACGAAGTCAATGCCAACAAGGACGATGCCGCACCAAGTGAAGTCAAGAGCGGCGGACAGGATCAAGATACCAACCAGAGCGAAGAGCAAGCCAACGCCCAGAATAATGCGGCTCAGCAAGAAGACGGAGAAATGGGCGAAAATGCAGCTGATCAGGACAAGGCCACTGGAACGAAGGGCAGCATTTCTAAGGCCCAGGAGCAGTTTTCGGAGACGGAGCTCGACGATGCCAGAGACTCCTCAACCAACCAGCCCTTCAAGGCTCTAGGCGATGCTCTAGAAAAATGGCACAGACAGCAGCAGGAAATCAAGGAAGCCCAAGAACAGGAGTCTCGGGAACAGAAACAAAACACGGAGCAAGAATCCGCCATCCGGGAATTCCAACATCTCCAGAATGACGAGTGCGCGGCAGATGCTCAAGCCATGGGCGCAGCTAATGAGGAGCAGTCCAAACCAATTGATGATTCGATGGCAATTGACGACGAGGATCAGCCTACAGACAACCAAATCGTACCCGAAGATGAAGCAGAACCCGCGGATGTGGAGGGAGAAGATATGGACACCTCAGAACCTCTCGACCAGCAAGATCAGCAAGACAAGCGGAAAGAACAGGAGCGTACCGGAGTCTCAACTCGCCAGGGTGCTTATAACCGGGACACAACGCCACCAACCGACGGAGCGCCGGCCTCAGATGAGGTAGATGAATCAGTCCAGGAGACATCTACACAGCTGTCTACGACCCATTTGTCAGAGCCTAACTTAGAACTGAGGGACTACGAAGAGTCGATGCACCAGTGGACCTCGTTCCAAAGCAAGACGCATCCGCTCTCGCTGTCGTTGACTTCACAACTGCGCCTGATCCTGACGCCGTCGCAGTCCACGAAGCTATCCGGAGCCTACCGAACCGGAAAGCGCCTCAATATCAAGCGGATCATCCCGTACATCGCGTCCAGCTACAAGCGGGACAAGATCTGGATGCGGCGGGCGATCCCGACCAAGCGCGCGTACCAGATCCTGCTCTGCGTCGACGACAGCCGAAGCATGGGCGAGTCGAGCTCCGGGGCGCTCGCGCTCGAGTCGCTCGTCATGGTGTCGCGGGCGCTGGCCATGCTCGAGGTCGGGCAGGTCGGCGTGCTCGGGTTCGGGGCCAACGCGTTCATGGCGCACGAGTTCACCGAGCCGTTCGCGTCCCACGACGCCGGCGCCAAGGTCCTGCAGCGCTTCTCCTTCCGCCAGGACCACACCGACGTCCGCCTCCTCGTCCGCCAGACCATCGAGCGCTTCCGCCTCGCGCGCCAGCAGCAGCAGCACGGCGGGGGCGGGTCCGGGTCCCAGGACCTCTGGCAGCTGGCGCTGATCCTGTCGGACGGGCTGACGCCGTCGGCGGCCCACGAGGACATACGCGTGCTGCTGCGCGAGGCCATGGAGGAGCGCATCATGATCGTGTTCATCATCATGGACGACGACAGTAACGGCGGCGGGAAGGCCCAGGGTCAAAATCAGGGCCAGGGTCAGGGCCAGGGCAGCGTGCTTAACCTCAAGAAGGTCCGCTTCATGGGCAACGACGAGATCCGCACAGAGTACTACCTCGACACCTTCCCCTTCCAGTACTACCTCATCGTGCACAACCTCGAGGACCTGCCCGGCGCGCTGGCGGGGCTGCTGCGGACGTGGTTCGCCGAGGTCAATGCTTGATTTTCCAATATGTTTTCATTCTTGATTTTTGATTCGGGTTCATGTGTAGAGTTGGGGCGTTTGTATTGCATTTCTGTTCCGTGTAGATATGGGCTACTTGCTTCTCGTTCATAGATACATGATTTCATCTCACATTCTGGTGTTCTTCCGTGAATATTGGTGACCCCAACATGCTTTTTCGCACCTCACGGTGTTGAGTCCCTACGATATGTATTCGCGGCCTGCGTGAATGTAGTGTTCTGGACACATTATGCCAGCTGTAGAGAGTTCTTCTTATCGTTGGGAATAGTACATTGGGGACCTCAATAGGTGACAATTTGTCGCGGAGCCGATGTGTGGGTCACTCTTCCGGAGCTCCGGAGGTCCTAGCTGAGGAGTGGATAAATGGTTGAGGTCCTCAAATGCTATATCGATATCCATACAGTTGTAAGATCCAGTCGCATTAGGTGGGGGGATCACTTTAAAATTGCAGAAAATCTTTATCTCCTCCAAAATGAGGGTATTCGTAACTATTTGTATAGGTAATAATCTCGTACCTACCTCAAGAGGTGTCAGTCAGCCATTTACGCAGTAAAATGGGAAGGCCACCAGCCGTACAATGTACAGTCAGAAAAGCCATCATTCATAAGTTGTACAACACAACATCTTTTACCCTCCGCCCAACATACCTCAACATAATACAGGTTTCACAGCGCTTATCGCTATGCCCGTGAGCTGGATGGTGCGCTATCGGTCTGACTTAGATAGTGGATCCGGGCTCCGCGGGCGTGTTGGCCTCGAAGGGGGCTATCCAAAGACGTCCTAGATCCGTGTGAAAACTCATTCCCGGCCCTGCCGGCGCCCTGCCGGCTAGCTTCATAGGGGATACAGTGGATCTGAAGAAAAAAAATTCTTGAAGGCCTTAGCTTAGGTCAGGCCGACCAGATCCACAATGAGGCAATTCCGACGGTAAAAAGCAAAACGGACACTTGTTTGGTCGAATGAAATTGTTGAATATAGTCAGCAAGGAAAATACCTAGTCTACAGATATGTTCACCTGTTTGATCGTCAGATTAGGCCGGACTTTCGCTTGTTTGACCATCGGGGAAAGGTGGGCCTATACCGGAGCTACGAACCCCTGTCCCAGGGACGGGTGGACCCTGTGACCCGGGCGGTCGGGTTTTCCCAGCTACCCATGTACCCGAACTATCACATCCTCACATCCTTCATTAGCCAGCAAGGCCGGTCCAGCTCCTCCCACCCAGCGGGCTTTTGCCGGTGAGAATACCATGTACAACCAATGGGTAGTGGCAAAAGTGGGTGGCGCCCCATTTGATTTTCGTCACCTGTACGTAAAGCTGACAGCTTCCGAGCGTCAACGGTGAATCGGGGCAGATAAACAAATATTTAAACTAGCCTGTTTGCTTCCGAGAATATATGGGTAGTTGGTTATACCTGCCACATTCCGGCGATGTGTATAGCACGGTGACATTGCAAAACTGCTAGGTATGGCAAAACCCGGCATAAGAGCAGTAGCAAGCGCAAGCCAATGTCTCCCATCCAAACGACGACCCGGCGTCTCGCCGACGCTTCGCAAACTTTATGACACGCAACGGGCGGTAGGCGGCCTACGGGCGGCGAGCGTAGTCGCAAACGCCAACGATACATCGTCGTCGTCCAGTAAAGGAAAGAGAAAGGAGCGCGTCGTGATCCTCGGCTCGGGATGGGCCGGCTACGCCTTCGCGCGGACCCTCGACCCGGACAAGTTTGAGCGCATCATGATCTCGCCGCGCTCGTACTTCGTCTTCACGCCGCTGCTGGCGGGCACGGCGGTCGGCACGCTCGAGTTCCGCGCCGTGCTCGAGTCGGTGCGCCGCCTCGGGCTCGACCACTTCCACCAGGGCTGGGCCGACGACGTCGACTTCGCGCGCAAGACGGTGCGCGTCGAGGCCAACACGTCCGACGACATGGCGTCGCGGACGCGGCTCGTGCTGCGCCACCGCTCCGGGCCCCGGGCCGAGGAGGCCAAGGGCCCCATGTTCGACGTCGCGTACGACAAGCTCGTCGTCGCCGTCGGGTCGTACAGCCAGACGTTCGGCATCGAGGGCGTGCGCGAGCACGCCAACTTCCTGCGCGACATCGGCGACGCCCGCAAGATCCGCATGAAGGTGCTGCAGGTGTTCGAGAAGGCGGCGCTGCCGGTGACGACCGAGGCCGAGCGGCGCAAGCTGCTCAACTTCGTCGTCGTCGGCGGCGGGCCGACGGGCATCGAGTTCGCGGCCGAGCTGCACGACCTCGTGCGCGACGACCTCGCGCGCACGTACCCGGACCTCATGAAGCACGTGCGCATCACCGTCTACGACGTGGCGCCCAAGGTGCTGCCCATGTTCGACCAGAAGCTGGCGCGCTACGCCATGGACACGTTCCGGCGCGAGGGCATCGCCGTCAAGACCGAGCACCACCTCACGCGCGTGCGCCCGGACGAAGAGACCGAGGGCTGCCTCAAGATCCGCGTCAAGGAGTACGGCGACGAGGAGGTCGGCGCCGGCATCGTCGTCTGGAGCACCGGCCTCATGCGCAACCCCCTGGTGCAGAAGCTCGAGGAAAAGACGTTCCCGGACCCGACCCCGGACCCGTCGTCCTCCACCAGCGAACACCCAGCAGGCACCCGGATGAAGCTGCAAAAGGACGCGAAGACGGGCGGTATCCTGACGGACGAGAACCTCCGGGTGATCATGAGCGCGGCGGGCGCGAACGGCAATGGTAATGGCAACGGGAATGGCAACGGCAATGGCAATGGCAATGGCAACGGGAATGGCAACGGAAACGGAAACGGGAACGGCGCACCGACGAAGCCGTTGCCGGACGTGTACGGGATCGGGGACTGCACGGTGATCAAGGGGAAACCGCTGCCGGCGACGGCGCAGGTGGCGAGCCAGCAGGCGGCGCACCTGGCGCGGCGGCTCAACCGGGGCGACGCGGGCGAGCGGCCCTTCCGGTTCCGCAATCTCGGCACCATGGCCTACGTGGGCAACTGGCGCGCCATCCACCAGAGCGAGGCCGACGAGCTGCGCGGCTGGGCCGCCTGGGTCCTCTGGCGCACCGCCTACCTGACCCGCAGCATGAGCATCCGCAACAAGATCCTCGTGCCCTTCTACTGGGCCATCTCCTGGGTCTTCGGCCGCGACATCTCGCGGTTCTGAAGACGGGACAGACAGGGGAAGGAGTAAGGGGTAAGGGGTAAGGTGTCTGAAAGTGATGATGTATTGAATCGGCGAGCGAGGGAAAGCGAAGGGAAGGACAGGGCAGGGCAAGGAAGGAACTTTTCATTGCTGATGTAGATTGTGTACCTACGACTTAGGTGTTCCAGGCAAAGCTGGATGGATGTTACTTACCTATGTATATACCACCTTTTTCTCCCGTGTCATTTCCAGAAGAGAAAAATAATTTTCCTCCTTCCAACTTCCTACGAAATATTACCACGCCATTACGTACGTCTAACTTGATTGAGAATGAAGCTTCCCCGGACTCTTATGAAAGAAGCAAGAGGGAGGCAAGAAATGTTTGGGATGGTAACTATATATATAACGAGTTTTCAAATGTGCCTAGATACCTTACGTACCCAGAATATGTTGTGCCAACGTTGCCATAGCTGGAATACCTAATGTAAATGTAAGCACGAGAGGCTTTCAGGGTCCATACCTATATGGTAGGCCGGCAGTTGGGTACCTATCCGACATGATGCACCGATCAGGTCTCCGGTCTTCCATTAATTCGACCGTCAAAGTTCCAATACAATCTAGAATAAATGCGAGACTAGAAGCCATTTCTAGGAATGCCGAGATAAGAAAGGATGAAGGAGTGGAGAACAAATACTCATAAATATCAGGCCTTGCCACCAATACTTGGGAATAACAATCACAGTAGTAAGAGCTACCTTAAGTAGGTTAGGTACCTCAGTACTAAAGAAACTCCGAGGTCTTTCGTTTCTGTGGGGTCGATTGCGCATCGTCTGACTTTCTCTTCGCGGTGACGTTGTTCTCCTTTGAGCTGTGCCTCTGCAAAAACTCATCGAACTTCTGAAGTAGTTCGCCAGCTTCTGCCTACCTACCCAGGCACCTACTTACCTACTTAGGTACCTAGGTGTAGGAGTGAATTATCTGTTGCCTAGAGTGGCCCAAAGTTCCAGAGTGCCCAGCATGATAGTGAGCTTTTTGGAAGGGACTTCATACGCCCAAACCCTCCAGGCAGGCAGGGCATTGCCTGTTTTGAGGTATACAGCTTCTTGTTTCGTCTGTATAAGTTATGTAAGTGCAATGGACCAGTTAATCACAGGTACTGTACTAACTGGAGTAAACCTTAAGTAGATTAGGTACCTGCCTATAATACCTACCTAACCTAACGTTTCATAGTCACTGTGATAACTGAAGGTAGGTAGGTAGGTACCTTAGTATTCCCAGTAACTACCTAATGTGGTAGTTTCCCCTGTGTTAAGTTTCATACCTAGTAATAATTGTGAGTTGGCCTTTCTTAATAAGAGGTTCCTCCTTGCCTAGATACTTCCATTACATTTGAAGGGGAGGAGCTGACAGGGTTGTTGCTCAATATGCCAAAACCTGTCGAAACCCACTCGCCACCTTGGAAGTTTAAAAAGGGAATCCCCTTTAAGAAATTCTTTACCCTCTTCTCCTTCTTCTTATTCTTCTATCTTTTCCAAGTTTCATAAACACCGGCTGTGCATAAGATCTCTGTCGTCCACCATTGCATGATCCAACATCCTCTCGTCCTTAGCAATGTTATTGCGCTCTCATGAGCGACTTAATCACTACCCGCAACACTCACAATGTTACCAATAAACTCTATATTTACCATTCACACCACACCCCTCCCAAGAGCTGGGTCGGCGTCGCCGTCGCCCTCGACGTCCCCTGCATCCGCAACATCCTGTTCTCCCCCATGTCACTAGGTGAGATGTTTCTCTCCTTATTTAATGATAGAAAGACCTTGTCACCTCACGTCTGTTTGAGAAGATGGGCCGAAGCATACCCGTCACCACCACCAGCAACCAGTATTACCTTGGTATAAAACTTTTAATTAATACTAACAGCATCAATTGAGTCCAGCGTGTCTACAATCAATTTGAAGTTCTTCCATCGCCTCAGCTAACATCCTCGACGCCGCCATCACCGCAGCCACTGTCATCTCGAAGGTGGACAAACTGTTCCTACTGTGCCCTTTCGCGCCGGCTTGTTCGACAAGACCTTGCCCTCCACCGGCAACTTTAACTGCGTACCTGTCCAGCGTACCCAGGTTGCCATGCGTACCCGGGGTGTCAGGTCACGTGACCGCTGCAGCCCCCACACCTCTCCTCTCTCCCTCTCATCATTCAGACACACTCGCATAGCAGATAGCTTCATTCATGAGATAGGTCTTCACCATCCATTGATTTGACGCCTGAATCCCAGCGTCTGTGTGTTCCCGTTGTCGGGGTGTCCACCTATGTCCGGCGTGCCTGGGCTACACATAGGGCGGTTCTGTATGGTTTCTGGTGCTACAAGTGACAGTCACTGCCATGATTGGAGTGATGTGAGCTACGTCACCGGGTGATCTCTGACTGTCGCAATATTCAGGAGGGCTGGTACAACGACCCACAGTCTGTAGATATAAAAGGTGGAGGTACCCTCCCACACAAGTTCCTAGAGACGATGCTTCCTAATAGAGACAACTATACTATCCATGGCCTGCGTCTTACAAAACTAATGGTGTGGGCCGGGAGGCTGACTATAACGCGTGCGAGAAAGAGAAAACACTACTAGTACGTGATTCAAGCCGTGTGCGAAAACTATGGCAATGAGGGCCTGTATTTTTGGATCACATCAGCAATGTAGTTCCTGGGACGAATGGCAGGTGACTCTTGGAGTATATACACTTACGATTACGGTTTGATGGAATATTGTTGTACCTGCTACCATATATGATACTAATCATTGCAAAATGTATCCCCTAGGCAAAGTTATCTGCGTAAGCGATGTGAAAGTAATGGAGAATCTAGCTAGGGTATGTATATATGTATGGGTGTGGAGGAAGCCCCGATTGGAGATCTCACTCGAATACCTAGCGTACATGTTAATACTCAGTTATCAGGGGGGATCGCAGCAAATTAGTTATGAGTCGCTTTGTGCATAATCAGGGGTTAGTTCAGATTTCAATTCAGTCAAAATAAAGACTGTAGTGAAATATATGGTTTATGAGGCTTACATTACTCGAGGTTCAGCTTTCTGGAAAAGGCTGGTGGCCTGGCTATATAAGCACGAGGCACACGAGATGCCTTGTACTGTACCAGTCCTTGACGCTCGAATCAACAGACTGAACTCCAACCACGCTACGTCACTACCTAGTTTTATTTGGCGAACATGTCCTTCGGTCAGGGGGTACTGTTGAACTGTTCTAGTCAACCTTCCTCTTAGAGTGAGTAGGTAAAGGTCCGCTGTGGGGAACATATTCATTGAGGAGAGCTACTGTGTGCAAGCCGTGGGCGATATCAAGACGTACTCGGGGCGCCCAAGTCATGTGTCCATCACAATCGACCCCAGCGCCACCTTCACTAGCATCCCATTCACTCAGCTTCTCGATGCTATGGTATCTCCCTACGCGTGGCTCTACATACCGCTGCTAACAGCCACGGGCACGTGAGATGGCTGCGTGCAGTACTTTGCCTGCGACGACTACCAAGTGAATGTGACCGAGTCGACCTTCGCAAACCCCTGCCTCCCCACGGCCGCAGTCTACAACATCGATCTTGATTCCTTTGCCGCCTGGAATTCCGGGCTCGGTGATGTGATATTGCCCTCTCGCGTCTTCGAAACGGGTGCGAGCTACTGCGGCTCGTGGTATCCTCAGAAGCCGGACGAGCTCGGTGATGTCCCGACGGCCAGCGACACAGGGACACTGACTGGCCCAACTCCCCCAGCTCCAACAATGTCGGGAGAACCTGAAAACTGCAAGAAATGGGCCGTCGTCGAGGATGGTGTGTCATGCACTGACATGGCCGCTGCCGCTGGCATCTCCCTGGCTCAGTTCTTAGCCTGGAACCCAGCCGTCAGTGACGATTGCCTGACAAACTACCGGCCGTAGGCGTCCCTTTTGTTGTAGGCACGTACCTCGGAAAAGAAAAAAAGAAAGAAAAAGGCCATACGTTCGTCGCTTGCCATCGTGGTGTCTCCTTTTAGTAGAAAGCTCCGATCCTCGTCCCCCCTCTTGTCTGTAAACTCGAAGGGCTTGTATGTAATCTCGACCTCGTTACTTCGCCCGCCCACAGCCTTGAATGACTGAATGACGTCCTCCTTAGGTCTCCACAGCCCAACTTACCATGTCAACAGCCCATTGCCACCGTCTTTTCCCGGAGCGTAGCTCACCCCCCATTTGTAAATGGCGCGGTCTTGATTATATGGTGCTTCATCACTGTCTTTGTACGCGCGTTGCCTCTCCTCCGAAGGCTGCCAGGCTAAGTACGCAAACAGTTCCGCTTCTTCCAAGGCAGCCATGCCCTTCAATGCGTCGGCAAAGGCTAACAAGAGGGGTTTAATCTTACATGGCAGAGGCTCCGTACGGAACATATCTGTTCGACGCTCCTCCTCTTCCTCCTTTCCCCCGTCCTCAGCAGAATCTTCGTCCATATCGTCGTCCTGCTCGTTGGGGGTAACAGGAGGATAATGCTGCTCGCGCGTGATCTCGAAGCCGCCGTCAGGGTGGGGGTTCTCGCCGCGCGGTCCGACGAAATACCAGGTGCCATCAGGACACCAGGGATGATACTCAACGCGGGGACGTTTCATGCGGGGCCATGTCACTGGGGCCTGGAATAAATCCGGCGTCAAAAAGGCGCGCAGGTCGAGTTGCTCGAGATGTGATGCCACACTTCGCAAACCAAGCGAGAGGGGATCAGCGTTGGACAGACGGACGAGATCCGGCATCTCGAGTGACGTTTTGTTGAAGACGTAAGTCTTGTTCACCAGCCACTTGGATATCCAGAGAGCGCGATCTGATAATATAGACTGAAGAGTCGGTTTCTGGCCTGGACCTCGGCATATCGCACCTCAATACACAAGCTGAGTGGAAAGGTGGTCTAACGGGCAAATTCAACCCACGGCTTTTTATCATGTCAAAGCCTCTGTAATAAACTGGCACACGGAATCACGTATCATAGCCTCAAACTACAGCAAAGCATAGCATACAGAGCCAGTCATCTACTCACACAGGCAATGGGCAACGACCAACCGTATCGCTGTACCCTCCTAAAGTAAGAGCACGGGGATTTTCAACGATATCATCTCACAGACACGGGCGAGTATTTGATAACAATGTACCAGGGTAAAGCAGGGCAAACAGGAAACTTGGGAGGCATTTTCAACGGAAGGAGTGATTCTATAACTCTATGGCTGTAATATCAATATACGGTTCATAAACTAAAGAGCTTTGCTATTTGGAGATTGGTTTTTTCCAACTGCAGTCACCTGCTATTATCTTGGTACCACCAACCCACCAACCAACCCCCTGTTGCTATCCCTCTTGTCACCTCAGCTGGAGAATTAGGGCGTCACTCTACCTGGAAAGTCAGGGCTAAGGCTGGCCTAGCTAGATAGTTTGGGGGGGGGGGCGGCTGATACGAAGGAGGCTTTAAGACGATAAAGCGAGACAAAGTTATAGATACGTATTTAGCTTCGTTATTATAGTAATTAATACGTTATTATAATATAATAGCTAGTATAAAAATAATTAATAAAGTAATAATTTAAAGCTTATTAAATAATTATAATAATTATATAAAAAAGTAATTTTTAAATAATATAATATTTGGACGCAACCTGTTGCCATACAAATTTGTATCACAGCAGGTTGCAGTTAGATACAGCTGCAAAAAAAACCAATCTGCGAAAACCAATCTCCAAATAGCAAAGCTCTTTATTTTGGTGACACCTTGAGTGTGTGGGGGAAAAAGGGGTAGGGGTCCGTGGGTTTTCCTACCTATGTTCATCATTGAGCTGGTTATTCAGCGGATAAGCCCATTGACATAGTTGTGGCTCGTCTTATAGCCGAGCCAGGCGGACCATAGTGACTACAATTGAGAAGTTCAGATGAAGAACAGACGAACATAAATTTATGACATTTATTACTGTCTAATGAATGTTATTGCAGTCGTCGATTCCATCTCCTGACCCGTCGCACGAGGGCAAACACAGCCTCCGGGTTGACAAACAGGAACAGCGCGGACAGCGCAAACACGGGGCCGNATTATAAACTTTATATATTTATTAATATTATTATAAAAATGTAATAATTTCTTTTTTAAAAACAACATATTAAAAACAAACACAACTATTTCGCATTATATTTATTACCTCACGTTACACGTTAATACCCTCTCTTTTTTTCTCTCACTTATATACACCCAGATGCATTAGGCCACATGGCGCATTGGTTAAGCGCCTGGCAAGTGTCTTGTTTTGGGCAAACGAGGCAAGCGGGTTCGAATCCCGCTGTGACCGCCACGACCGCCCCGGCTGTGTTGGTTGATAACAAACACGTGTCACTTACGGCTCAACCTCGGGCGCCGGCGCACCTGAGGAGGCACGAGCCACGCCAATTACGGCATAATCGCGGGCTTCGCCAACCCACGATTACTAGCTACGACAACGCGACCGCCGGTCGCAGCGGTACGTAGCTGCCCACTACGCCGCACGCCAAAAGAAGTAAGGCATCGGCCGGAAGTGGAGGATTTCTTATGTCACGCGATACTCTGGCTCTGTCGCCGGTTCGCCGACGGTACTCCAGACGTCCTATGCGCCATGGCTGCGCGCGGCACACTATATACTTAGGTAAATAGCGTCCTTCGGACGTAAACAAAGTCATCATCATCATCACCCAGATGCATTATATGCCCACAAACCCAAATGGTCCTTAATAGCCTCATTAGGTAGTTATTGCAACCGTTACGAGTCACGAGCACGCATCTATATATATCTAGCTACCGCTATAGTCTATCGAGCCCATTATAAGCGGAGTTTGGGATATTCAAGTTTGGTCGCTTTCGATAATATCATAACTTGCTCCGCACTCTTACAAGCCGTATTTAAACTCAGCGCATATACACACGGCAGGTCAATATGAAAGGATATAGTGGGGAGCATCATGGCAGGTGGAGTGCAAGGGTACAGCTTGGATGCTGGGAAAAGGCCCCTTAAATATATACACAGGGGACAGTTATCTGTAGGCCTGCATAGGCAGGTTATGGGTTTTCTCAACACGAATAACATCGTAGCTGCCTGTATTTAGAATTCTGATGAACATGGCTTCTGAAAAGGAGACTAATTCGCGTCCAATATCGGCTATGGCACCTACCATACGCTTAGGTAGACAAAGGTACATGGCATACAATATAGCCCTACGGAATGTTTTCGTGGCATATACTTCAATTTGCCTATCGTGATGAACCTTGGGATTCCTCTGACGTATAGAGATTAAGTAGTAGCTTTCGCAGTCAGTGCCTAGAAGAATGAAATCATGTCTATAAACCCTGAGATAAAAGTTAAGGGCCTCTACAATAGGTATATAGGACCAAACTCCATTAGCATTGGCTTTGCATGCGAGATGAGCAAACCAATGGTAATTGATATTCTCGTCACTTATCAATAAGGGGTGCAAGGATGGCAGGCTGTCTTTAGCTGGACATAGTCGTGTCCTTTAGTTCTGCTCGCTAGTATCGAGGTCATTCATTATACCTTTCAGTATTTAATTCTTTTGATAGGTCTAGTTGTCTTTATTACAAGGTAGATAATCATAGTTATAAGTACCTGTTGACATAAACCCCTTGCCCACGGTACGGGTCTACGTACAATGACCTACTATAATAATCCGTGCATCACCCAGATTTCCAGCAAAACTTAGCATATTTTCTAAGCCATAACTCTTCCAATAGAAATGAGAAAAATAAAAGGAAAAAAGAAAAATATAAATAATTATTTAAATTTTTGTTTTAGATTTT